>CM076579.1:541728267-541931124 GCA_034641835.2 Pinus albicaulis | reverse complement strand
TGATTAAGTTAAATCACGTTTTAAAACCCCGTCGGGCCCGCACATTAAACCCCCACCATCTCCCTGTCCCCTCCACCGTCGGATCATCCGCCTATAGATCGACGCTCCACAGCGATTCCGCTAGCTGTCCCTCGACAGAACTTTAACGCGCGGGGGCACGGTGGTTTTGAAACCGTCCTTCATCCACGTGTCACTTCCCCAATGGAATCGATGCCCTCACGTTTAATACCACCATTGCCCATAAGCGGTGCGGGAATTACCGCTTACCACCCGACCCCTGCCACATGTCATCCTGTACCATAATGACGTCATTCCTCGATAAAATAAAAATTCCCTTTTGACTTTGGAAATAAAACAAACTTCGTGTTTTTTCAGTCATTTTCATTGCTGAAAGCGACTGCGCCTCCCATTGTGAAATTCAAATTTCCACTAAAAATTACTGTTCTATCCAATTTCGCTCGAGAATTCCGTCGAACCAGTGTTCAAGCATCTTCTTGCCACCACTTGATACCTGTTAAATCCCAGTTTGCCTCCGAAAACAGGTATGTATTCTGTTGCGCTCCGAACTTTAAAAGAAACTCTGTGTTCCTTGTTTTTCCACTGAAACAGTGTTAAATTTGATTGCTAAGTTCATTCCCTGATCCTGAAAACTGTAAATTGTGCCCCTGAACTTGCAATTGTACCGATTTCCCTCATCAAAACCTGCAAATTTGCGCCCCATTTTCATAAAAACCCCTGAATTTCCGTTTCTTTGAATACACAAGAACCAAAATGGGAGTTCCTGTAGCCTTGAATGATGCTCCATTTTGAACCTGGTCAAAACCTCACTCCCTTGTCCATTGGGGAATTGCTTGAAAAATCTACTCGGTTGTCCTCTGAAGAGGTGATCAGAAGATCACATCCTTGGATAAATAGTCTTAATACTAGTCATAAGATTTGTTTACTCCAATATTGTTATAAAATCTATTCAAATAGAGGTTAGAAAGCATAACAGCTAAATAGTATCAGTGGTTAAAGTGTATCAGGTAAAAGTCAGTGAAAGTTAAAATGAAGTTACAGAGCAGTCAAAGGTAAACAGTAAAAGTAAATACAGAAGGCAGTAAAATGGTAAAAAGAGATGAGAATACTTTCACCAATAGTGAGTTTTGTCTAAAGTGAAAGTAAAACAGTCAAAAGAGCAAGAAAGTAAAAAGATGAAAAAACATAACAAGAAGGAACATTTTTGCAGAAATTGCATGTTTTAGTCATTATTGTGCAGAAAATATTGTGACCAATACAAGATGAATTTTGCAAAACTGAAGGAGGTTTATGTTCTTAAGAGTACCATCTACAAAAACCTCTCTCACTTTCCTAACAGCTATTATGGTTTTGGAAATATTAAACAATGTTGAAAATCACTTTTTGCAGAAAATTACAGTCAAGTCATCATTTTGCAGAGAATATTGTGGCCAATTAGAAATACATTTCACAAAACTGAAGGAGGTTTTTGTTCCTAAGAGACATATCTACAAAAACATATCTCACGTTTTTCACAGTGATTTCAGAATGAGAGTACATACACATATTTACAAGCTATGTTTCAGACTCTGTAAACTCTGTTTTACACATCTTTTTGCAGAGCCTATTGTTCACAGCTGGAGAGGAATTTTAGGAGATTGAAAGAGGTTTATCTTACCAACATATTTATCCACAATAAACTCTTTCACTTTTTACATATCTATTACAGATTGAGAAATAAAAAGGTATCATTGGACCCCAAGTTTGCAGAATTGTTGGAGCAGAATGCACAAAGAAAGGAAGCAGTTAGTGACTTGGATGCCTCATCATCAACTAAGAGTTGGATAAAATTCGAATTCTCCTCTTTGTCATCACCTATCCATACAAAATAGTGCCAAATAGATGCATTAGTTTGAGTGTCCTTTAATTAAGTTCTATTTATGTAAAATAGTTGGAGAGATTTGTGAACCAATTTTGATATTTGTTTCAAGATATTTTAGTTTAGAATTTGTATAAATACTCCACTCTTGGAAGAATTTAGGGTGGATTCTATTACTCTGCTGTAACATTGAGATTTTCAGAATAAAAGAATTTTGGAGAAATTTATTCGTGGCTTACTGGATGACCATTTGAAGCTCAGGACTTTTTGCAGGATTCATGTGTTGGACTGCAGTTCAATAAGTCTTTCTACCTTTTGTCTTAAGTTTTATATCAGTTTATAATATCATTATGTCCATCTCTGAATAATTTACATAAAGGATTGAATCAGAATTTACTTAATTGTACTCTGATTTCAGATGTGATTGTTCTTAATGTTTTCCTCTAAATTGGTTATAAGCATGAATTCTTAAATGCTCTTGCTTTGCTAATTTAAACATTGTTGATTACTATAATAAAGAATTCTTCATTGCTCTTTGTTTGTAGTAATCTCGTTTCTTTCTTTTTGAACATGGTGAAAGATTCTTAGCTACCTTTCATCCCTTCAAAATCATCCCATCCACTTTAAATTTTAAGGATTGTTCTCTGTCTAGCTATCTTGCCCTGTAAAGCCATCTTGTGTGTAGAATAGAAATCCAGTAAAGCCATCCTTTGACTCCATAGCCCAATGGACTGAAAACTTTCAACCTTACCCTTAGTTTGTGGATTCCACCATTTTTCAAAACAAACTCTTGGAATTATACCTAGCCTAAAACCTTCTAAGAACAAAGATAAATCATAAAGAGAGAGCCCTCTCTGGATGCAGATTGGCTAGATTCTGCATCTGAAGGTTGGTTTGTGGTTACCTCGGGTATACTTTCCTTTTCTTACAACTTCAAGGAAAACCTGAGAGATAACAGGAGGAAGGTAAAATATTGGGTCACATAGTTTCAAAACAAGGGGTAAATATTGATTCAACAAGGGTGGAGGCAATTCAGACCATTCCTTTACCCAGAAGCAAGAAATATATTCAGATATTTTTGAGAAAAATAAACTTTCTGAGAAGATTTATACCAAATTATGTTGAGATTGTGAGAAATATAACTGACATGTTGAAGAAAGATGCAGAAGTGAGGTGGGATAAAGAAGCAAGTGAAGCATTTTCCAGAATAAAAGAATTACTCCACGAAGCCCCTGTTTTAATAAGTCTTGATTATCAAAAGGTATTTCAAATATTTTCATTTGCTTCCCCCACTACTATTGTTGCTGTGTTATTGAAAAAAAATGAGGATAGTAAGGAGCATCCAGTGGCATTCTTCAGCAAATTTCTCAGAGATGTTGAACTCAAATATAACATTTTGGAGAAACAAGTGTATGCATTGGTTAAAGCACTTAAAGCCTTCAGGACTTATGTGTTACAATCCCAAATAACCACTTATGTACCTAATTCTGTTGTCAAGGACGTGGTGGTTCAAAGTGATGTTGAAGGAAAAAGAGGGAAATGGATAGCTAAAATCTAGGAGTATGATTTGGAAATTAAACCCACCAAGTTATTCAAAGGACATGATTTAGAAAAGTTGCTAACATAAACAAATTTTCAAGCATTGGGAATTAACCTCTTGGCAGCAGTGGATGGAGCTGACAATGAGGAAGGCCAGAATAAGCCCAAAACAGGTATTCAATATAAATTTTTGTGTTCAGATTGGTATAAATATGTTGTTCATTACCTGTGTTTCTTTTCTTTTCCATATTCACTAAATAGAATCAAATATAGAGCTCTCAAGCTTAAATCTCAACCATATGTCATAGTAGACGCAAAATTGTACTGGAAGGATCCTATTGTTATTTTGATGTTGTGTTTAACCAAAGGTGAATCCATTGAGGTTATCAAGGAATATCATGAAATTCTATGTGGAGGACCTTATATTTGGAAGGTCACATCCCATAAAATCCTCAAGTCAAGTTTCTATTAGCCCACCCTATTTTCAAATGTATATAGATTGGTTAGAAGTTGTCAAAAATGTCAGTTGTTTGCTGAGAAGAAAAGACTTGCTCCATTACCTCTCATTATTATATTCATAGAAGAGCCCTTCAGGCATTGGGGGTTGGATTTTATTGGAGATATCAATCCGCCATCAAGTAGACATTTCAAGTGGATTCTAACTGCCACTGATTACTTCACGAAGTGGGTTGAAGCAATACCCACCAAAAAGGCAAATGACCAAGTGGTGAAGAAATTTATGGAGGAAAACATTTTCAACAGATTTGGATGTCTGGTCAATATTGTAAATAATAATGCTCAGGTATTTAATTCTGTTCAATTCATTAATTTCTGTCAAAAATATAATGTAATCTTGTCACATTCCACAACATATCATCCACAAGGGAATGGGTTGGCAGAATATTGAAACAAGATCCTGGTTAGGATTTTGAAGAATACAATCACTGAAAATTAGAAAAACTCGGATTCAAAGTTGAAGTTTTCTCTTTGGGTAGTTCGAGTAACCACCAGGAGGTCTATTGGAAAGTCACGCTATGAATTGGTTTATGGAACTCTGACACTATGTCCTACTCAGTGGGCCAAACCAATGATTACTTTCCTTCAAGAAGCTCAGGAGGAACCTAATGCTCTAGTGAGAAGATTGAACAAAGTGATTGAATCAAGTAAAAACAGAAACAAAGTTAGAGATAAATTGATTTATTATCAGGAAAATATGAAGTCCATATTTGATAGAAAAGAAAAATAAATCCTCTTCCAAGCAAGATATCTAGTACTAAGATGGGACACCAGAAGGGAGGATAAAGGAAAGCATGGTAAGTTTTACCCTCTCTGGTATGGTTCGTACAAAATTTCTGAAGCCAGATAAAACAATACTTTCATCCTAGAATATTTAGATGGAGAATCTCTACAGCTGCCTCTGAATGGGTAGTATTTGAAGGATTATTTTTAGCATTAAAAGTTAGCATTCCACCATTGTAAATACCAGATTTCTCATTGTTCATATGTCACCAAGAAATATTTGACTCATGCGCAATGGATAAGGCACTAATATATGGTTCTTAGTGCTTTCATGGAAAAAAGAAATATCCCCAGGTTGAGCCAGATGTTGTGGATCATTTGCATTTACTTTTGAAATATTCCTCAAAACACCAAAAAAAACCATATATGTTAGAAAATGTAAAAAAAAATTGTATATCGAAAAATAATTTTTGATTCATATGTTGGTGTATTAACATTATGTGCGGATATGTGAAGGCGGGTCAAGTCGTGCTTATTGCAGAATAGTTTGAGAGTTGGGTTGATGGATGCATTTAGAACATTCCATGCCAAGGTGGAGTCGGGTGTCCCCACCTCCACTTGCCACGTCATCCCTACCTTTATCGCACATCACACATCGCAAGCTCAGGAGGAATGGCACTATGGAATATGTTATGAATGTCGAAATGCGATGTGTGACAAGGATCGTGTGTTAGTGTGCTTGGTGCATGCATGTACGAAATCAAACCAACTTAAGGGGTGTGGTTTAACCACTTAAGTTATTGGGCATAGGCAGAAAAAGAAGTGGAGTCAAGCAAGTTAGTGGAACAAGATAGAATCATAAACAAACTAGATAGAGAAATAACATGCATATATAAACTAAAACTTAACTAAAACTAAAACAAATAAACAAAAGCTCTGAATAGAGTCAAACAACTGCAATAATCCAAACGGTGGCTCTTCGGCCCCTCTTATTGAGTGCTGGTAGGAAATGAGGATGAAACTTTAACCCTCTTGCCAAAGGGCCCCTAGAACATGGGTTCTAAGTCCCAATGCAAGGATGTTATTAATTCCAAGATTGCCTCGGTGCAAATTCTCCCTCTCTCTAATGTGGTGGACTGAACTTGTTGGATGGCCAAAAATTGAGTCCCCTCTATCTTCAACACCAGATCACACACTGCTGGTATTGCTTGGGAAATTCTGGCCAACATAACAATGTGTTCTCAAGTTCTTCATCTCATGGGGGCCTTATATGGAAGAATTCAAATCCTCCTTCCCTCTCTTGTTACATTGTGGTTGGTGACCCAAGAGAGGGGGATGATTCCTTTGTGTGCCACAAATATTCCATTGTGTGCTCCCTTGATGTCTAAGGAGGCTCTGGTGGCTGTCCTTAGGCAGCTTCAAGTGAGGAATCACTGTCTTGGAGTGTGATTTTTGTGGTCCCAAAAAGTGACTTTCGCCACTCCCAGGATTGCACACATTTCGGGTCAAAAGGCGCACAAATGTGCTCTTCACGAAGGATTATGCGCGCAAAAGCATTTATGACTTGCTCAAATTTTATTTTTCCTCAGACTTTAGAGATTTTTAAATACTTTCTAGATTCTTTAATGTCTTTCAGCCCTGTAAATCCTTCTGCCTGACATTGATTAATGTCGTCTTTTGCTTGTACAATTTTCCAGTGTTAATAGTTTCCCCCCATTGTGTGAGGTCTAGGAAGAACTGTATAGCCGAAATACATTATAGTTTATTTTCTATATACTGTGCGTAGAGAGAGAGAGAGATCTGCGTGAAGCTCGGAATTGAAAGCACCCTGCATTGGTTCAAAGAATGACCATGTGCTATGGGACCCCTATAAGCAAATATAATACAATATATATAAAATTTTTCTACGAGGCGGGCATATCCCATGCTCGTGATGTTGTGGATAGTTAAACAAATCTTTTTGACAAATACATGTTTTGTCTATGTCACTAATATGGTAGTGATCTAGTGGTTGTTGACGATGACTGCTAACGCCCTCCGGAGAGTTTTTTCTTTTACAATAGGTGGAATGTGGTACCCATATGCGTAAAATTGGTATGGAATATAGCTACGCATTGTATGCATAGGTGATAGCTGGGACATTGTAAGAATTGCTGAAATAGAAGCCTGTGAAGGCACGAGTCTTCGACGAATTTTATCAAAGTGCAATGGTTGTAAGGTACGATACCATATTGAAATGAAAGCTTTTGTTGTAGTCGAATTTCAGGAGGATCGATGACATCTGTGGGCAATGATGTCTGCCATAGTACCACCCAAGGATGCCCCTTTTATGGAGAGGGGTAATCCAAGGTACCGCTTCCTTTTTGGAAAATAGGTGTTGAAGTCAACAAAAAGGAAGCCTCAACCGAATGGGGGTTCGTTGACATCAGGGGTCATGGACCTGGATGTGATGAGTTTAACATAGGGATGTTGGCGAGGGGTGATTGAACATTGATGGTGGGGATTCAGTGGCCCAAGGTCGGTGTGTACTAAGTAGCTTGGAGGTAGTCATAGTTATTTCTGAGGGGGAAATCCCTCGAGTCAGTAGGACTTCCAGGGTGGGTAAAAACTGGCTATGAATGTCATGGTGGCTTGTGCATGGGGGTGTGATACTCTGACCAAGGGTGTTCAGGGACTGCTGCCATGGGAGAAAAGATGAATGAGGGGGTGGGGGACGTAGTGCACTGTTTGCAGTCTTTGTACACTTACCAAAAGAATAAAATAATGGGGTTTGGTTTGTAAAAAACACAGAGACGGGTGCCCAAAAACATGAAAGTGTTCACTCACTGATGTTGTGAGGAAGTTATTTTGCTAAGGGTGGGGGCCCCATTGGTTGGTCTCATGTGTGGGGTTGATGAAGCGGATGAAAAAGTATTGCAAATGGGATTATGCTAGTGGATGTATGGTGGGCCAAATTCGAGGCACGGTAGTGCGCTTTTGATCTGCTTACACAACCTAGTCATCTGGGAAGGGGGTTTTAGTTTGTATGGTAAAACTTGACCTTTACACATGGTGGATGGATGGGCATGATGTGGTTCCCGGACTAAAGTGTTATGGCCATGGCATCAATTTTTCTGTGATATATGGTTTATTATGGGTGACGAGCGCCATGATAAACATGGTTGGATATGTTGAACCAATGGTTGATTTCTGATGGAGAAATTATGTCAGGATATGCAAAGTTTACTGGGACTCTATCATGCTGGGGGTAGAATGATACCTGCTCTAAAACTTTCAGTAGATGGAGTTGTGAATGGTTTGTGAGATTTTCCTACAAAAACAACTACCTCAAGTGAAAAAATCTTCTTTATCAAATATTATTGAAAGTTGTGAGCTTTAAAAAAGAAGATGAGAGAGGGCATACCTGCCGGTGCTGAAAATTTATTTTTTTAGGAGTGCGATTGTGTGGCATCGCCTTTGTTTGTTATGGAGTGCTGATCACGGTGCAGCTTGTGGTTCAAAGAGCAGACCTTCTGAGCTCTCGTTATGGTCCTCCACGTTTTTGAAAAGGATGATATATGGGTGAATATGGCCCTAATTCAATTCATTTGTACTTGTTGAGTTCTTGAGAGGTCAGAGGCTTCTGCGTAGTATTTCTTGTTGTTGCGGTCAACTTGAGCACCAGGGATTAGCGATATCATGCCTAGGTAACCTCCATGAGGTCCTGCACTTTAATTTTTTCAGTTTGATGGTGTCGGGGTATGTACAGACTTGGTTTTTATGGATTCTGAGTGTTTTTTTCCCTAGATTGTGTGGGCGATAAAGGCAAAAGCGCGCCCTCTATGCCCATTTTCCAGGGATAAGCACGCTTTAAGAAGTTTTTTCCCCTTCTTTGGCATGCCATAAGTGCGCCCTAAGCATGCTTGTCTAAGGGACATGCACGCAAAAGGCTGAGGAAAGAAGATTTTTGAGTTTTGCCTACTTTTGATGTTTTTTCTGTTGCTGATGGGCACCTATTTGGATGACAGGTTGTTATGGAGGGAGCAGGATTGGCCCAATCTCTGAACAACATTGGCTGCTGATGCTGGGGCGCATCGTCAAATGGTGCAATAGGGGCTCCTGAAGTTTGCGGATAACGAGCTTCTTTGGTCGCAGGAATGATTGCTTCGTTACTTGATCTGGCATTGGCGTAGGAGGCGCAACATGTTTGTGTTGCGTGGGATGAACTTGGTCATCTGTCCTGAGATGGATATATATTTTTTGATCGAGTTACTGCCTCATGGTGAGGCACCGAGGTATCCACTCCCTTACGGCAGGGTGGATTTAAAGAGGTTCCAGAGACGTCATTATGGTGGGGTGCATCAGTGATAGATCTGGCAGAGCGATGTGCTCTGGTAGTGATTGTGCGACTTGCAGGTTTGTTGGCTCTACATCAGGCATCTGGCCCGTAGGTTGGAGTCTTGGGCCGTGCTATCACTCGAATTGAACCTCAATGTTGAGAAGGAAATCCCGATGTAACCTCAAACCAAACTTTAGACTTGGTATCTAGCCCTACCAAGTCGGAGAGGGATCTCTCGATAGAATCATAGCCAAGAGGGATGGATGAAAAGGATTTTAGGCTAGCTAAGGAGTACAGGGGGTTTTGATTTTGATTTTTGTAGGGTTTGCTGGATCAGGAGGAGTCAAACAGCTAGGGTAAGGAGATTAGGTCAAAATCTGCAGGGGTTTCAAGGGGCAAGGTAGGTAAAAGGTTTTAGATATTAAAAGATGATTGTGCGAGGCGAAGAGACTCGTGAGGAGCTAGGGAAAGCATATGAAATGTATTTTCCCTAAAATTATGGGAATGAACACATTATACTAAATTTCCCAAAACAGAGCATAAATACATATGGATTCTGCCTTTCAAACTTGAAATCTAGTATATTATAGACATGAAATGGTTTATGAATTAAAAATACATTCAAACAAATTGATAATAGAGAGGAAACTATGTCTAAAACTCATCCCACATGGATCTCAAGAAAATAGCTGCAAATTTCTATTAATGTCCAAGCCAAATCGATATACAAAATGTCTCTTGAGATGCCCAAGCTCCAAGTGAGTCCAACCAATACAATTGCTGAGAGAATACATCAAATATAATTCAAAACCACTCTCCCTAGCCTCAAGGAGTCGAATCCATGAGAGGAGGATTTTTTTCACCTACTCCCAAACAGATAACTGAAGACTAGGAAAACCAAACAATTTGCCTCTAAAAGAGAGGAAACTGATTCATTTGACCTCCTAAAAGACTTATTTGATGCATATACACTAGATAAAAGTGAAATAATGATATTTATATCCATCTTGACCATTTACATCAGTAATTTTTCCATTTACCCAATCAAAAAGTCAAAAATTCAAAAATGCTGAAAACAGTGAAAATTGCCAATTCCTTGGTAAACGTGCAACGACATGACAGAAAAAATGGTCTGTATTGCAGCCAACTTTTGGAGGCCTTCCCGATGTCCAAATGAGCTCCATGATAGATCATTAGAAATTTATCTGAGTATAGTTTCCAGATATGCCTCTAGTTTCCAAAATGGTGTCCATATGACCTATTAAAAACCTGTTCTCCCAAGACTGGTAAACGTGCAGCGCCAGGGTCAAAAAGAGGACACAAACATGATTTTTGGGTGGTTTTTTGCCTCTTTGAGGGACCAGTTCTGCTCCAAATATCCTGAAACTTGTTGAGGTTGATGTACTCATCATTATGAAGATGCAGATGTTGACCATTTTCCATTTGGATTTCCCAAAAAAGAGCGCAGCGCCAGTGGCGCTACGTGTTTAGCCAATTTTTTGTGTGCTAAACTGTCAAAAAATCAAAATTTGCACAAGGTGTGCCAAAATTGGAATTTTCTTGCTACTCAAGGATTGGAGGCCTAGAGGGACACCTCAGCAAGAATTTTCAACTTCTCCTTCTCCTTTGACTCAGTCAAAGCTAAAATCTTTGCATGGGATCGTCTGAGCTTGGCCCATGCAATCTTGTTTCTCATGGCATAGTGTTTTTCCATCTTCCTCTGAATGTCAATGCATTTCTTTGCCTTCTCTATTAGGCCCTCCATATGCAAATTGGATCTCTCAAGCCAAGACTCTCTATCTCTACTAATATCTATGGCAAGCAATTCACTTGGCCCTGAGTTGCTCTGCCAATTTAGCCTCTTTCTGCCTTTCCTGAGCTAAAGCCTTCTTTAGCCCAGGTGTCCTTGGTCTCTGTCTCGGAAGCTGATCTTTCTCATCATCACTATCATCAAGTCTTCCCAAGGTTTCCTCCAACAAAGCCTCGGCCTTTCTGCCTCTCTCTGAGCTCTGATTGTCTTGACTTCATTGATAGTTTGCTTAGTCTTCAGCTGCTGATTTTCTAGCTCAAGAAAGTCAATCACATAGTGTGCTCTACAAATATTAGCTTGAATCTCACTAATCTTGGCCTCCTTTCCTTTGATCAATGCATTGGTGATTCTAACCTCATCCTCATCATCAAGGTCAATCAACTGAAACTCCTGCTTAGTTTCATGTTTATCCTCCTTCTCAACAATAATAGGCTCTGTAGCCTTTTCCTTGCCCTTGTCTAGCTGTTTTTCTGATGAAGAAGGCATGGCCCCTTTAAATCCATGTGAAGAAAACACATGCCTTTGGCCTCTCTGATATGTCAAGGGAAATGACTCAATATCAGTCATTTTAGTGCAAGCTGCCTCAATTTCCCTTTCAATGCTTGATGCTCCAGTATCATGATGTGATGGTGAAGGGTTATAGAAAGGTGATGAGGTAGGATCAACATGAGGTGAATGGATGTGACTGGGTGGTGATGTATGAACAACGAGATGTGATGGAGAAGTGGATATGGGAGGATGAGATGATGAAGGAATATCCTGCTCATGATGGCTAGGTGGGGTAGTGAAAACCTCATTTGCAATGAATGCATCCCATGAAATGTATTTCTGCTAAAGCTGATGCATGACCACCATCTTGATGAGTGAATGATGAAAAATACTCTGCATTTGACTATTGTGATCCCTCTTTTGCACAATATAGGCCATATTTTCAATGATGCGGAAAAGATAGTAAGGTAAGTGTAGCATTCTAACTCTAGTGAAATGCATGAGGAGTCGGATGTGGTATGAGTAGAGTCGGGTAAACCTCCCCTCACAAGTGAAATACTTCATTATTATTTTCATCATAGGGGCATACCGATCAAGGAGATGAGAGAAAGGGAAAATTGATTTCTTGTCATCCTTATACCTAGGTTTGAGGTATGGTTCATAATAGCTCATATCCAAGTTTTCTTGTTTAAACCACCTCTCTCCCACACTAGAGAGTGCAACGCCTTTGTCTGAGCGTGCAACACCTTCACAAATAACACTGTCTCCTCCTAGCAAGGGTCCATCACCATTGTATAGGCATGCAACGTCGGTTCAAATGCTCAACGCCAGTCTTCTGAACGCACAGTGCCAAGAAACTTAGCACAATTTCTCCCAAAAACTCAAAAACTCTTCTCTTGCTGAATACTTCTGATAATTACAAAGGAAACCATGGATATTTTGAAAGGTTTGATAGGATTTATAGGCATGTGGATTTTATTTAACTTGAAAAACCCACTTTCTAATGTTTGATGTCTTTTTCCTTTTATCACTGATACTCTTTGACACTTTTTACATTGCAGGTTGCCGAAGTCATGGAGTTGGATTTTTCTTTTGATCACTGAGGCTTGACATAATTACTTTGATAGCTTTTGGATTTTATTAATTACATATAATAACATGAAATTACATTTAGAAAAAATTAATATAAATTTACATAGGTGACTTTTCTATCAAAATGACATTTTGATAAAAAGGTCTTCAAATTGAAAATACAACCTTTAAAGTATAATAAAACCATCATGATTATCTTGTTCAATCCCTTTTATATATATGATGACCTTATGAGAATGAAGGAATGACCCTGAAAAACACAAAACCCTAATGACCTAATGGGACTGATTTTGACCTGACTTTGAATGAGATTTTGACTTAAAAGAATTTCAGGTGAAACGAGCATTTCCATAAGTGTTATTATGCTCAAGGGGACATGGGAATGAGTCAGCATTATAAATTTTGGAGGGAGAGTGGAGTTTATTGACAAGGAAAATTGCCAATGGAACAATTTTAAGTCATGACCTAATGGAATGATGAAAAATTTATTCAGTATGAGACACCTAAGATGCACATGCAAATGTGTTTTGATCCCTGGTGGAAGTATGCAAATAATGACACTAACATTGGCTCCAGCTGGGGATGGTAGCTCCTTGGAGGTGCCAAGAAAATCGTAGACCAAGTGCCTATTCATTGGGCATGGAGTCAATAGCTAAAAAACAAACTGAATACTAAAAGAAACTTGACTTAATAAACTTAACTGACTCAGACAAAAACACAACTGAAAAACTGAAAAATAATTCTCAGAATTGAGCTTATTCAACCAAACCTACTCTAATTGATCAATTCATAATTTGATCAAGTGAAATGGAACAACCAATGCAACCATGTAAGCATTCTGGCTATTTTTTGAATTCTCTACAAGTGCTTGCTTATGAGCAAGAAGAAAGAACTACTGAAAGGCAACTCCCATGAAAACTTGTCAACAGATCGATTCTTGATGAAATTTCAAAGCACGAGCGCACCGACTGACCTCAAGAATGCTGCGAAAGGATATTCATGCAAATACATATTGATTTCCAGCCCATCTAATAAATTACTGCTCTACTCTAGGTAGTCTTCGTACCTTGGTTTTAAAATTTTCCTAACATCTGTGCTTTATTTCTTTGATGACTGCAGCAAATTGACAAAAGGATCCTGAAACTCATGAATGACTAATTTTTCTTGATGATAAAAAACAAAACAAGAATATTCTTCATTACTCTCCTGATATGACTACAAATCTTAGTATGAGCTTTGTAATGAAACACTTGCTGAACAAAACAATGAAGTCGTCTGTCGGATCAGGTTTATATCAACACTCTTTTCAGCCTCACAGTTAGCTAATGGAGAAGGACTTTTACTGCAGATATCATCTAACACATCAGCTATTGGGTCATGAAATTTTTTAAATACTGCAACCTATTTTTCATTTTTTCTAATGAGACTGCATGACTTTCTACAGGTTTCTCATCCTTTTCTTTAGAGATATTATGAAAAATTTCCTTTAAAAACTGAAATGCTTCAAAACACAATGGTACAGAATCATCTTGTATCATTTGATCATATGTTTCAGCTTCCAAGGCTTCATCTGCAAATTGACATTCAATGGAATTCAATGGCTGCAAATTTGGAGCTAAGGAGGATTGTATGTCGCAAATGATTTCCTCAACCATTTTAGGACAAGGTTTCTCATTAAAAAATTTCTCAAGAAGTTCATTATCTACCTCAACCTCAACATCAAAACTGAAAGACTGTTGATTTCTAATCTTGGAAAGATTTTCTTTCAAAAATTGAAATGAAGCAAAACATAAAGGCAAAGAACCTTAACTTATTTCAAAATTTTCAGCATTTTCCTCATCTCTGTCATCATAAATATGGATTGGCTGATCACTATTTTCAAGCTGCTACAACTGAACTTCCTCCCACAAACAATTTTTTGATTGCTCTACAAGATTATTTTCAGTTTGGAGAACATAATCATCATCATACTGATTAAAATTTGGAAAATCATCAATATAAGTAATGTCACCAATCATACACATTAGATTATCAGATTGTTTCTCCTCGAATTGATCTACAAATCCATTTTCTGATCTATGGTGGCTGGGATTAGCAGGAAAATATTTAGTGTTTGCAATCTCTTCTTTTTCTGGGATAAGTGGGTCATGATGATATTGAATGGAAAATACATCTCTCATGGTGATATTTTGCATCATTTCATCTATTGTACTTACCAAAATGTCGAGCTTTACCTTTGAAGATGTCAAGTGCTCTACAATTTTGTTCTTCTCTTCTTCCTTCAACTTTGCTCTTCTGATCAAAAAATTATCCTCTACATCTATTGAACTGTTCTGCATCTTTTCAAGTGTTGCAATATTTCTTTCTCTCAGCTGAAACTCCATTTCTGGATCAAAGGCATTTGGGTAATGTAAAAGAGCTGAGACAGGAGGGGGTCTTATATCAGGAGGTATCAAATAATAGACTTGATTGAATCTGGCAGAAAACTGCTGTACTATATCCCCTAGCTGTCTTTTCAACTGGTCATACTCTTTTAGAATTAGGAAAGGGTTTTGTTTGACCACCCACCTGTGGAGGAAAACTTTTACGAATTGTGGGAAATCTAAGATACTCACAGCAGGGAATATTTTGAACCAACTCTTGACTCTGCCTTACAAGGAAAGAGAAAATAACCTGATACTGAAATCCTCTTCGTCAACTTCAAAAAGGTCAAGAAAAGTCTCAAAATTCTGCATATGTCTCTCAATAGTGATTTTGTCATATTCACCATCAAACCTCGACAGATATAGGTAATAATTTTCAGGGAAATCATGGAGTATAGGAGGTGAGATGAGTGGTTTGTATCGATTTGGAATTTTACAAGGTATAGGAGTATGTACAGAAGTTGTAGGATTAGTCTTGATCTCTTTGAGCTCATCAATTTGAATATGATCATCATAAGATTCAGAAAAAAGGATGTGGACCAAGATCAAAGGAAAAATCGGTATTTACACTTTTAGAATTGGCAGAATCAAGATTTTGATCATCTTTATCATACAAAAAACTCCAGAAAACTTTCAAGATAGTTTCAGGAAAAGAAAAGAAGTAATTAACAAGAAAGTAGATTAGATCTTGAATACAATTCCACTTTGAATACCTGACCTTTTTGTAAGATCCTTCCATTTTCCTACTGGCAAGGTCGATCCTCCAGTGGAGTCTTTACATCAAGTTGGAGTTGCCAGGTGAAGAGTTCAGCCTTCATATGCATTTGATTGTTGTCCACCATTATCAATCAGATCTAAACTTTGTTGTTCTTTCCCAAGGAAGATCTGTTATTACTTTTTCTTTCCCCAGTGGAGTCGCCAAAATGTTATCACTCGAATTGAACCTTAAGGCTGAGAAGGCAATCCCGAGGTAACCTCAAACCAAACTTTAGACTTGGTATCTAGCCCTACCAATTCAAAGAGGGATCTCTCAATAGAATCACAGCCAAGAGGGTTGGATGAAAAACATTTTAGGCTAGCTAAGAATTACAGGGGGTTTTGATTTTTATTTTTGTAGGGTTTACTGGATCAAGAGGAGTCAAACAGCTAGGGCAAGGAGATTAGGTCAAAATCTGCAGGGGTTACAAGGGGCAAGGTAGGTAGAAGGTTTTAGACATTAAAATATGATTGTGCGAGGTGAAGAGACTAGTGAGGAGCTAGGGAAAGCATATGAAATGTATTTTCCCTAAACTGAACAGAATGAACACATTATACTAAATTTCCCGAAACAGACCATAAATACATATGGATTCTGCCTTTCAAACTTGAAATCTAGTATATTATAGACATGAAATGGTTTATGAATTAACAATAAATTCAAACAAATTGATAACAAAGAGGAAACTATGTCTAAAACTCATACCACATGGATCCCAAAAAATAGCTGCAAATTTCTATTAATGTCCAAGCCAAACTGATATACAAAATGTCTCTTGAGATGCCCAAGCTCCAAGTGAGTCCAACCGTTACAATGACTGAGAGAATACATCATATAGACTTCAAAACCACTCTCCCTAGTCTCAGGGAGTCGAATCCATGAGAGGAGGAGTTGTTTCACCTACTCCCAAACATATAACTGAAGACTAGGAAAACCCAACAATTTGCCTCTAAAAGAGAGGAAACTGATTCATTTGACCTCCTAGGAGACTTATTTGATGCATATACCCTAGATAAAAGTGAAAAAAAGATATTTATATCCATATTGACCATTTAAATCAGTAATTTTCCCATTTACCCAATCAAAAAGTCAAAAATTCAAAAACGCTGAAAACAGTGAAAATTGCCAATTCCTTGGTAAACGCACAGCACCATGACATAAACAATGGCCTATCTTGCAGCCAACATTGGGAGGCCTTCCCGATGTCCAAATGAGCTCCATGATAGATCATTGGAAAGGTATCTAAGTCTAGTTTCCAGATATGCCTCTAGTTTCGAAAATGGTGTCCATCTACCCTATAAAAAACCTATTTTCCCAATACTGGTAAACATGCAGCGCCAGGGTCAAAAAGAGGACAGAAACATGATGTTTTGGTGGTTTGTTTCCTCTTTGAGGGACTAGTTCTACTCCAAATGTTCTGAAACTTGCTAATATTGATGTAATAATGATTATGAACATGAGGATGCTGACCATTTTCCATTTGGATGTCCCAAAAAAGAGCACAGTGCCAGTGGCACTGCGCGTTTAGCTAATTTTCTGTGTGCTAAACTATCAAAAAATAAAAATTTTCACAAGGTGTGCCAAAATTGGAATTTTCTTGCTGATCAGGGATTGGAGGCCTGGAGGGACACCTCAGCAAGAATTTTCAACTTCTCCTTCTCCTTTGAGTCGGTCAAAGCCCGAATCTTTGCATGGGCTCGTTTGAGCTTGGCCCTTGCAATCTTGTTTCTCATGTCATAGTGTTTTTACATCTTCCTCTAAATGTCTATGTCTTTCTTTGCCTTCTATAGCAGGCCCTCCAAATGAAAATTGGCTCTCTGAAGCCAAGACTCTTTGTCTCTGCTAATCTCTATGGAAAGCAACTCACTTGGAGTGAGCTGCTCTGCCAATTTAGCCTCTTTCTTCCTTTCTCGAGCTAAAGCCTTCTTTAGCCCAATTGTCCTCCGTCTCTGTCTCGGAAGCTGATCCTACTCATCATCACTATCATAAATTCTGCCCAAGGTTTCCTCCAGCAAAGCCTTGGCCTTTCCTGGCTCTCTCTGAGCTCTGACTGTCTTGAATTCATTGATAGTTTGCTTAGTCTTCAGCTGCTGATTTTCTAGCTCAAGAAAGTCAATCACATACTCTTCTCTACCAAGATTTGCTTGAAGCTCACTAATATTGGCCTCCTTTTCTCTGATCAATTCATTGGTGATTCTAACCTGATCCTCATCATCAAGGTCAATAAATTGAAACTCCTCCTCAGTTTCATGTTTGTCCTCCTGCTCAACAATAATAGGCTCTGTAGCCTTTTCCTTGCCCTTGTCTACCTGTTTTGTTGATGAAGAAGGCATGTCCCCTTTCACACTATGTGAAGCAAACACACGCCTTTGGCCTCTCTGATATGTCAAAGGAAATGGCTCAATATCAGTCATTTTAGTGCAAGTTGCTTCAATGTCCCTTTCACTCCTTGATGCTCCGATACCATGATGTGATGGTGAAGGGTTATATAAAGGTGATGAGGTAGGATCAACATGAGGTGAATGTATGTGAGTGGGTGGTGATGTATGAACAACGGGATGTGATGGAGAAGTGGATATGGGAGGATTAGATGATGAAGGAATATCATGCTTATGATGGCTAGGTGGGGTAGTGAAAACCTCATTTGCAATGAATGCATCCCATGAAATGTTTTTCTGCTGAAGCTGATGCATGAACACCATATTGATGAGTGAATGATGAAAAATACTCTGCATTTGACTATTGTGATCCCTCTTTTGCACAATATAGGCCATCTTGTCAATGCTATGGAAAAGATAGTAAGGTAAGTGTAGCATTCTAACTCTAGTGAAATGCATGAGTAGTCGGATGTGGTATGAGTAGAGTCGGGTAAACCTCCCCTCACATGTGAAATACTTCATTATTATTTTCATCATGGGGGAATACCGGTCAAGGAGATGAGAGAAAGGGAAAATCGGTTTCTTGTCATCCTTGTACCTAGGTTTGAGGTACGGTTCATAATAGCTCATATCCAAGTTTTATTGTTTAAACCACCTCTCTCCCACACTAGGGATCCATGTAGCAACTGCAATGGCATTGGTGGACATATCAAAGGTAACCCCAGCAAGAGTAACCTATTTTTCATGTAGATTGGTGATGAATAGTCTTGTTAACTACGGGTGATTTTGGACTTGCTGCACTCTCTCACAGAACTAAAAGCAGCCCACATGCTTAAAGCAAGACATAGTGAGAGGAGAGGACATAAGTTCTCTTGTAGTGGTGGACTCAAACCTGTTTATTTTCCCTCCCTTATGGTCATTTCTTCTTGGAATTTGTGCCCCAACAATGCCACTATATTCTTCTTCCGACATATCTAAACTTGACTTATGAAACCCTAGGGTACAAGTGAAATGAGATGAGGGGAAGAGGATGAGATGGCTAGCTTGAAAGGTGAAGGGAATGAGTGAAGGGGCAAACTAAATCAATGAAAACCCTAAATAAATGAAATTACCCTGTTTATGACTGATATTCTATTTAGTAGATGAAAAAAGTGTATAGACAGTGATCACGAACTAAAATTAGGGTTCCACTTCAATTCATTCAAGAGTGACCAAATAAATTAGAAACAAGGCTTATGATATGTACTTACTTCTTAGAAGTTCTTGGAGGATTATAGGATAAATTTGAAGTAGTTTGGAACTTGTTTGAATGGCTTGAACACTTATCAAAGTTCACTGTCTAGGTGCGCAATGCCACTGTGTGAGGGTGAAATGCTTTTCCAAAAATGTAGTTCCTCTGTCTGAGCGCACAACACCTTCACAAATAACACTGTCTCCTCCTAGAAAGGGCACAACGCCACTGTACAGGCGCGCAACACTGGTTCAAACGCGTAGCGCCAGTCTTCTGAACACGCAGTGCTGAGCAACTTAGCACAATTTCTCCCAAAAACTCAAAATGTCTTCTCTTGCTGAATACTTCTGATAATTACAAAGGCAACCATGGCTCTTTTGAAATGTTTGATATGTTTTATAGGCATGTGCATTTAATTTAACTTGAAAACCCCACTTTCTAATGTGTGATGTCTTTTTCCTTTTATCACTGATACTCTTTGACACTCTTTACATTGCAGGTTGTTGAAGTCATGGAGTTGGCTTTTTACTTTTCTCACTGAGGCTTGACATAATTACTTTGACAACTTTGGGATTTTATTAATTACATATAATAACATGAAATTACATTAAAAAAAAATTAAAATAAATTTACATAGGTGACTTTTCTATCAAAATGGCATTTTGATAAAAAAGTCTTCAAACTGAAAATACAACCTTTAAAGTATAATAAAACCATCATGATGATCTTGTTCAATCCCTCTCATATATATGCTGACCTTATCGGAATGAAGGAATGACCTTTAAAAATACTAAACCCTAATGACCTAATGGGACTGCTTTTGACCTAAATTTGAATGAGATTTTGACTTAAAAGACTTTAAGGTGAAACGAGCATTTCCATAAGTGTTATTATGCTCAAGGGGACATGGGAATGAGTCAGCAATATGAATTTTGGAGGGAGAGTGAAGTTCATTGACAAGGAAAACCACCAACGGAACAATTTTAAGTCATGACCTAATGGAATGATGAAAAATTTATTCAGTATGAGACACCTAAGATGCACATGCAAATATATTTTGATCCCTGGTGGAGTATGCAAATACTTACATCATCACGTCGATTGAGGGTTAGAAACTTCTATGATTTTTCCCATTTTTGCTATGACGGGATGGTGACGCAACTCAACAAGGTCCACAATGGATCGAATTTGTTTGCATATGCCAAAATTTTGTGCAGCATTATGTACGAGAGGGTAATGCTGCTGAGACTAGTGGTGGCGGTGCCTCCTGGGGGGCGACAGGAGCCTCGTATAAGGAGGTGGGCTCCAGTGATGCCGGGAAGTGGTGGGGGCATGGTGGGGAGTTACTGGAATGCCACGATAGAGGCCTGGTTTGAGGTGAACCCCTAGATGTTCTTTCCATTCCCATATGCGGGGATGGACTTCAGGGGGGATCCAGATATGGGTCTCCCTCCTGGTTATGCTTGGGGCCCAACATGTACATTTTTTATGTTTTCTACATTTATTTGAGTATATATGTTCTTATGTTTTTTTTTGGTGACACTGACATAGTTTTGGTTACTCTTTACAGATGTTGGCGAGGTAGGTCGCCTCGTGGCTCGATTGGTCGCCCACAGTCCTCTTCGAAGATCTAGGGGCGATCTAGGATGGCAGGGAGGAGATGCTACTGGAGGACTTGGTGGTGGTACTGGCCCTTCTAGAGAGTGAAGCAGCTCAGCTGCTGCTGAGGCTATGGCTGAGCGAGCTCATGCTGATGCAAAGGTGGCATGTGCAGATACGGCGGAGGATCGCATTGCGGAACTGACTTCTCAGATGTCAATTCTAGAGGATGCCTAGGGTCAAGTGGACCACTTAACCCAGGGGATGCCTTCTGAGGGTTTTATGGATGACCTCGAGGAGTTCTGGCTGGAGACGGTGATGGCCCAGTAGCGGGACTATCAGCCTATTTTACGTCGGGTGGTAGTCTCAGTTGTGATGGCAGCTCCAGTGGTGGTACTGAGAGCAGTTGTGGGTCCAGGTGCCCCTCTTGAGGGGGCACTACCCTAGATTATACTTCTACACAGGGAAAGCACCCATTATGAGGATGCTTCCCCTATTTTTGATGATCTTTTGTGTATCTTTGGGCTGGACGATGGGTCAACGACACCATTTTTTGTACTCAGATATATACATCTTATATATGAGAGATATTTTTTGTAGCTCTACATGTTGCGCCAACTGTTTCAGTTTATGGAGGATGTTATGTTGATGGATATCTATGTTTTTGGTTTTTTATGTATGATGGTTTATTCGAGATACATTCGAGTTTTGAATATTTTTAGCTATGCAATCAGCTGCTTGGTTTTGACTCCTTGGTACATGTGTAAATGTAATATAGTCAAATTGTCTGCTTAATATTTTTGCACACAAATATTTTCTAAATAGATGTGTATCTCTTGTCTCAAATGTTTGGTTTAACTGCGACACTACTAATTGGGAATCGAGGTAGACATGCATATGGTGTATGACCTAGTGGAGGGATTCACACATAAGTCCAATAACGAAGTCATATTCTGTCTGATTTTTTGTTGTTGAACCGATGCACACATCGTTTGGGTAGAGTGGTGATTGATGACCCAGGTAGCTGCAGCTAAAATTTGAGACCATCTTGATGCTCCATCAACAAATCCAAAATAAGGTTCAAGTTGGTGATCCATGGCGGCACTTTGAGCGTGTTTGATAAGTATTTTGGTCAAAATTTTTGGGTGGTTGGGTTTGTGTACGTTCACTCTAGGAAAGGGCCATCTTGGCCCTTATGGGTAAAATTTCTTGAGGTAAAGGTCGTTGACAGGGCTGCTGAGGCATGTCCCATCCGATTCCGTCAAGATGTATGCCCCCTTTCGGAGGCAATGTTTGATGATTTAGGGTCCTTTCCACAAGGTTTCAAACTTTCCTGGCCCTAGGGCTTCTTTCGTGACATCATAGTGAAGGAATAGTTCTCCCTTGGTGAATGAGTGAGGGTTCATGTGGTGGTCGAATGATGATTTTACCTGTTTTGTGTGGGCCTTTTTGTGTTGTAGTGACTGTCTTTAGCTTTCATCAATGAGCTCTAGTGTTACTAGGCACTGTTCTAGAGGCTGGGTATCATCAAGGATTTCAATAGCGCCATGCAAATTTGGGATCTTGCGGAAATCAAAGCAGAAGTGAAAGGTACCTTGATTTTTTGCGATAGGAATAAGGTGGAAATCTTGGGACATGGGGGCGGTTACAATCCTATTTCTGATATGTGATGATATGAATCGTATATGGTGAATCGTGTCGTTGGCGTTCTGTGGGGGAAGAATCTTCGTGTTGGGATTTGTGTAAGCGCAAGGTTGGGTTCCCCGCTGGGATGGTCAATTTCCTATGGGTGGAAATGTTTCCTGCTGCAGAGGCGCCTGAATGTTTCTATTAGCGGTCATACCTATAGTGTGTGGTTTTGGCCAGTGTAAATGGTGCATGGTACCACTGTGCCAACTAAGTAGGTTGTATGGGAATCAACACTACTCGATGCCCCGAATGTGGACGCTTGGAAAGGATATATTGTAGAAGAGGTGGTCTTCTACTTCCACTTCCATGTTGTTGGCTTGGGTGTGTCTAACTCTTTGGGGGAGTGTAGACTTAATGCTGCTCTTGCCACTCTTAGCTTGGGGAGGTGCATACATTTAATTGTATGGTGAAAGTTTGAAAAAATACAATAGTAGGTATGCGTGATCTTCTCTTGGTTAGAGAGAAGTTTCTGAGGGAGAGAAGAGACTATGTGGAAACTATTTACAAGGGGCTTCAATTCTCTGCACTGATTGACCCAGTGGTCATTCAGGTCGCATAGTCTACATGTTATCCTAGGTTTAGCATGTTATCCTAGGTTTAGCTTGGGTCATGCTTGGTTGGTGTGTTGTCATAGCTTTCCCATCATGCTTGTGTGGGTGTGGGGTCACTAACCCGAAGGTGGTGTACCTTTTATACCACTCAACAAGGTCGTCATGTTTCTTCTCTATTGTATGAATCATATCAATGCGGGGAAATATTCATGGGATATAAGTATAGCGTTTTCGATAGTGATTTCCCTGACATACTAGGAAGAATAGCCTAGTTATGGGGGTCCCATCGTGCTCAGTTTGTGGTCTGGCAGGGCACCAATGTCGTAACACTACAAAATTAGGGCAAGTGGTGACCACATGATTGGGCGTTTTGCATAACGTGCATGTCGGTCTTCTCTGTAGAGTGTGGTTGGGGGTAATTAGGGGTTCCCTAATTGGTTGCTTTTCAGCTGACAAGAATAGGATGGATCTGCTCATGACATCCTCTTGGGTTATGGAGCTGTCCATGGATTCCACGTCCATATCATCTTCTTGGGAGAGGCAGATTATTGTTGAGTGCAACCTAGCAAGGGCTAGCCGGAATCGGGGGATATAGTGAAAATTCTCCAGAAGGTGATTGTGGGCGCACAAAGGACATGTGAATTGCGTTTCACACAATCCAACGTAGTAAATCTGTTCTATAGGATACCATCTATGGATGTGTTCGAGGGCTGCACATTCTTCGAGGAAGTGACAACGTTCATTGCATAATGTGCAGCGTATAACAAGAGGGGGCATGACTGGGGGTCTTTTTGGTGCCCTTCATTCTTCATGTAGGTACATGATGGTATGAGGTTCATTTCTAGATGTCTGGGTGGAGGGATCCTCTTGATAGGATCGCTCAATGGCTTGTAAGGCGTTCCTATATCGCGGTATCTCTGGGAAATGATGGGTATAGTGCCCATAGTTGCTGCATATAACACATGCGTGATTGGTACGCAATGCTTTACCTTTACCTTTGGTGGTAGGTTCCTTTTTATGGGAACATGTCGTTGCGATGTTTGTCTCAGAGCCAAGGAGTGGTTTTAATTCATCTAGCTCTAGGCATATATGGGTAGGGTGACCTATTACGTCGCATATGGTGCAAACTGGTGATTCTTGTTGTATGGCAGGAGTCACCATCTTCTTTCCTCTATTTTCGGTTTTCATAGCCATAATAACCCGTTTTTCATTGGAAATTTCCTTTGCAAGGGTGGTTTTGACCGTTTCTTGGATGGGTGGGGCCTCCTCGGGACTGAGGGGCTTCAACCCTATGGCAGTGATGTGAGTGGCTCTTGTTCCCGTAGGGGGAATGAGATACCAAACTGGTATTTCCAACGATATGTTTGGTAACACCAGTGTTGCAAAAACTTGCTGAGAGACGAAACCAGCTGGGGGGTAGAGGAGAGGGGTTTGGGAAGCGGCGTAGGCTAGAGAGGCTGCTGTCGCCGATGACTCGGTGCCATTACTGCTCGTGTCCATTTCCTAAATAGCTTCGGTGCTTGATGTGGATATCATGAACACCAGAGCCCCTGTGACATCAGGTGATGACTTTCGGATAATGGGAGGATCTCCTAGGAATGATCCTAGAACAGACGACGGTTTGAACTGGCTAGGACCATATTCTTGGTACCGTGAAAGCACATCTGAGGATGTATCTACGTAGGGTAGAATTACATTAGTTTTTTTTAGGGCTCTCTTCTCGCTATGCATCAATTGGTCTACAGTAATGGTGCGGTCCTCGTGTGGGAACATCATAATGCAGAAGATAGAGGAGGCTATGGGTGACATGGCATACATATAACTACGCCCAAGGAGTATAAAATAATCCAAGTGAGCGTCCAAGACTTCAATGTCTATGTGGACAGTATTTTTGGCTAAGCAGACTGAGATGTTTTGGTAGAGGCCAACAAGGGTCGAAGGATGACCATCGTATTCTCTAAGTGTGATGACTGAGGGTTTTAGTTTGGGAGACCCTAACTTCTGCTAAACATTTTTTGACATGATGCACGTGTATGCACCCTCGTCAATGAAACATCGATGAATTGTGATATTCTGGACTAACACTGGTATCTGGAAGGCAACCATGGAAGGAAGCTTGGGGGTGGCTTTGTCTAAGTCAAAAGCCATTAGGCGCGTATCAGCAAGGTCGATAGTGCCTAACGCAGAAAGTAAGGCTTTCCGTTGTTTTGGCATGACTGAAATACTTCTAAAGCTGACATAGTGGTGGGAGATTGTTCTAAATCATCCACAATACCATAATTATGGGCCGCTTTGGAGTAGTTTCGTGCTCGCTTATTGGGTCCCTTCGCCATCTTTGGAAATGGTTTGATATGCATCTTTGAAATGGTCAAAGGTGTAGTCGGTGCACTGGTAGTTTCCCCTGACGTATTGGTGTCTGGCGGGGTGTCGTAATTGTGATTCCATGTTTGGAAAAAACATCTCTTCACTAGTCATGTAGATTTCGTGGCTAATTTTCCCTGAGCCATTTGGATTTTGTTGTTGAGTGCTTACAGTCCCTTGATGGGGGAAAGGTTCCTGCATCATAGCTGTTACACCATTTTTTGGTCATATAACCTATTATCATTAGATGGACCCAAGTACACCATGTAAGACCAATTTTACCCTAAGTAAAATTGCCTTCATTATGTTAAATAACTTAATAAACCACATTTATTAGGTTGTTTATGGTCTAAACAGGAAACCCCAAAAGGAAATATTAAACAAACCTATATTTGTTTGATTTTCCTCATGGAATAATTAAATAAACCATAATTTAATTATTATTCCTAGTCATGTTTAACCCAAAACAAAGAAATTAATTAGATAAACCTTTATTTATCTTATTATTTTCTAGGAATAAATATTTAAATCTTATTTAGATAATATTCCTTGTTAAATATGACCAAATCACCCACAAATAATTAAATAAATCATTATTTATTTAATTATCCTTCAACCACTTCCTTAAAAGATAAATAAATCATTTATTTATTTATTATTAACAAATAAAGGGATTTGACCCAAGTCAAATACTTTTTCCCTCCAACAAATATAATAAAATATTCCATAAAAGGTGGATCTAGATTTTGTTAACATTATTTTAATCATGCACCAAGATCTAGAATGACCCAATATTTTGTTATAAATAGGAGGGTTTTTCCCCATCATTCCTCACCTTTTGTTGCCTACTAGATCACTCTGGATCTATACACTTGGTCCCATTTTCATCATTTGCTCCCATTGAGCTCTATCATTTGTATTGGGTTTTCTACACCAACAGGAGAGAGGAAGCTTAGATCTGAAGTGCTGAGGACTTCCAAGAACCCATCCCACTGAGGAGAATTAGATACACCTTCTTGTTTTCCTCCCAGGTGCCCGATTAATATAAAAATTCTTTCAAAAATTATTCTTGCCTTGTCTACTGGTATATGGAGCAAACCCTTATTTTTACTGTTTAATGTCTTTCCATACATAGATCTGGTGTTTTGCAGCTATTTTCTTGTCAAACTAACCGCAGATCTGAAGATATTGGCAGTCATCTCTGTTGTTAGGGCTATTAGTTATGCGTAGCTAAAGTGGTCCTTTTTCGTACACTTCGACAAAGGATTCATACTAACAAATGGCGACTCCACACGGGTTTTAAATTACGACCGTTGTTGTTTTTCATATTCCTGCATATCCAGCTACTTCAGACCGTAGGGCTTCTTTTCAACTGCTTATTTTTCCTCTTTTTATGTTGTTTTTCTCACATAAAACCCTAAAACATTAAAATTTCTAACTTCCGTGTGTTTCTGGCCCTATTGCGCAGGCAAGCGACACTAGCCGCAACTGAAACTGCAACTTTTCTGAAAATCTGCCGCCGAGACAACCGAAACGGGGGGTCACACTTTTTGGCCCATAAACTGCGACCTGGACCTCCAGGTCGCACTTTTCTGCCCCTTTTCTGCGACCTGCACTAAAAACAGGTCAGAAACTGAGACCTGCCAGTTTTTCAGTGATTTTTCTGCAATTTTTCTGGGTTCTGTTGTAGCTTCTGTTAGGGTCTTCCAGCCTCTGTCTCAGCCTGCCTTGCCCAAGTTCTGATCTGTTTTTACTCATCTAAGTGGGAACCTAGCCCCTTAGGGCTTTAGTACTCTCCATGTTTTGTGGAAGAGTTTTAGCTGTTTCAGCCGTCTATTTTTTCAGAGCTTCAGCCTCCTTTTTTCCAGATCTGTTACCTCCCTTTCAGATCCATTGAAATCAGCCTCTTTTCCTTTCAAATCACCTCTTGTTGTTTTGTCTGGACCTTTCTTTCGGACCTCCTCCCTATCCTTTCCGCTTTTTGCTGATTTCCTCCCCTTTTTCCAGCCACCTTGCCTCTGCCTCTTGGCTGTGATCTGCACCTCTTTTCAGCAGCTTTATCCTTTAGATCTCTATCCCTTTTGACCTTAGATCTATTGGCCTCTTTTCCATGTGTTTTGCCTAGATTTTTCCCTTTCTTTTCAGGTTAGTTTTGAGAGACCCACCTTCTTGGGTTGGATCGCTGCACAAGTAGCTGTTACTTTTCTATTATTTTAGCATTATATACTGTTCTCTGTAGGTTTATTTTCAGTTACGCAGCACACTTTTTTCTTGCTCTCAAAATAGAAAGGGTTTAAAAATTAAAATTAACGCACGTCACACACTGACCCTAAGCGAAGAAGCGCATGTTTAACACCGCCTGGCAAAGACTCTAAAATCAATTGTCACTGCACCTCTTCTACCCTTGACCTCACTTGATTCAGTCCCTTTCTGCCCCTGTCAGTTTCCTTCTTCCTGTCATCATTGCGCCCCCAAGGTGCCTTTCCCGGAGACTTCTTGGCCTTCACCCTTAGTTTCCGGTTGATCGACCTGCTCTGACCCGCCGTCGTCGAGCCAATCCTCCTCTGAGTCCGCACTCCGACTCCTCTCCTGATTCATCGGGTTCTCCTTCTCCTCCTGGTTCTCCCCCTGTCACCTTCACTATGTCTGGTCTGGGACCTAATGCTAGTAGTCCTCCAGGCCCTAATGCCGGACCTACTACCAGTGGAACCACCACAGGAACTACCTCGGCCACACCTTTACTGCCGTACATTGCAAGCCTCAGCCTCCCTGATTTCAATCAGTTGATCAATGACCCTATTCACCACGATGTTGGTTGGCCTGCTATGCCAACCAAGCTCCCCTCTGACATTCCTAAGTTCGAAGGCCTTACTGGAGAAGATCCAACCAATCATGTCTAATATTTCCACATGTGGTGTTCCTCCAATTCCATTACCGATGACTCCATCCGTCTTCGTTTGTTCCAACGCATGCTTATCGGCGAAGCTTCTAAATGGTATGTCAAACAAGCCACCGCTTCCCATACCACCTTTGCGACCATTTCCCAAGCCTTTCTATCTTACTTCCAGCTCCCTCTCCGATACGATACCAGTACGGAGCTCTTGACGTCCTTTAAGCAAACCTATTCGACCCGCCTTTCTACCCATGTTCAGGAATGGCGACGAAGATGCAGCTTATGTCGAGCTCCCCCCTTCGAAGATCGGATCTATATGGACTGGTTCCTTCGCTCCCTCTTAGCGCCCATTGGCAAAGATGTCGCCTCTCATTTCCCTCAAACCGAAGAAGCCGCCCTCCAAATAGCCTTGAAATATGACCTGATCTACGCCCAGTCTGGTTATGTTTATACCGTCCTTCCTGACCTCCCCAGGCCTGGTGGCGCTAACGCCCCGGGGGCATCTCATTAAGCGACGGTATCGTTGGAGCCCTTTCCCCATCCGCCAACTCAACCTCCCACAAATATGTTCTCCCTCCCCCGGAGGGGCCAGCCACCTCTAGCACTCTTCCCCTCCCGGTAGCATGTATCTAGGATGCAGCATACCTCCTTCTTTGCTCAACCTCTCACCTTTACCTCAATGCTACCCAACCTAACCATTACCCTTATCCACAGACTGGTATGCCAGCTCCTCCAGCATATGCGCTTCCACCTCCTTTGCCTTCTAAACCCCCGCAACAGCACCTACAGCCCCCTCCCGGGCAAGTATTTGCACAACAGGGTATGACTAACCCCCCTTCTTCTCAAAGAAGGCGGAGAGGCAATCCAAATCAATCTGCCTCTGGTACTCGTGGACCCAATCCCCAAGGTGTTGACCCTAACACTGCTAACCAACAACAGGGCCCTCAGCCCAAGCCGACCAGGCCTCTACGCACTAACAAGCCTTGTTTGTGTTGCGGTGTCTTCGGTCATTACACCCACGATTGTCCCCTCTTACCCCAGATGCGGCAGATGTGGGAGTCTCAAGCCACATTGCGCGGACAACATGCCTCCTCTCATGCTCCCCCTAATGTGGCCTCTACTCAACCGGCTCTGTTTACTGATCCTTTCCCTCAGCAAGGATTCGTGGCTACCCAACCCCTTGACGGACGGGCCTCCACTCCTCCTTCCATTTCTGGTTCTTCCGATTACCAGATCCTCATGATGCACTCTAATCCATCCTCAACTGTCGACCTTCACCTTCAAACTCGGTCTCGCCAGTACCCCAAGCCTCCTGCTCAGTCTGCTCTCGAGCCTCCCTCTTCAGGTTCTATAGAGCCTCTTTCGACATCCAGTGGCCCCTTACACATCCCTCAACCCAAAGTTGAGGTTCATACCAAGATTCTGAAGGGACCATTACGCCGAAATGCTGCTTCCGGTCGAGCCGCTCAGTCGTATAGCATAGTAGATGATTTGGCACAATTCCCTGCTGCCATTTCCACACTGGAACTCCTCCAGTCGTGCCCTTCCCAGAAGAAGGTTCTACTATCTGTCGTGGGCGCTGTAGATCCTGCTGATGACCAAATGATTGTTTTCGACGCCACTCAATCGGACCATCCTCCCCTTCCTCCTTCCGTCACCTTCCAAATCTCAGTCAAAATACGGAACGCCATCGTTTCCCAGTGTATAATTGACGAGGGGGCATCCACCTGCGTGATGTCTGCTTCGGTTTGGAAGCAACTCGGATCCCCTGAGCTGGCCCCTTCCACAATCACCCTTAGAGCGTGGGACGGTCATGCCTCCCAGCCCATTGTCTTGTTTCGTAATTGACCTATTACCCTCGCCGGTAAGACTGTTTGCATTGACGTCGAAGTCATTGACGCCCCGCTAGACTACAACATTCTTTTGGGGCGAAGCTACACCTATGGTATGTCTATTTTCCCATCCACGGTCTTTCGCAAGATGTCTTTCCCCCATAATGGAAAGATAGTCACCATTGACCAGTTGACATATCATGAGCCCCCCTCTTAGACCTCACCTGAAACCACCATCTCTTCTGTAGCCAACAAGCAAATCGTCGATTCCTTGACCAGTGTCTCCCCCGGCATTTACAAGGACTCCTCCCTGCTTGGAACTTTTCCTTGTCTTCCCCCTCCTACTATCACTGATCCCAGCTTATCGAATGTTTGCATGATGCAATCATCTTAGGCTGCCCTTAAGCGGCTTGCCTCGGCTAGTCCGCAACCTCCCCTTTGCCCTCCGCAACCCGCTCCTAGCCATTCATCTCCGCCAGCCGGACCTCCTCCTTCTGGCCCTCCTCCTATAGCTGGTATCCCTGAACCCCTTTATCCTCCTGGCTCGGTTCCCCCTAGCCTTAACCATCTCGGAGCCATCCCTCCTGGTCATTACCCTGCTGGGTAGATCCCTTTCCTGGATCCCCCTCCCGGAGTATACTCTGTCCCCATCATGGCCACCCTCTCTCTCCCTAACCTGACATTGGGCATTCCGATCTGATACCTTGACCCTCCAGCCGCCACCCCTCCTAGTCACCCCAAACCCTACATGGCTTTGACACCGGTCCAACCGGTCCCTCTCGCTTCCTCCGTTGCCACTGTGCCTCCAGCACCTCCACAGGATCCTTCTCCTGTCGTGACGGCTCCTGGGAAGAAAAGCAAAGCCCGTAAGGGGGCACCCAAAGATAAGACCACCACAACTGACTCGGCCCCTCCCCCACCCGCCAAGCCCTGTTCCTTGTGTGATGTCGCCGGTCATGCCACCCATGCTTGTCCCGAGTTGCCCCATATCCAGCCCATGGTTAAAGTCGCGTTCCCCGAGTCTACGGTCCCTGAAACCTCCGTTCCTTCTTCGTCCGTAACCAAGAACCCCAAGACTCTCCGCACCAATAAACCCTGCGCTTTGTGCGGTATTCATGGCCATTACTCCCACCATTTTCCTCACCTGACGCATTACCGCGCCTCTTTAGAGGTCGTTCCAGAGTATGAGGTTGAACAAAATCAATCCGCCTCTCCCATTCTCGCGCAGTATGCCTCGGGTCAACTCAAGGATCCCCCCACTTCCATCGTCATTCCCCCACCCTGATGTTCAGATGATAGAGTCCACCTCGACCATTCTGTACCTATCCTCCTCTGCGAGACACCTAGAACCCAGTCCCTCTGCATCCTCCCCTGTCATTTCGCCGGATCCCCTCTTTTCCACCCATACCCGAGATCTCTCCACCAGTATCTCTGTTGACCTCTGCAGCCCGAGTTCCCGCCATACTTCCGATAGCCCTCATATACAACCCTCCAGCTTGTATATGAGTCAGCAAATCATCACCCCTTGCACTCCCCTCCGTAAGCTAGCACTCGATGTCTTCTTCCCTCACTTCCAGGCTCATTCTCCCTCTTCCCTCTCGGGCGTCGTTTTTTTGTTGTCTTGTCCCACCACGTTTCCCGCCGGGACCCCGGTCTCTCGCCCTATATCGGTTACGCCGATGGTGCAAGTCGTTACTCCCGAAATCTAGCCTCGGAAGGTTGGGCCATTTTCACCCCCTTGCATGCCCTTGTTCTCTCGGACGGGGTCTGCATTGGTACTGCCACCAATAATCAGGCCGAATATGATGTAGTGCGTGGTATCTTAGCGACGCCCTCTTTCATCGCATTCATCCTCCATACACGTTATTGATATTCCCTGCTTTAGCAGCAATGCAACTAAATGGTGTTTATCGTGTATATAACCCTGTGCTGTTTAGACGCTATTTACGAGTGAAACTCTTGATACGTGCATTTGAAACCATCACTTTCAATCATGTACCTCGAGAACATAATCACTATGTAGATAGTATTGCAAACCAAGTTCTAGATTGGCATTTATCACATGCATTTCATACAAGACAATAACATTTATACTCATAAAAAAAAAAACGATGGATATCCATAATATGTGTCGCAAAACATGTGTTTAGAGTCCATCTACTCTGATACATATGACATGCCCATAGCATGTTACAAAAAAATCAAAACTGGGGGCACCACCTGCCCCTACATACACACTAGGGGGCACCACATGCCCCACACCCTAATCCTTTCTTCCCGGAGAGCTCCGGGCCAATGGCTACGCCACTGAGCGTGTGGTGGGTGCGCAGCACGACGGCCATCGCCATGCGCCGCATGACACCTCGCCATTCCGAAGGTAGACCAACACATGGCTCTATGTACTAGTCGTCTAAGTCCTGCCACCCGTGCTCTGATACTCCGGTCAACAACCTTTCACATCTACGGTGGATGTCCTCCAGAAGGGGCGAAATTTGCATCCTCTCATTTGCGCCGCTCTCGACCCACACTTGGACTGCCAGCTCCAGACGCTGCCGGTCGTCCCATATATCCGGCCGGTTTTACCGGTGCTATATCTGCATACCAAAAGTACATGAATCAGTACCATCAATTACTATTCAAAAACTTTAACATGCCCACACAAGAATAGAAATGTGTCACTTACCATCGGGCCCCCAGACTCGACCAGGCAGAAGTGGCAGATCCAGATCTCCACAGTAGCTCATCCCACTATAGGGATAGTTGTCTATGTACAAAGGCATCTGATCCCAATGGGCAAAAAACTCCGGTCGAAACACTCGCCCGACCGCCCCTCCTCCTCCTCTGCACAGTAGTCGTCCCCAACGACGCATCCTAGGATCTCTCGGGCCCCCATATGGAAGCTGTACACGGGGCCTCAAGGTCGGGATCTTCTCAAAGAAGAAGGCGCACAACAAAGTCCCATATGAGCAGTCATGGTTCACTTGCCGCCTGCATAGTGACAACTGTCGCTTTAGCGACACCAACAACATCTGGGCCCCACCCATAGTAGGTCCCACCCAATACACTTTCCACTAACATCATCTGCCCCCCAGTGATGTGATGGAACGCCTGGCTGCCAAGGATTCGCAGCACAGCTGCGGCCACTGCACGAGTTTCTAGCCTCTCTAGATCCTCGATCGGTATTCGAGTCCCCTTGACTTGCAAACCCGGTCGACCATGGCGTTCCACGAACTCCATGATATGTCGCCCCCGCGGCAACACTGGCTGTGTGTTTCCCACCATCCCCAGTGGCGGGAGACCGGTCAGGAAGTACACGTCCTGGACCGTCGGTTCGATCCTGTGCCCTTGCACCAAAAAGATCTCCTGATCTGGATCCCAATAACTGATAATCCGGGCCAGTAACGGTTCCCCTGCTCTCATCAACGGGTTCTCCAAAAACTTGAGAACCCCAAATCTGGCCAAAACACGGCGGACGCCCTGATCCGCCTGGATCTCTGTTCGTAGTGTCCCCAGATCTCTCTCTCTCCAGTTGACCCATAACTCTGCCATACCTGCACAAACACATCCTTTTTGTCAGCGTACAGATCAGGAAAACCATAACCAAACACCAAAACCCAACTTCCAGCCATAAAACAGCACCAAAACCCCCTCATCTCCCAGGTCGCAGTTTTCTGCCCATTTCTGGGACAGGTCGCACTTTTCTGCCTGAAACCTACTTCCCAGGTCGCACTTTTTGGCCCAAAAAGTGCGACCCGGCCGTAGAGATGAAGGAGGGGCTGTTTCTGGGATTCTGGGCCCTAGAATGAAAATTTAATCCATCAAAATGCAAGAGAAAGGTTAGACCTCTTATCTGCAACTGACGGATCGCGATTCCAACGGTCAGTTTGTCCGCTACGTTCACCGCAAGATTTAGGGCCTTCTCTCCTCTCTACATTCACCACAGCAGCAATTGCGAATGAGTGATTTTGGAGGGAAAACTGCCTTATTAAAATAGAACCCTTGTTTCTTCTTTCAACTGCTGCGACCACACCGTAGCCCCGTTTGACGAACCGTCTGGATCGTTGGAAATCTCTCACCGGGCCCTCAAATGGGTATCTGTTATTTTTTTGTGATTTGATACTTCACCAGGACACATTTTGTCCAAGAGGGGTCACTTCACCTCTCCTTAAAATCGAATTTCCTCACTTACGACACTTGTTCTTGGGGCACCATCTTGCCTCCTTACTTGTCCTTGTTCGTGTTGATCTTCGTCATGAGTTCCCATCATATACTCATGTTTCCACGGTCCTCCATTGGGGCCTTTACTATGTGGCAGCACCATCAAGTCACCCTTGTTTAGAGCATCCAAGTTGAGTCATCATTCACTCCATGGAGTCTATACCGAGTCCCTTTGTACCCCACTTTAGCCCTCCATCCTTAATTGCTTGGTCTCTCTCTTGTGTCGCACATTATGACCTTCAGTTCCACTGTCCCCCATCCCTGATGATGTTGTTAATGGGTGTTGCCATGTCATTCACGCCGCTTATGCTCTAACAAGGGAAGTCGTCCATTCGCTACTCAATCCTTTCCTTTTCACTATCATCATTAGTGTCAGTCTGTCCGTCGCTCCACTATGTTCTCTCATGCCTTAGTTGAGGATCTCTCATTGCCTCACCTATGGCGGACCTCCTTCTGTCGACATCAGCTCATTTATTCCAGAAGCCAGGTCTAGAGGGCGGTGTACCTTGGTTCCAGCTTCCACTCTTGTTCGGTGCCTCGGATCAGGCAAAGGGATCTCTCCTTGCCCTTTGACTTGATTGTTTCTCCCGCTCCTTTCAGCATGATCGAGATCCGTATACTTGATGGTCCAGTGATCCAGCAGCAGCTCTTGATGATTCCCGGGTGTGTGTGAGATGTCTCAACCCTCATGAGGGGGTGGCCCTGCAGGTAGCCCCCCACATGCCCGGATGACCTCCTCCTTGCAGCCTTCGATGCAGCTCCAGATATTTGATGATGTTGGCCTTAGCCACTTGCATCGCCTCTTTGATTTGCATGTATCAGTCAGATTTTGTGAGCCCTTCCCCATTTACAGGGGGCATTTGGGTTGTATTTGTATCTCATGTACTCAGATATTATTGTACAAGTCCTGGCTGTTATCCCAGGCACAGCATGTATATGGGATTCCTCATTATATTTTTATCTGGCTCATGATTATGCCAGCTGTACTTTATGGTTCGGTCCCTTGTTTATTGGACACACTATTCTTTTGTACTTTGTCTCGGCGGGCATAGGTATGCCTCCCCCGCCGCCTTTAGCACAGGTACCCTCTCATAAAAAGAGACTTGTTGCACCTGTAAGTCTCGTCTCCTCAGGGTCTAGTTCTTCAGCACATTATTCTACCTTACATTTCTCTCTCTGACTTCCCTTTTGATGTCTAGTGATTGAGTTCTTACAACGTACTTCGGTCATACGATTTGCTCCTAACACTCGCACGCTGGGGGGAAATCTGTTACACCATTTTTTGGTCATCTAACCTATTATCATTAGATGGACCCAAGTACACCATGTAAGACCAATTTTACCCTAAATAAAATTGCCTTCACTATGTTAAATAACTTAATAAACCACATTTATTAGGTTGTTTATGGTCTAAACAGGAAACCCCAAAAGGAAATATTAAACAAACCTATATTTGTTTGATTTTCCTCATGGAATAATTAATTAAACCATAATTTAATTATTATTCCCAGTCATGTTTAACCCAAAAAACAAAGAAATTAATGAGATAAACCCATAGTTATCTTATTATTTTCTAGGAATAATTATTTAATAATATTCCTTGTTAAATATGACCAAATCAACCACCATTAATCAAATAAATCATTATTTATTTGATTATATCCCAACCACTTCCTTAAAAAGATAAATAAATCATTTATTTATTTATTTTTCACTAATCAAGAGATTTGACCCAAGTCAAACACCCTTTCCCTCCAACAAATAATAATAAAATATTCCATAGAGGTGGATCTAGATTTGGTTAACATTATTTTAATCATGCACCAAGATCTAGAATGACCCAATATTTTGTTATAAATAGGAGGGTTTTTCCCCATCATTCCTCACCTTTTGTTGCCTACTAGATCACTCTGGATCTATACACTTGGTCCCATTTTCATCATTTGCTCCCATTGAGCTCTATCATTTGTATTGGGTTTTCTACACCAACAGGAGAGAGGAAGCTTAGATTTGAAGTGCTGAGGACTTCCAAGAACCCATCCCACTGAGGAGAATAGGATACACCTTCTTGTTTTCCTCCCAGGTGCCCGATTAATATAAAAATTCTTTCAAAAATTATTCTTGCCTTGTCTACTGGTATATGGAGCAAACCCTTATTTTTACTGTTTAATGTCTTTCCATACATAGATCTGGTGTTTTGCAGCTATTTTCTTGTCAAACTAACCGTAGATCTGAAGATATTGGCAGTCATATCTGTTGTTAGGGCTATTAGTTATGCGTAGCTAAAGTGGTCCTTTTTCGTACACTTCGACAAAGGATTCATACTAACAATAGCTATTTGTTGGGAAGATCCTCCTTGTCCTCGGTTACTCTGTAGCTTCTTCAGCTCGGGGAGATCGGGACCATGGTGAGTATAATGGCCATACTCACGACATATTGAACAAGAATGGTTTGTTCGAAGAGGTGGCATTTTGCTCTGTCGTTGGGCATTTATTGGCTCCTAGATTTGATTCTGGTTGGAGTAGCCTCTAGCCTGGGATCATGACGGGTGTTGTTGGTTGTTGCCCCCTTGTCCAGGATTCCATTTTGGCTTGTTTTTATATTTTTTTCTTCACCATGTTAGGAGGGTAGTTCTCCTGGTTATATTGGTGAGGTTGGTTTTGGGAAGGCTGCACAAAGTTCACTTGTGCATTGGTTTGCATAGGCGGGTCTTCTGTTGGGGACTGAGCATAACGAGGTCCCTAGTTTGTACCTGGCTGTTGCAGGGGAGCTCTTCTGTCAGCATTTCTCTATGTGTACTAGGTCCCTTGAGCTGGAGGATAGGGTCCTCCGTGGTGATACGCTTGTTCCCTATTGGTCAAATTTTGATGAGGCATATGATGACTTTGAAAATTGGGTTGAGGTACATTCTGGGTAGAACTGTACGTGTAATAGGGGTTTTGACTACTGCTACCTAGGTAACCTTGGGTCAATTACCCAATTAGTCTGTCTGAAGAGTTCGACGTGCCTGGAAATTCTTGATAAGTTTGCAGGCACAGGGCATTGGGTACGATATTGTAAATATATCCTGACTACGTATAAATTAGCTCAAGCTGCTGGGCTTTGCTGATGGCGTCTTCTTCGGATGTGGGCATTTTTTGTGCCACATCCTTTGAAATCTTTGTCATGAGAGTTTTCAGGAACAAATCTAAAAGAACCCAGTCATCGAGTTTTGCTTTACATAAACTATGAAGCCACCTCCATTCGTGGAGATGGTCCAAGATATGGACGACGGGGGTTTGTCTAAAATGTGTCAGTAATTCCATTCTGGAATCATGGTGAATGCGTAACTAAAAATATGTTAGGAACGGGGTGGCGAGGGTACTAAAGGTTCCATGTGAAGTAGTGGGTTGCTTCATGTACCATTTTGTAGCTAATCCTATTAGAGTGCATTGAAATAGTCTCAATCGAATAGTGTCGTCAATGATATTGTTCGATGAGCACCACAGGTGGATGGTCATGACATGATTACTTGGGTATTCCACTTGCATTCCTTCGAAATTTGGAATATCCGAAGGGAGCTTCGTGGGCATGGGAGTCCATGTAGGGTTGTGTGCGATGGGGTCATTCGTCAGCTTGGTTAAATCAGGTATATTCAATGAAGTTAAGAAAGATGACTGGGAGGTTGACGCCATTGAAACTTGCAAAAACACAAAGTGTTGGCTAGGAAGAGGGTTGGTCTGTGACGTACCCTGCTGTGTATTCGACTGAATTCCCGAATGGGTCACACTCCTCTACCCCCTAGGGGTCGTGGGAGGAGTGTGTGTGGTATGGTGTTGGGAGACCGACTAAGGTTCCAAACTAAGGATGCTCCAATAAAGGACGAACTAATAATGGTGGCAGTGTTCCGTCTTTGATGCCTAAATGACGAAAGACCTGGAACCCCTCCTGGTAATGGGGGGAGGTCCAAAAGGCGTCTAGATTGATGAGGCCCCATTGGGTCCATTCTTGTGTCAACTAGGTCTGGTTTTGGAAAAATATGAGAGGATAGAATCTATGATCAAAGAAACATTATGTTCACATACATAAAACAAAGCGAAAATAAAATAAATTTTCCCTTTAAATTAATTCTATGTGATCAAGCAATAAAAAAAAAGTGGTTTTTGTATGTTTGCGTATGATACTCAAAATCCTAGAAGACCTATTCATCCTCACACACTCAAATGTAATTGGGCCTTGAGAAGATATCTTGCGACTGCTGGCACAACGTCCCGTAAGAGATGGCGACGCCCCCAGTTAGCCGAAGAAAATCCACCAAGGTAAGTGTAGAGGGTCTGGCGCTTGCCTACACCTTCACCTATAGGGAAAGGATGCCCTAGATTTGGGCACTAAGTACCATTGTCCCATGTGAGCGTTCGATTCTTGGGCTTCTTGGTAAGTCAGCTAACAATACCGAGTATCATCCAAGTCAAGTAGCACTGACTGATACCTGTCCGCACTGCTCCAAAGCCTAACCCCCTCTGAAACGGGTCTTTGCTGAGCTTAGGTTTTCTTTTTCATGGGATAATAGGTGGATTTAAAGCTCCCTAAACAGTCAACTTCCATGTTTCAAGATGAATAATGATCAAGGCGGCTTATTGGATTCCTACCCCCTTGATCCTAACTTAAACTATAAATTCTTTTGTGGCCCCTATAGGGGGAATTTAGTGAGTTTGGTTAAGTTAGTTTTAGGTGTCTTTGCTTTGCTTAGTGGGTGGATGTGTGTGAGAAAAAAGTGGACAAGCACATAGTTTAAATGGGTGGATATGCGATGATCCTTTTCAAAATCCCCTGTTAAACTATGTTGTATTGTTCCTTGCTCAAAAGAAAAACATGTGCAGATATGGGCTGCTTTCTATCTTTCCTAGTTAATCTATGTGATCAACTAAAGGGAGATGGCAAGTTGTGAATAGAGAGTGTTCATATTCTTGCCTAGGATCACCAGAGGGTGCAAAGGAAGCAAATATTACTTTCTCTTCTATCGACAATTCAATCCTAGTCCCGAAATCCTAGTGCAAAAATTGAACTAAACTAATAAATTTTACACTAGAAAAAAGAAACTAGCTAAGCATGCGTGGACTTGGGCCACTTACTTTGGCTAGTTATCTAGGTGTGTTGATACCTAAATTTGAAAAACATAAAATTATTTCAGAATGCAAGTTATTCCCCCCCCCCCCACTTAAACTATGCGTGAACTTTGCAAAAATCAACTTGAAATACAATTGACACTAAGCCTATAAAAAGTAGCTAAGAGTGAGCTTTAGCAAGCTGCAGGGTACCTCAACCTGTGCTGGCAGATGCATTATGGGCTTCCAAGCACTTTACAAGCAGGAAAATATAGAAATGTGGGAGAAATTTCTCTTTCTGTCTTTTGCGAGAAAAAGGCTGAAACAAGCACAATGACTGCGTGCGGTTCAACTCTGAATGCACACCCTAGGCACGTCTGTGGGAGGGAAAAGCATGCAAATTCCTGAAAAATTAATTTGGAGTTCTTCTGCTTCAGTCTATCACTTGGGATGAACTAGGGACTGCAAGAGAAAAAGGGGGAAATTTAGCTCCACTCCACAACACAGACAGTGGTCTCTGCAAAAAAACACAACCACAGAAACTTGGTAATAAACGTTAGTGTAGTCACCAATCATGTGTTAGTGTGTTTTGTACACGCATGTAAGAAATCACACCAACTTAAGGGGTGTGGTTTACCCACTTAAGTTATTGGTCACAGGAAGAAAAAGAAGTGGAGTCATGCAAGTTAGTGGAACAAGCTAGAATCATAAACATACTAGATAGTGAAATAGCATGCATATATAAAATAAAACTAAAACAAATAAAAAAAAATCTCTGAATAGATTCAAACAACTGCAATAATCCATACGGTGGCTCTTCGGCCCCTCTTATTGAGTGCTAGTAGGAAATGAGGATGAAACTTTAACCCTCTTGCCAAAGGGCCCCTAGAACATGGGTTCTAAGTCCCGATGCAAGGATGTTTTTACTTCCAAGCTTGCCTCGGTGCAAATTCTCCCTCTCTCTACTGTGGTGGATTAAAATTGTTGGATGGCCAACAATTGAGTGCCCTCTATCTTCAGATCTGGATCACACACTGCTGGTATTTCTTGGGCAATTTTGGCCAGCATAACAATGTGTTCTCAAGTTCTTCATCTCATGGTGGCCTTATATAGGAGAATTCAAATCCTCCTTCCCTCTCTTGGTACATTGTGGATGGTGACCCAAGAGAGGGGGATGATTCCTTTATGTGCCACAAATATTCCATTGTTTGCTCCCTTGATTTCTAAGGAGGCTCTGGTGGTTGTCCTTAGGCGGCTTCAAGTGAGGAATCACTGTCCTGTAGTGTGCTTTTTGTGGTCCCGGAAAGTGACTTTCGCCACTCCCAGGATTGCGTGAATTTCGAGTCAAAAGGCGCGCAAAGGCACTCTTCACGAAGGATTATGTGCACAAAAGCATTTATGACTTGCTCAAATTTGATTTTTCCTCAGACCTTAGAGATTTTTAAATAATTTCTAGATTCTCTAATGTCTTTCAGCCCTGTAAATCCTTGTAATATTCCCAAATTTTCACATCATATTTGGAATATTAGAGTCCTTGATTTTCTTAATAAATTAAGTAAATAAAAGGGTGGAGGGAACCACAAACCTCAAAGATGAAAAAAATCCACTTTTAATGTGTGAATGTGGATATTCTAGATCTAGATCTAGAACATGGAGTAGTGGAGCAGCTCCATTTATGGAGATCATGTCTCATTTATGAGATAGATTATGGAGGATGAAATAGTCAAATAAGATCATGGATCTTAAATATAAAATCATGAGGATATTTGATAAGGTCAACTAAGATAATAGTGCATTCAAAGAAGATCATGAAGAACTTATGATAAGATAGTGGAGGAAGTGGTGCATTTAATGCACATATGATGGAGAAGGTGATCACCCCATGAGAACTTGATGGAGAACATGAGGCTACAATGATCTGTTTAGATCTATATTTGTCTTAGGACATTTCTATTTAGGCTTGGGCTGTTTAGTAGAGTTTGCAGTGATGTTTAGCACAGGGTGTTCCCGAGCGGGAATCCCACCTCTTTCTTTGGGTGATCTCTAAGGAAGAGGATTGTTCTTCATTCATTATCAGGAATTGGTGCCATCTTCAGGAGGTTGTTTCTAGCATTCAGCTAGGAAACCAGTGGAGGATTCATCCTACCACTTTGTTCTCCACATTCAACCTTTCAGGAGTAGAAAATCTATGTCCAGCATTCAGGCCATTGGGTTTTACCTCCATGCAACAGCAATCCCTTCAAGGATTGCGTAGTTCAGTTCTATAGATCTATTGGAGGAAGGAAGTTTCCAGTATTTCAGCTGGAAATACTGTGAGGGATCATCTCCTCACATTGGATCTATTGTTTCCATCATTCAGGAGCTTATTTGACACATACAACAGTAGGCTATTGAGCCTCCCTCTCTGAAAACGTAGATTTCTAAAGCTGTTGTTCATCTAGCAGTTATTTTTAGTGGAGGAGATTGGAGGAGCTAGATCTTGAGATTTTAGCCCAAGGATCTAGTGAAAGTGTTATCCCTTCTTGCATAGATATGATTGTGCATCATTGCAGCCATCATATCATCAGATCTAGCTTCAGATCTGCATTCCCAGCAACATATATGTGAAACGCTATGAGGGTGGTTTTCTTAGACTTACAGATCTGAGAAATCACTTCTGGGTTATCTTGGGAATCCATCATTGAGCCCAAATCTACAATTTCAGCATCATCGGAGCTCCCATTCTGCCTAGATTTGACTTTTTATCTTTCAGGCAGTTGTAGTCTCAACAGTTGCAGCAGGTACAACGCAGTTTACCTTCCAGCAGTTCAGGAGTTACACAGTCCCTCTTGGGACATCATTGCAGGGTCATTCTAGGCCACCTTTGTGGCTTGAGTGTCTCATATTTTGAGCACTGTTGTACCTACTTTTTCCACCTCCAATATAATAAAATGGCTCAACTATTTTTGTGCATTATGATGTGTATATAGATTTATTTTTTACTTTTCTACAGTTCTTATATTGTGTTTTAGTATTACTTCATTCTCCCTTTTGGGGTATTACAATCCTTCTTCCTGACATTGATTAATGTCGTCTTCTTCTTGTATGATTTTCCAGTGTTAACAGGGGCGATGCAACTCAGAACTATGATTTAATATATTCCAATCACACATCACACATCGCAAGCTCAAGAGGAATGACTTAAGGAATATGTTAAAAAGGCCGAAATGCAAAGTGTGACAAGGGTTCATATCGCCAATTGCGATTTCTGATCAGCCCCACCTCCACTTGCCACGCCATCCCTACCTTTATCACACATCGCACATTTCAAGATCAGGAGGAATGGTGCTAAGGAATATTTTATAAAGGACGAAGGCCAAAATGCGATAAGGAGTAGACACAATGTTGTTTCAGAGTTAAATTGTAAAGGATTTCAAATTCGGAAGTAAGGGCCTCTCCTTTTAGAAATCACTTCGAAGGTAAGTGGAGGATTATAACGGAGCAGCATGGAAAGCCAAAATGCGATGGAAAGGTAGATGTAATGTAGTTTCAGAGTTAAATTTCAAAGGATTTCAAATCTGGAAGTAAGGGCCTTTCCTTTGAGAAATCACATCAGAGGTAAGAGGAGGCTTATAACGGAGCAGCATGAAAATTCAAAATGCGATGGAAAGGCAGACACGATACCATTCAAAGGTTAATTTAAATTTATTTAAAGTCCAAGATCATTTGTAGTTACGTTTTTTTAGGAAGAAACGTGAACACGAGTAGTAGACTCGGGTAACACCCGACCTGTGCAGAACAATGTTGTATGTGGTGGCGCTTTGTAAATAAATAGAAGACTGAACGCTGCGAGCACGAGTAGAAGAGGCAAAGTCGGGTAGAAGGGGACATCATAACATTGTTTGAAGTGCAGAGGTATAGGAAGAATCAAGAAAAATAAGCATATGGTGGCACTGTTGGAAACACAACAACTGGGTCAAGTTGGGAAAAGAGGCATTATTGTAGAACTATTCGAATACCACATCATAAACAAAAAATACATGAAAACAAGCAGAAAAGAAAAAATATTGAACTCTAGAAGAAACACAGGGCAAGGATGTCTGATCTATCAGGGAGACACATCAACACTTCAGGAAGATGCATCACCAACAAATCAGATTCAGCAAAAAGGAATTATATTTCAAGTTTTAATTTGTTTTCTGTGTTTGTTAAGATAAAAGCTATAGTGATGTCCTCAATGTTAATGTAATAAGTAGTTTTAACAGTTTAGGTAGTCAAAGTAGTTTCAAGAAGTTATAGTGGTTACAAACTATCTTTGATGTATTTAAGCAAGATAGAAAGAAAGAAGAAAGGGTTCCGAGTTTTGGACCTCTGGAAGACTAAAACTTTGGTACTTACTTTTTTGAGGAATTAATGAAAGAAGCATCAAGTTCTATACAACTGTTTATGGTGATTCGTTTTTCCTATGCCATTTTGTGATTCCTTCTTCCTTGAATGAAGCAAAGTAATGTAGCTACCGGTCTCTTAATTACATATGTGATTAAGAGTTAAATAACCTTAATTTATGCTCCTTCACTCCTGTTTACTTTCTCTCCATGAATTATCTCTGAAACTTAAAAGCAATAGATTTTTTTTACAACATATTATTTTGAGTTTCCTCTCTTTTCACAAATTATCTCTAAAATTTAAGGTGATAGATTCTGTGTTATAGCATATCATTTTGAGTTTCTTCTACAGTTCTTCTTTTCCATTCAGATATCAACAGTTAATGGCATTGTAGAGTCTTTCATTATACTAGATTGTTAAGGGTTTTAAAGAGTTAGTTTCCAAAGGGATCGAATGAAGACCACCTGATATAATTACTTTTGTGACACAATTTTAAAAAATTTCTTAAGAAATGATTCCTTTCCACAACGAAGGAATTGTCTCTTAAGATACAATAATAAGCTAGGACAAATAAGTCCACTCAAATATACAGTCTACTTTATACCATGAGGCTACATTACTTGGAGGCATTCCATCAGGAAGGCCCCCGGACTGGAAGATGATCAAAGAGTTCTCACAACAAGTTTCACCATTCATAGATATGGCTAAGGAGGAAGCCTTGGGTGAGACTAGCATAGTGCAGAGGGCCTTTGATTGGCTCAAAGATGAGATGAATATTTTCCCAGTATCAGTATTACCAAGTCTCACCAAGCCTCTTGCGTTGGAAGGTGGTGTTTCAAGAATAGATGGTGGCACAATAGCCTTTGAGAGTCAGAAGATACTTCCACATAGGAAGAAATATTCCATGTATGGTAAAGGGTTGTTAGCATTCATGCACGCATGGGCCAAACTTAGGAATTTTTGGATGGGAAATAGCTTCCAAGTGAAGATTGGCCACCACAAACTTCAATATTTTCTTGAGCAAAAGCAGCTGCAAGGAGGGAAACAAAAGTGGGATAGAAATACCCCGAAAGGTGGCTTTGGCATTGAGCATGTCAAAGAGGAGAGCTATGAGGTGGTAGGTGCCTTATCACAAAGGTTAGAAATAATGTCATTGAGGAGTGTAGATCCATATTGGGAGCCCCAACTATTGGTGGAGTATTCCAAGAATCACTTCACATGTGAGGTGCTTGATGGGAAGGTGACTGATGAGAGGTATAGAGTGGTGGATGGGATCATCTATTACCAGGGTCAGATCTTCTTGACTAGAGACTCCAAGCTCAAGGAGAAGATGCTACATGCAACACATGATTCACTCCTTTTCGGTCACCAAAGTTTTATTGGGACATATTAGACCATTATGGAGAGATTCTCATGGGAGGGTCTCAAGGAGGTTGTGATCTAGCATATCAAGAGTTTTATGGTTTTATTGAAGAATGAGGAGGAAAAAAATTACCCTGCAAGGTTGTTACAACCACTTACCTTTCCGATAGAGAGATGGGAAATCTCATCTATGGACCTCATCACCAACCTGCCAACAGTACATGGTAAGGGTTGTGCCTTTGTACTTATTGATCATCTAAAAATGTATTTACATTATTTTTTGATTTATATATAGTGCATTAATCCATAAGAGGGAAAGTCTCTCCTTGGAATTCATAGTCTTTTTAAGACCAAAATCAGTGATAGAGCTAGCCTTTTCTTGTATCGATTTGGGAAAGTATTGTTCTATTTTGGGTATACTCAGTTGACACCCAATGCCATTTACTACTCCTAAGTAAATTAGTAGATAGACACATCAAGCAAGTGGTTGGGAAGCTACCTGCCACACTATGTTCAGGGGCAACAAGGAGCCAAACTGTGTTGGTTCCACTTGGGTAACTATTGTCACCATCTGACATTTCATATGAAACTCAATATATTTCTCATTTTGTTTCCATATGGTGATGATGTCCTATTCACTATATGTGGAATGGCTTGGGCAAGCAAGGTTCCTATAACCAAATATTGGATCCTAGAGAGTTTGGATGCATTTTGGCCTCTTGAGGACAACATTACTATTACCCAAGACTAGCAGGAGTTCTACATAGATTACATATGGGGGGTGAGACAGCATGGGGTGGAAAATTTGGTCTATCATTTTCAACCATGCATACCATTCTTTTTGTAGAAATAGGAGACCGAGGAGATTTTTTATAGACCACCCATGGTGAACCATCTTGTTGGGAGACTGGCACATAGGCTGGAGTTTCTCATTAGGATTAAGATCCCCAAAACTTTTCGTATCTCATGCCTCAATAAGGTCATTAGACAACATAAAATTGCCTCCATGGATTTCCCACTTATGTATGATGTGAGCCATTTGGTTTTATCTCCAAGGGCTAACTTGGACACTTGGGAGGGGAAACTAAGGGACAGGTTGGTTGGAGAGCATCTGTTTCAGTGGAGGAGTCTATCAGATGATGATTCTAAAAGGGAAGGAGAGGAGGTTTCGCAGTTCCATCCTTACAATTTCTTGAGGATAAGAAACATTTGGGAGGGGAGGACTGTAATATTCCTAATTAGCTTTTAGCTAGTTGGAATATTAATTTTTGATTTTGTTAATTAGATAGATGAATAATTCGGTAGAGAGACCCATAAATCTACTTAGTAGGAATAAAACCACTTCTAATGTGAATGTGGATCATTGTATCAACTGAATAAAGAACTTTTGGGTGTGAATAAGGGCTTAAGCATGTGGATAGGGTCAAGGTTGACCAAGTCAACAATGTTGTCATGGAGGTAGTCGAGAATTAATGGAGGACGATGCAGTCATGATGGAGGAGTGTATGCATGAGAGTAGCATATTTAATGAGTGGGACCCAAGGTGAGGAAACTCACCAAGCATATAAGGAAAAGGATGGAAGCCATAGAAGGAATTCTGATTATTTTTTATGCCTTGATATTTTATGGCTTTCTGCACACTTCAGTTGTTTAGTGGAGTCTGCTGTGCTGTTTAGCACAAGGGTGTTTCTGAGCGGAAATCCCACCCTCATCCTCGGGGGACTTCGAGTGCCCACTCAGGAGAGGTTCATTGAGCTCCATTTCCAATACCTGGCATCAATACAAGCTTCATCCATTAGTCATAGCATAGTCTCCTTCAGGATTATGTTGTTTTGCAGGGTAGTAGCAGTGGAGGGTTGATAGACCCAGTTTCTGAGCTTGTTTTCCAATGAGAGGAGAAACCATTCGTTCGAGAGGCCAGCAAGGAAGCTCCTTGAGAATTATTCCACCATCTGGCATTAGGCCAAGCACCATCCATCACCTAAAATGCAGTATCCTTCAGAAACCGAATTATTTTGCAGGGCAGTTGTAGTGGAGGGTCAAGCACCCAAGTTCTTGACCTTGTTTTCTAGTGAAGGGAGAAACATTTCATCTGGAAAGTCTGTGAGGAGGGATATCAACCATTTTTATATCATATCATCCACCTTCCAACAGTTACCCAGCTGCAGAGAGTTATTTAGCTCTAGGGCTGCATTTTACATTTTGGGTATTTCAGGAAATCCTTTCTGGGTTGTCTTGGAATTGTGCTAGAAAGCCTAGATCTCCGATCCTAACATTTTCTAAGAACTATATCTGTAGAACCATGTATTTTCATTTAAAACATTAGTTATTCCCAACAAAAACTACGTTGTCTTAGCCTCCGACATTCTTATATAGCAGTTGTTCTTCTTGTTTCATGTACTGGGTCCTTAGAGGCTTGCTTTGCCAAGCTTGAGTGTCTTTTTTCCCAAGATATTGTACACATTTTCAGCTATAATTTCTAATAAAATGGTTCCATGATCTACTCTCATTGTATTTTTTGATATTTCACTGCATTTTCTAGTTTTATGCTATATATCCCTGTTTTTCCTAATTTGGAATATTACAATGTGCTAATAAAAATATTAAGATGCTATATGTATTTGTAAAATTTGTAGTATGCTTTTAGTGTCTCTGTGTAGTTTCACCCTCATTTTTTTAGTTAAAGAGTATTAAATTTGAATTCTATAACCTTTATAATTTAAATATCAAAGAGGTTTTCCAAAATATTGAATTTATGTATTTATTCAAAAATACGTTATTAAAAATATATATATATTTTTATAATGTGTCTTTTATTTTTAAAATTTATAATAATTTGGTTAACAATAAAGTTAATATAATATATATTTTAATGACACAATTTAAAATTCATTATTAATATTTCAAGAGCCTGAATTAGTGTTAGAGTTGGTATTTTCCCCAACTTCCTTTTCCTGTGAGCTAATTGTGAGTTGCAAGCTCACATAGAAATTTGTATTGGTTGAGCTGTCATAGTTATATTTAACAACCTAAATCCTGAGTCCATCGATATCAAATGGAGTTCTTCTATGTGTTTTTGTAGTTGTGAGTAATACAAATAGTTTTACATGGTATTAGAGCATTGAGAGTGATACACATATATTTACATTGCATTTGAGCTTGGTTGCAACCTCCTTCACGTTTTTTTATAGATCTATTGTTATAAACCCAATCAAATAAAATTGTATCTATCTAGGAGGCTTCAATTTTGCTGATCTATTTTTTTTTCATCGTGGGGTTTCTCTATGCTCATGTTTTTTACAACAATATGGAGCACCCTCTCCAAATTCAAATCAACCTCTGATTTGAAATAAAGCGGGTAAAAATGGAGTATGAATCTTCTTTGGATCCTCCCAAATTTAATTTGTAAATTGGGCATACTCGATTTGGATCTGAATGAACATGAGTGGCTTTGGAAGCTTTCTAATCATGTAAAAATGGTATGTGTTTACTAATCTTAAGATTCTCCTAGTATGGGAGATCATAAAAGACAAATTTCCTTTTCATCCCAATGGGAAATATCTCAACATAAGTTTCGAAGAATTATGGATCATCGAACATAGGCTCCCCATTTGAATCAAACATTTCTGCAAACTCCTTCTCCCTCTTCTTCTTTTGGGAGGAATAAATTGGAGTAGTCATACACTGGATTTCGTAGGTGGTTGGACCACCTAGCCTTAAAATAAGGTCCATAAAATCTACATCCCTGATACCCTTTTGTTACAAGACCTGCAATTATTGTATACATGCTGACACGTTAGTGACCATGAATATCAAACCATTGCAGCGAATTAAATAAATATGTGAAACAATATTGTTACGTATATAAAAAAAATCAATAAGAATGTAATTTACTAGAGCAAACTCCTAATTGTGGATAATCATGTATGGTGTAAGCACATATGCCATACAATGTAAAACTCCTCTCTGTTATCCCTTCCCATAAGTCCTTCAATTCATCTACCAATGGTTGTAAGTAGGCATCCATATGATTCAATTTCCTTCTACCAGGGACTATGAGAGCCAACATAAGATGTTCATTCTTCATGGACAACCATGGGGGGATATTGTTATTGATCACTACTATAAGGAAAACAAAATAGTTGATGTTTTGGAGGTAATACGGGTTAACACCATCCATGATTATGATGAGTCATAGAATTCGTACTTCATCCTTGAAATTTTCAGGCCATGTATCCTTTATATGCTTTAGGGGTATTTAATCTGTTGGGATTCACATAACTCATGACTTAATTCTATATGAGGCATGCCATCCCTCTAGCATAGCTAATTCTTTGCAAAGAAAGAGTCTTTGAATCCTTGGGGTTATAGGCATGTGCCTCAATATCTTATGAGGAGGACCATGTGATTTACCCATTTTTTTGAATAAAAATACCTGTCATGCCCACATTTCAGACATATCTCTTTGTCTACATATTCTCCTCTATATAGAATATAATCATTTAGACATGCGTAGTACAATATATAATCAATACCCAACATTTTCAACAACTTATTTTCCTCTTAGCAGCTACCTGATAATACATTATCACTCAAAATAACCTTGTATTTAAATAACTTGCAGTTGGTGGGGAATATAATTGTACAATGTCAATATTTAACGTTCATAAAATAGACCATTTTAAATGTTGATTGTGTGACAATGTTTCTGAAAATATAAGGGACTTTATCGATCATGCAAGTAAATTAGCTCAATATTTCCGAGAAATATGCATTCGACATGCCAAGCTTTGCTTTCAAGTTGTACAACAACATCGTTGTCTCCAACTGAGTAGACTTTGACTTGCCACCAGGTCCAAAGAGAGGGGTGGTGGAAGCAATTTTCAAACTTTCAAAAAAGGTATCAATGATATGAGCATCATCCCCTAGCTCATCGTTCTGGAATGCATTTAACAACATTGCCTCCATGGCACTCATATCCCATAAGTAATCATCCTTAACGACCTCTATTTGATTTCCTCCATTTCCAAATTGTGATGAATAAATACTATTGTTGTAGTCATTCCTAATTGGTGAATCATGACATGGTGGGAATTGAAAAGGTAGTTGAATTAACCATTATTTTTATGCTTCCTCTTTGAGTCTTGCTCTTATTGCATCCTTCTCTCAAGCTGACATTGTAGTGGGGTGCACCGGAAGATGGTAAGTGGGTCGTTTATCATCACTAGAATCCTAATTTTAAAAAATATTGAACGTCATTAGTACAATATCAATGATAATAGTAAGTATGTTAATGCAATTGGTTTGTTGAAATTAAATTATACCAAACAATTATTACCATCGTTGATCTAGGATTGCGACTGGAAGATGCCATGTTCCAATTGGTAGGGTGAAGGGGATATCCATTTTCATATACCAATTACTTGAGATATGCTGCTCCTGATAAGAGATTCTGACATTTTTGAAATGGAGGAATATTTTATTCTTCTGAACTCGATTCTCAATCACGATCCTACAAATCTCGATACATTTTTATTCAAATTGACATGGATTAAAAAAAAAATCAATTAGATAATTGAAATATAAATAAAATCTAAACTTACTAGAGATGGAAAGGGAGAACTCCGTGAATGACTTTGATCAACTATATGGGAAGAGTTGGAATTTGAAGAATTGGCCATTTAATATTATTAATATTTTGTCCATGCATTTGAGAAAAATCAAAAATAAAATTTTGTGTGCATATCTAAAATTAATCTCGAGAACGAGATAACCACAATATGGATTTAAATATAGTTTTTAAACCATTTTTCAAGAATAAGGTGACTTTATGTGGAAACTGTCTACTGTGAACTACTGCAATTCTTGTGAATAGGTCATAAGGATAATTTAAGATTAATACGACATTTTATGTGAAAATAAAATTTCAGATAAATTTCAAACACGATTGGTGCACTTATCAGAACAAAGCACACCAATGCACTTAAATAATACAAACACCGATGCATTCAAATAGTATCTACACTAGTTTCCCGCATTCTGAAAAAAAAAAAAGTTATCATATCGATGCTCTTGTACAAAAACACACTAATGCTTTTGAAAGAAAAACAACACTAGTACACACTTGTTTCCGAATTTTAAAAAATAAAAACGAATTCAACCATCTCGGTGCTCTTATACTAATTACAACATTTACGTTTTTAAATACAAACCACACTTTTGCGTTAAAAAAACTAATCACATCATTTTGAGATTTCTAAAATAAAAAAGAATTGTATCATGTCGGTGCGTTGAAAAAATTTCGCGCCCCGACAATGTCAGTACGCCTTTCTTATAAACGAAATTGTGCATTTGACTATCGCACGCATCAATGTTCGGATAAATTGAAAAAAAAACCGTGTTTTTTTCATTTTTAAAATCAAAAAATGATCGACAATTGAATTTTCGAAATCTAATTTCATAAATTATTTTAAATAGTAAAAAAAGTATTCACTATTTCATTATTTTTCCCAAAATTTCAAGGGAGTGATTTACAAGAGAGACATACCAGGAACACAATGTAGCAACATAATGCTTTGGAGTAGTAGAACTATTCAGAAGATCAGAAGCTGAAAGGTATGGTGATTCACTCAAAACCTTTCATAGTAAAAATTTTAAATTTCATTGTCTATTTTACTAACAAAAAATATTACAATTTATGTTAGGGTTTAATTAAAAGAGAGATCATTTGCAAGAGATACATACTAGGAGCACTGTGGAGCAACAAAATATTTTGGAACCATAGAAAGATTAGAATTTGAAGGTACGTTGATTCACTCAAAACCTTGCATATAAATTTTTTAAAATTTTACTATTAAATGTTTTTACAATTTCTCTTAGATTTATTCATAATTCAGGAAACAAACAAATTAAAAACCCTGCTTAATCAAAATTTTACTATTGATTTTACTTGTCAATTTTTTTACGATCTATGTTCCTATTTAAATTTAATTAACATTCATAAAAATCAAATTATGAAGAATGTTTAACAACTGAATATGTTGCGCCATCTAAACTTGCATACTTGAAATCAGGTTCTCTTGTTGTAGATGTCTTACTTTGAACTGTTTCACTTGAATGACAGCCTTGCTTGAATGTGGCTTGAATGGCATGCTCGCTTGATTTGTTGCTTATTGCACTTGCTAGGAACACTTGCTAGAATTATAGAATTTTCTTGCTTAAACTTTGGAATTCACGCTCGCTTGATGGCTGCGTTTGTTTAAGTGCTCACTTGACTTAGTTGATGACTTCACGCTCACTTGAATGAATAACCACACTCGCTTGATGCCGATCTCAACTTGCTTGATTGTTTGAACTTGTTTGGTTGTTTTGATGGTTGCTGCAATGAACTTCACTCTGGCTCGCTTGATGGTTTGATCTTTGTATTGTCTTGATGCAAATTGCTTGAATGAATAATCACGCTTGCTTGCAAGAGATGTGAACTTGTTGCTTGTTTGATTTAAAAACTCATGCACTCACTTGATTTTGCGTAAAGGAAGGGTGTCGAACACTGTCGACAATGCACCCAAGAAAGCTTACAATGAATTCACTTGTCCTCTTAAAAATTCATTAACAATGAATTTTTAATGATTCACTTAAAACAATGACTTTGATTACAAGTTCTGAAATAGATTTGCAAGAACGCTGATTTAGACTTTTCTTTGAAATGCATTAACTTGACTAAGTGAATTTTATTTTTGATGTAGAGTGCTGATGTAGAAAATCTTTGATGATATGATGTAGTGGCGTAAATGCATGTATTGATCTTGCAGCTATTACGTTACATGTGTTGTGCTTGTTTATATTGAACTTTATGTATGCGATATTAAATAAAATCATTGATGTGTCACAACTAGACACAAATCAAAAAGCAACAACATGAAGCCATAAAGAACATGCGCCATCACAAACACACATTGTGTACCTAAGATCCCCTTATTCAATTTCGGGCAAATCTAGGACACATCAACACCAAAAAATGATATCTTTATCAAGTATTGAGTACATAAGAAATTTCCACCTTCAAGTAATGAAAATGGCAAGCTCACAACTCTTGGAAGCAATTTGTCTTCAAAATCTAGATATTCACCGACTCAATCTCTCTCAAAGTAAACCAATACTTTGAATTACAACAAATACTTTCCGTTATCACTCCAAATACAAATGGAAACACTCCTTATCTCTCCAAATTACAAAATACAACTTATCACTCCAAAAAATAATCACAATCTTTACCCCAAATGTACAAAAGAAATTTACCTTCTTACTCCATCCCAAGATTTTTAAAAACTGCATTATCACACCACTCTTTGTTAAGAATTCACTTTTAAAAAGTGAATCAAGACTTGATAAATCATTTTAGGCTCCTTACTTTAACTTAAAAAAAATCTTTACAAAATTTATATGGACTTCTTAAAAGCTTTCCAGTCTTCTAATAAATTTATGGCATATAAAATATTATATCCTGCCACACTTGTCCAATCTTTCTCAATACATCGATGCCAAAATGAATATTTCTGGTAGTCACAGGCTGCCACACCATCATTCAAATCGCAATTTTAAGAGCTTTCCATGCTGGCTCTCCTCTCCTTTCAGTTGGGAAGTCCCTTGACTGATAAAAGCAGACAAGCCCTGGTTTCTTCTTGCTTTGGTTGATGCTGGCTGGATGGCGTTGGAGAATGCACAATTTCACATCTAAATCGCGTGGTTCTTGTCCTTCAAGAGTGTTGTTGTTTTGATCAGCCTCGTCAAGCAGGCGGTGAAACAAATTCTCGTACCATTCAGAAAAAAACAAGCATATGTGAACAATTAAAAAATATACATGCTGGATCTGCTCTCTATGGGCTCCGCCTTGCCTTACTGGATGTGGCCGCTATTGCTAAGATTGAGCTTCTCGAAAAATTTCACAGACAAGTTCATAACCCCCGTAGCTTTTCAGACGTGGCCGATCTCTTTGTTGCAGAAGGTTCCATCACTGTTTGCATATTACGTTGTTTGCTAATTACAAATTATGCTAATTACCACGGGCTACCTCAGCTTACGACCTATGGGCTCCATGCAGAATGTAAGACAGCTACGCTGGAACTCACAATCAACAATGGAATTTCGTTTGTTTGTCAATCGAGTTGGAGGCCGACGAAATATGAAGTTGGCATATACATACTATTTGAAAAAATTGAAATTCCAATCACAAGAAGATTAGTTTCTAACTAATTGAATACAACAGAAGGCCAAGTTTTGGATTTAGAGTAACCGTGAAGAAAAAATTGTCGTGTTGTCTTCAAAGAATTCGTTTGTCACACAATGGTATTTGCCACCAAACGGTGCATGTAGTCGGCCAACTGAAGGCGAGGGGATAAACTACCAGCACAGGTGCCACTTTCCAAAACCTTGATTCATCTGAGATATCTCTTACAGATGTGAGCCATTACTTTGACTCAGACCTAACAAACCTTGTACAGAACTTAAGAAAGGACAAGAAAAAGCCAAACGCATATATTGCAGACACCACTACTGCAAATGCACAGGTCAGGACTCTTTCTGAGATAGTCAGGCTAAGTGCATATCTTATTATAATTTATAAGCGATGATGACTTTTCCACAATTGTCACAGTTTCTAACTGGGGCGGTTGAGTGTTTATAAACATTCAAAAATTTGTGCAATTTCAACTAAAGAAGACTGAGAATGTACTGGTATAGATCTGGATTCAACACATTGTGACCCATGGACATATTTTGCAGAAAACTGTTTTGCAAAAAAAATGATTTTAGCATTTACAAATCTAAAATCAATAATAAAATGTCTGTTCCTTTAGACAAAAATCTTGACAAATTCCATACCTATCCATCACTGGTCAATTCAATGGAGTTTTCCAAGAAATTGTAGAGCTGGAATCCCCTCCTCACAGCATTACCGTAGCTCTGATACCACATGTAGATTCAGAAGTGTCCTCAGACACATAACTTTATTAATCATGGAAAAATATTACATAACAAATTACAGGAGTTTACAAACGTAAACTCTCACTCTCACATTACACAATGAAATTAGGAAACTAACCTATTTATAAGCTCTATGTTCTAACTTAATCTAGTTATGGATCACTTGGAAAACCAACAAGTGTCCATTTACAATAAATGATCTTATAACCATTGTACTAACTTTATTCCTATTTTAGAGCCTAGGAAACGACTCTATTCTAGAGTCCTATTTTTACTAACAAAATACTATTTCTAAGTATCTCTAATATTTATTAAATATTCTAATTTAATAAATATATTTATCCTAACTTTACATTATTTAATTTATGTATTTTTTGGATTTATAATTGCCTTTAGGAAAGAGGCTAACAATACTTACCTTAAACCTTTTCTTTTTCCTGCAAAATTTCACCTTAGGGTTTAACTTCCTCTACCATTTCACAATAAAGGTTTTTCATTTTAGGAATTTTAGATTTAATGGGTTTGTGTACTTACTATATATAGGGATTTTGACATGTAAAGTAGGGGAATCACTTATTGAATTAGATCCAAACCCCTCCGACCATGTTCGTTTAAAAAAAATGAATATATGTTATACGGTGTGGCCTGTGTCAAATAACACACCAGTGTGCCTTGTGTAATACAATGCACTAGTATATTATAACACTCGACTCTGCCCAGTCTATTCATCGTTGCTCCTTATGTAATATAACACACCAACATGATTCTTCCAAATAGCACCGTTAAATCATTTCAATGCGTTTAACATTAAAAATCACACTTAAATAATTTAAAATTATTTAAAAAAATTAATTTTCTGTGACGGTACCGAACAATTACATGCCCGATGCATTTAATGGGATAAACACACTGGTGCATTTATTTAGATAAGCACACCGGTTGCACGAGTTACCAGAGCTCTTTTTGGATGAAAATTATTTGATTTATTTATAAAATATATTTAATGGATTTTGTATTGAATGCTATAGGTTGTATATTGATAAAAAAATGTCTGAGAAGGTGTTAAGTAACAAATATATTGATTGACACAATGATAGCACATTGAAAAAAGTAAAGAAGGCAAGTTCTTTGTAAATTATTTACAAAATTAATATGTTTGAACTATGTGTAAGTTTAACTATTATGTATTGGTTAGTGTGTGTCATGCAGAGAAAAAAATTGAAATAGGTAAATAAGATTATTTCTAATATAAGTGCAAAAGAGAATAAAATTCTGATAGAAAAATTGAGAAGGATGAATAAGGTGAACGAAAAATATTGATCAATATGAGTTTTTTTTTTTGAATTTTCAATAATAATATACTTAAGAGTATTAGATAATATGTTTCAAACAATCTCTTAATTTATATATGTCTAATGTTATACAGGGAGCAACAACGAAGGAAAATATTAATGTCATTATAAGAAAATAAAAATTATATAAGATGTAAATGACGATGAATTGGTCCTTATCTCACCTGGAGTGGTGTTGGAGGTTAATGAAAGGGGGGAAGTTTTTTACAAAACTATGAGGGATCTAGTAGAACGAATGTATAGACGTACTTTCCACGCACAATACAAAAATCAATCCAATGGTTCTAAGAACCAAATTATATTTACACTACAAGAAGTGTTTCCAGAGCAATGGTTAATGAGACTTGCCATACTTGAAATAGAAAAAAATATAAAATAACAAAAAAATAATCATTCAAAAGGTAATATTCCTAGTTAAAATTATTTTGTAGAATTATATGTATATATTAATACAAACCATTCATTTATTAATATCAATTATGTCATATTTATTTTTCATATACCAATATAGAAATAATTTATTACATTTTTAGGAAGATTATGAAAATCCCAAATGATCAACGAGTTGATATAGGAAACATGCCAGTAGGAATGCCCAAAAAATGTGTACAAGGAGATGGTCAAGGAAATGGAAATAATTGCATCACAAGAGGATCCATCTCAACAACAACATACTTCAAATGTATGTAATCATAACTGACTTTATACATATAAAAAAATTATTTAACATTAAATATTATTTTTCAAGTATTTTCTTGTAGAAAACAAAACAAAATGGAACTCATTCAACACATAAAACATGAAGACAAGGAAGTAAATGGTTGATTTCAAAATTTGTGAGTAATTCTTAATATTTCCTTATAACAACTCAAGGTTTCATTTTTGTATATTTTATTTTATTTTACAACAACCATCCTTGAATGTCTCCAAATAGGTGCTAACATACAAAGAAGAGCCATTCGAAGAATTGATTGAGATTGGGTTAACTATGGGTTGTGAGTATATGTTGGCACAACAAAAAATAATTATGGAATTTGTAAGTATCCACTACAAGGTTAAAAACCCTCTAGATGATTTTTTTGAGGAAGCCCTTATAAAAATAGCCCAGATATCCATTTGTAGCGGATGTCACTAGAAGAGGTTGGCTGGTGGAGGTTTTTGTGAATGTTTTTTTTGTGGTGAATTTCTCATCATAAAACACACCCGTGCATTTTATGCAAAACACACCGGTGCTCACTATAAATTGGCACACTGAGACACCGTGCTCTCTCTAGAAACCCGCCCGATGCGTCTAAGTACTATAACGCACTAGTGCTCTATGTACAAATTGTCCTGGTGCATATTAGTAATCCAACACACCATAACGGTGTGCAGTGAGCCATTGATAAAACTGCCCGATGCGTCTCAAAATCGAGCGCACCAAAAAAGGGTTAATTTAAAAAAAAATATTGACTGTAAAAACCTCATTTTTACTTGTTCAGTGCTATAGACCTCTCAAGCATTGGTGTGAGTATGTCTTCTGTGAGGCACCCCACCATCAGTGCTCCTATTGCCCGCATTGCAGCCGCCCATTGTGCACTATGTGGAGTTCCAATTTTCGAAAACGATGGGAAAATTTGTTTTCTTCAATTCCTCAGCAAATATGCCTCCTCGACACGCAAATGTACAGTTAATCTACTTTTTCTTTCAATAAATAAACCTTTTAGTGGATTAAAATGTGAAATTAACTTAAAATTAACCATTAAAAAAAAATTATGCGCAATGCATTCGAGCCGTTCGGCTCGCACCATTCGCGGTGTTTCATATAAATTTACAGGCGCATTGTGAATCGTGTTAAAGGAAACAACATCGTGTTCCGGTGCAGTATCGAGAAAACATGCACTAATATAATTAAAAAAATAACACGGTGGTGCTGTTGTTTAAACGAACACACCATTGAATATGTAATACTGTTGGGAGGGTGGTGTGTTGACCAAACTAACTGCCCTGGGGTAGATAATTAGTTCGATGTACTGCCTGCCCGACAACATTACATAGTCAATAGTGCGGTCGTTTACAGGACCGCACCATTGACCATGTACTGTTGTTGGGTGGTGTGTTGACGAAACTATCCACCCCGGGGCAGTTAGTTTGTTCAAAGCACCACACAAAAATATTCCCTATTTGGGTGGTGTGCGAACATTTTCTATCATATGAGCAGTTTGCAACAGATAAAGAAATGCATGTGATAACGTTGCATTCTTGTTTTTAGGTGCAGCGAGGTATTTTTTTCAATAAAACATATATATATATATATATATATATATATATATATATATATATACACATGTATATGTATATATATATATATATATATATATATGCATTTCTAATTTAATAAAAAAAAATGCATTTAATATGAGAATCATTCAACGACATCAACGGAGAGAGAAAAGGGAACAACAAGAGCATATGGAGAACTGTTATACTGTGATTCAACTGTGGGAGGCATGGGAGAGGGAGAGACTTTTGCACCCTCGCCCTATTACGACAACCACCCAGTTGCTCCTAAGGGAGGTAGGCCTCCTCAAGTTCTATAAGGAGGCTACATCCCTGAAGGGGCGCAATGGGTTATTGGGACAAATGATCTAGAGGTGGGATGCCGATAGGCTTTTCGAGTCGATCTTGGCTAGTGATACGATCCCACTGAAGAGGACATCTATTTTATTATTGGCCTATCTAGGAGCATGGCAGGATTTTCCCCAGTTCCTAGATGTCCCCGTTGGTTATGCAATATGGAGTCAGTTGGCGTACCCCCAGAGATAAATTAGAGACGATATAGTTTCTCCTACAGATTTTTAGGTGTCCGGTGGTCAGTTAAGCATTGCTTCATTTGATCCAGAGGAGGTGAGGTCCCTCTCACTACTACTTATTACTATTGCACACTATACTAGTGATGAGCAGTGCATTAGTTGCCTGATTTTTTATGTTGATTCTTTATTCCAAGAGCCATGACTTGTGAGAGGGTCTATGATTTTTTTGTGGCAGTTTTGTACAACATTAGATAGATGTCGTTCTCAGGTACGTGGGAGGTTGACCTTCCCTTTTGCTTCAGAGTTATTTTGTATATTTTTTGAGAGGTTTCTGGGGACAAGGCCTACTTTTGTTTGGAACCCTTGCCGGTACATGTTGCATGCACGGATGCAAATGTGGGGCCAAATGATGCCCAAGAGGGGCCTCTCTGACTTTCCGGCTAGGATATATACTGATGCACTGGAGTTGCTAGACAGCGCTGATGATCACTCATCCTCTTCACATAGGATGAGCCCCCTGATGCAAGAGGTAATACTAGTCTTTTCTTTAAATTAATATAGTTTCATTTTATTGTCTTAATTAATTAATTAGAATAAAATTTATTCTAACATGTTCTTTAACTTGTTTTATTAAATTGTTTAATGAAATTGTCTAATTATTGTTGTGTACCATATATTTTGTAGATATTGGGACATTCGTTGGGGACATGATTCCACCCCCACCAGATGATCCAGGTGTAGATATTGACAATGAGATGACAAAGGTGGCAGATTAGGGTGAAAAACCTGATCCTCAGGTGCAAATACCCATGGGGGTGTGGCGTAGGTCAGATACTCAATTGAGGATGGCGTTTGGTGACCAACTGTGTCAACTCCTTATTGATGAGGGATTCCACCCTGCTACGATCAGAGAGATCTAGGTTGATCATAGGCTCATATAGCTCTAGAGAGAATTTCCCCACAATATGATGACCCTTATGCATCATATCATTGGAGCTTCCAAAGTACTCGCGGCTAGAAGGGATAGGCATTGTGGAGGTGCACGAAAGAGCATCTCATCTGATGATCATGATAACGAGGGGAGTGATCATCATTCTAGTACTCCACCACCTCCTCCTTCACCTTGCATTGGATATCATTGGTAGCCAACATCGAGCCTTGATCAACAGGGATCTTCAGAGCAGTCTACACCATCTCAGCAGACACCTAGTCCTAAGAAGACACGACCATTGACTGAGCAGGCACCTGATCCTGAGCAGGCAGGTCCATCTGAGTAGGTCGCACCATCCACTGAGCAGGTTGCACCATCGACAACTCATCAGCAGGAAGTTCCCGAACATACTGCACCATCTGATAAAAAAGCATCTCCGGAGCAGGCACGTCATCCATATGAGCATGAGGCTGCACCATCGACTGAGTAGGCCTCGACTAGTACTAGTATTGATGTAGTACCTCTAGATATTTGACATTTATATGCAGTTATATTACAGTTGTATATTTTTGACATTATATCTATATATATATATATATATATATATATATATATATATAGTCCATGCATTTTATTTTCATGTTGATGTACTTAATTTACATGTTAGTGTTAATCATGATGTGTATATTGTTAGGTCATGTTAGATATGTTCATTTAATGTGCTTTCTGATAGATGTGTATGTGATAGAAATTATTTGACATGAGATGTATATTTGATGTCTGTGTTGTGATGATGTTATACAATGCTTGTGTTTTGTTAGATGATCATGACCACGATGATTAGATGATGTTAGCAAATTTGAATGTGTATTTTAGAATATGATGTTTGTACGATGGTATCATGACCGTGATGTTTATTTTTAATATTAGTTCATGATATTTATTAAATATTATGTCGTGATTGTAATTGTAATTGTATGTAAAATTGTAATAGTAATTGTATGTAAAATTGTAAAATTGTAATTGTAATTGTAATTTTATGTAAAATTGTAAAATTGTAATTGTAATTGTAATTGTATGTAAAATATTTATAAAATTGTAATTGTAATTGTATGTAAAATTGTAATTATATGTAAAATATTTGTAAAATTGTAATTGTAATTGTAATTTTACTGTGAAATTGTACAATTGTATGTATTGTCATGATCCAATTTTATTAAAATTTGTAAATTTGAAAAATTGAAAAATTGTAAATTAATTGTCAATTTTGAAATATAACTACCGTAAGTAAAATGTATACCGTAAATAGTGTTAAATTACCATAATTGTAAAATTTTAAATTTGTATGAATATAAATAATTGTAAAATAATAAATCTAGAATAATATGAATTTTTGTACCATAATAAATTTTAGAAAATAATGCAAATAAATTCATGTTTATAATTATCATTATTTTACTTTGATCTTACATACCAAAAATAATGGTATACATTAATACAATTTTTAAAATTTTGAAGATATCATTCACACACATTTAAAGCAATCAAGGAGTTATATTATTTTAGGATTTGACATCAAAAAGAACTTGATATAGTGCATTGTTTTCTAGATCAACATAATTGCAAATTATCAAGTCAAATGATTTTAACATTAACACAATGCAAACCAATTAATTCAAAATACATATTATAATGTTTCGAAAAAAAGAGTCTTAGTTATAAGGTTAAGTCCTCTTCTTTATAAAAACCCATCTTAAATAGTATAAATGATGAAATAACACATGTACCATATCACTCTTTGTTCTCATGATCACCCTCATTATCTTCCAGCTCGCTTGGCATGATAACACTATTGTTCTCAAAAATATGTTTTGATCTAGGGTCATGTCTCAATACGAACCACCAATCCCTATCTAACATATCTAGGTAAAAAAAACTTGGTTGCGGTGTTTGGGAAAAACATAAGGCTCCTTAGCTTCATCCCACATATTTCTAGAGTTGATACATATTAGCCTACTATTGGGATCTTCCTTTACATTATTCCTATCAAAGGTGTCCCACCACTTGCACCTAAAAATAGCACATTGGAAGGAAGATAGGTCCACTTCAATGATCTCTCGTAGCTTTCCTACATAACCTAACGTCCCTCGTACTAGGTTTTGTCATGGTGGCTAGCTCTACTAGATTGATCGAACTCGACTTCCACTCCACAATCTTGTGTCATGTGTCCATCATCAACATTTTCTGTGCGAAAATAGTGTCCATATGCCCACATAGATGGGGACAAATGCACCTATAAAAAATTTAAAAAATCATAGTGTCATGTGTCCTATAATAACCCAACTGTTAAAATATAAAATAAAGATGTTACATTTCAAAGGTGAATTATTAAGTTTATAATGTACATAAATATATTATTACCGAGTTTCTACACCCAATACCTACGTTTAGCGCATCTTCTTCAACACCCAGGTAACGACTGGTTGCACCGTATTTCTCTCTAACTTGGTTAGCAACCCAACTGTTGGGGCATATAATTGGCATATTTTCTTTTAAATGATCAGGATAAGACACACTTGTACCATTCAACCATCTAAATTATTTCCTGTCACTATCCCTTTTCATCCTCTTTTGTTCGTACATTGTGACCCATGGTTGTGTCACTTCAGAATTGTAAAGAACAAATTTATTGATTGCTTTAATTTTTTCATTCAATGATGAAATCAAATCGACATATCGTACATATGAGATCAAAATATACATTATATTGAAGTTCAATGTGAATATTTACTTTGTGTAAATTTAAAAAATTATAACTCGCTTACTCTTTATCAAGCACCTTTTCCCATTCATTTGGATAAGCTCCTCTTCTCTTTTGTCTTCATCCCTTCCATCATCCCAAATCACCGCACCTGTTCTATTGTCGATATTCTTGATGTACTCATTGGCATTATAGAAAGACTCATATGATATGTACCCCTCTGCCATAAACCCATCGGGTTTTTCCCTTTGTCGAAAAAACCTTTCAATTTCTTCATGTACCTCTCTAAGAAGAACATCCAATGACAAGAAACGACCCCAAATAATTCAACCTCATCTACTAGGTGGATTAAAAGATATACCTGCAATTCCATGAAACTCGTTGGTAGTTCCTTATCAAACATACAAACAATCTCAACTATCTCTTGACACCACCATGGAATGCTAGCCACACATGAATCTCCTTTGACGTTATCCAACGTACAAATGCAGATAATTTATATATGGCATGTCGTAGGTCCTGGGGGAAGTCATGTTTCACACACCCATGCATGAAAAAAGGATAACGACACTGCAAAGTTATAAACACATGCAATAATATACAAAATTAGTAATGTTTTATTATCCCCACATGGGATAAAATTTATTAATATAAAAAATAATAAAATCATACTTTTGACATTATACATACTCTTAGAAGATTCAAATGGTCATGCGATTTAAACCTCGAAAAATGGTCATCCACAGTGAAGAAACGCCGTAGTGAAGACACATATGAAGACGACACCCTCACACCCATTATAAGTTTCTTTTCCAAATAAATATCATCTTTTTTTTTTAAATCCATGGGACATCACCTTCTTTGAAATACCAATTAGAGGGACCAGCTACCTCTGATCATGTACTTTCTAACCATCTTAGCCAATGTTTCTTTTTAGTTTTTGAAGTAATAAGATATTTCCTAACAACAAATGTGTCACTTTTTTTCAATGATATGTGCCTCCATAAAGAAAATGAAACATATTGGATATAATAAGTGGGTAATCTTAAGACACTCCCAATATGGGAGGTTATAAAAGATATATTTCCTTTTCATCCCAATGGGAAACTTCTCAACATAGGTGTCAAATAATTTTGGATCATCGAACATAGGCTCCCCATTTGAATTTAACATTTATATGAACTCCTTATCCTTATCTCTCTCATATGCTCTAAGTCATTCATTTGGTGTCGTTATTGTAGGCCTTTGGGTTCTCTCTCGTTTACCATTGAAAGAAGATGTTTCTCTTCTGTGAGGGTGTTCTTTTGGGAGGAATACCCTGGAGAAATCATACAATGGATTTCGTAGGTCATTGGACCATTTAGCTTTCAGAGAAGGTCCACAACATTTACATCCATAATACCCTTCTTTTACAAGACCTGTGAAATTATTGTATACAATATGCATGGCACGTTAAAGAATATCATTAAGATCAGATTAATTAAAATGGATTAAATAAATAATATGTGAAAGAATATTGTTACGTATATAAACAAATTAATAAACATGTAATTTACTAGAGCAAACTCCTAAGCATGGATAATCATGTGTCATGTAAGCACATATACCATACCTCTCTGTTGCGATGGGTCTTGATACATCATATACATTTATCCCATCCCATAATTTCTTCAATTCATCTACCAGTGGTTGTAAATATACATCCATATTATTCACTTGCCTTCTTCCAGGAACTATGAGAGCCAACATAAGATGTTCATTCTTCACAGAAAACCATGGGGGGATATTTTTATTGATCACTACTACAGGCCAAACATAATATTTGGTGTTCTGGAGGGAATATCGATTGACACCATCCATGGTTATGCTGAGTCGTAGACTTTTTACTTCATCCTTGAATTTTCCAGGCCATGTATCCTCTATATGCTTCATGGCTACTGAATCTTTTGGGATTCACATAACTCCGAACTCACTTATGTGTGAGGCATGCCATCTCACAACATAGCTAATTCTTTGCAACGAAAGTGCCTTTGAATCCTTGGGATTATAAGCATGTGCCTCAATATCTTAAGAGGAGGACCACGTGATTTACCCTTTTTTTTTTATTTATCATACCTGTCATGCCCACATTTCAGACATATCTCTTTGTCTTAATATTCTCCTCTATATAGAATACAATCATTTGGACATGCATGATATGATATGTACTCAACACCCAACATTTTCAACAATTTCTTTACCTCTTCACAACTACCGGGCAAGACATTATCACTCAGAAGAACCTTATCTTTGAATAACCTGTAGTTGTTCATTGACAATATTAAATGTACATTAATGCCAATAATTATTAACGTTAATAAAATTGACCATTGTAATGTTCATTGTGTGATTATATTTCTCAAAATATAAGGGACTTGATGGTCAATTACCTCAAAATGTCTGAGAAACATGCATTTGACAAGCCAAACTTTATTTTCCAGTTGTATAGTAGCATCATTGTCCCCAACTGGGTAGACTTTTACTGACCGCCAGTTCCAAAGAGAGGGGTGGTGGAAGAAAATTTAAGGCTTTCGAAAAAGGTATCAACGATATGAGCATCATCCCCCATCTGATCATCATTCTGGAATGCATCTAACAACATTGTCTCCATGGCAATCATATCCCTTAAGTAATCATCCATACCAACCTCTATTTGATTGCCTCCATTCCTAGCTTGTGAAGAACTACTATTGATGTAGTCATTCGTAATTGGTGAATCTGGATGTAGTGGGAATTGAGTAGGTGGTTGATTCAACCATTCTTGGTATCGTTCCTCTCCTAGTTTTTCTCTTAATTCAACCTTCTCTCGATTTGACATTTTCGTGGGGTGCAACGGAAGATGGTAGGCAGGTTGCTCATCATCACTAGAATCCTGATAATTTCAAAAAATATATTTGAACATGATTAGTACAAAATCGATGATATAAATTAGTAAGCACGTCGACAATGCATAATTAATTTATTTGACGTTGAAATAATTACATTAATATACCAAACAATTATTATTACCATCATTGTCCCAAAATTGTGGTTAGAAGATGACATGTTACAATTGGCAGGGTGAAGTGGTTGTCCATTTTCATCTACCAATTGGAACTTGCGGTATGCTGCTCCTCATAATAGCTTCTGACGTTTTGGAGTTGTTTGAATATTTTGTGCATCTGAATTCAATTCTGAATTTGCATGAACCTGCAAATTTGTATACATTAATTTTATTTAGCTGATTAACATGGATAAAATAAATAAATTCAATTATATAATGAAAATATAAATTAAATCTGAAATAATTACGTCTGGAAATGGATAGGGAGAACTCCATGATGGACTTTGAGAAATATTATGGAATGAGATGGATTTTGAAGAATTTTCCATTTGATAGAATTATGATATTTTATCCTTGCATTTGAACAAAATAAATAACAAATTTTGGTGTACATACCTAAAAGTAATTTATGTGCCTTAAAAATGGACTTATTTTTATCGGTGCTAATGTACTGTTAACCATACCAGTGTGGTTTCATTAATGGACACACTAGTGCTATTAGTTAAAAAATGCACCAAATATCCGGAAATAAAAAAGCACAACTTTATTTTTTTGAAGTGGAAAAAACGGTAAATTGAATAATGGGCGGAAAATTATTTTCGTAAATCTAATTTTAAAAAAAATTCTTTAAATAGTAAAAGATATTCATTATTTCATTATTTTTGAAAAAAATTTCAGGGAGGGATTTGCACGAGAGACATACATGGAGTAAGAGAGCATGAGAGCACTGTGGAGCAGCAAAATACTTTCGAGCAACAACACTAATCAGAGAATCAGAATTTGAAACATCTGGTGATTCGCAAAAAAACCTTGTAGTATAGTAAAATTGTTAAATTTTACGGTAATAATTTGCTTTTTTTACAATTTATGTTAGATTTAATACATGCACACTATCCATTTTTAGAAAAAAAACAAAAAAATCCATTCTTACGTTAAACCCTTGCTTCTTGTTTATGTGGCTTCCCAATTAGGGCTTTCCATTTTATATTTATCGAGTTTGTATTACTATATATATAGGAATATGAAATCTAACCCACATGACCACTTGTAGAGTTGGATCCAAATCCATGTCGACCCTTGTACGATTTTTTAAAAAATAGATTTTTTTTAATTAGTTCGCACTGTTTAAAATAATGCACCAGTGCGCTATTGTAGTATAGTGCACCGAGTGCATACTGACAAAAAACATTGTTTGATAAAAATGATTTTTTATTAATTTATGTTTGTGTTAATTGCTGCACCGGTTAACATATAATGAATTGGGTCTCCTACGATGTTTCTACAATATTGGTGGTGCATTTATAAGAACCTACCACACCGCATTCGGTACGTACTTTGCGAAAGGCACACTGTTTTCTTGATTTTATTTTTATTTTTTTTACCAAAAAAAGTATGTGATTTATTTATAAAATATATTAGTGAATGGTATGGTATAAGTTTCATATTGATAAATAAATGGTTGACAAGAGTTCAAGTAACAAAAATACTGATAGTACATCGAGAAAAGAAAAAAAAGGCAAGTTCTTTGTAAATTCTTTACAAAAATTATTATTTTTTAACTATATAAAAGTTTAACTAATATGTATTGTTTATTATGTATCATACAGAGCGACAAAATGGCGAAGCTCAATAAGATTATTTCTGATCTAAGACTAGAAGAGTGTAATAGCTTGATGGAAAAATTGTAGAAGGATGAATTAGGTGAATGAAAAAATACTATCGATCCAATATGAGTTTCTTTTTTGAATTTTCATTAATAATATACTTAAAAATATTAGATAAGATGTTTCAAACAATCTATTAATTCAGATATGTTTAATTTTCTATAGGGACCAACAGGGAAGAAAATGAATGTTGTTCTAATAAAAGGAAAAAATTAGAGCATGCAAATGAAAATGAATTGATCCTTAGCTCATCTAGAGTGGTGTTGGAGGTTAATGAAAGGGGGAAAAACTTTACAAAACTTTGAGGGATCTAGTGGAATGAATGTATAAATGTTCTTTCCACTTACAATACAAAAATCAATCCAATGATTCCAAAAACCAAATTTTATTTAAACTACAAGATGAGTTTCTAGAAAATTTTTCAATGAGACATGTTAGACTTTTAATAGCAAAAATGTACAACAACAAAAAAGAAGGAATGAAAAAGTAATATTCCTTTAAATATTTTTCTAGAATTATATGTATATTTTACTACAAAGCAATGATTTATAAATATCATTTTTGTTACATTTACTTTTCATATATCAATATAAAAATTAAACATTTTTTTTTTCATGTTACATTTTCAAGAAGATTATGAAAATTTCAAAGGATGAATGAGCTGATACCAGAAATATGCCAGTAGGAATGTCCAAAAATATGTACAAGGATATGGTAAAAGAAATGGACATAATAACATCGCACGAGGAGCCATCTCAACAACAACATGCTTCAAATGTAATATGTAATCATTGAAATTTTCAATTAGGTACAATAAATAAACAATTTAGCATTAAATATTAATTTTGAAGTATTTTCTTGCAGAAAAGAAAAGAAAATGAAACTCATTCAACAAATAAAACATGACAACAAGGAAGAAAAGGGTTAATATCTATCTTTGTGAGTAATTGTTACTTCCTTATAACAACTTAATTAGATTTCATATATGTATATTGTAAGTTGTTTTACAACAATCATCATTGAATGTTGTCAAATAGGTGCTAACATACAAAGAAGAACCATAAGAAGAATTGATTGACATTGGGTTAAATATGTAGAAATTATACAATATGCATGTGTATTTTGGATTCACCCGATCTAACAATATGCTAAAGTTAAATATTGAATCACTTCTACAAATATTTTGCTGAATTAAAATCAACACAATTTCCAATCAAATGAAGCAAAGAAGAATAGATCAAAACCACAACACCAAATATTCCCAGGGAAAGCTTACTGCTCAAAACCCCTCTATCATATATTGTATATTCCACAAGGAATCATGAAACAATTACATATAAAACTCTTCTCACAAGAGCCCTCAGTACATCAACTAATTGTCTCACACTGTCATACAAAAATTGGCAAGTTCCTTAGCCAATTTACTGTCTCCAGACAACCTGCCTTGCTCACGCAGTTCCTGATAAACGCAATCCTTAATCACAAAGAATTTCAGCCTTCCTCAACTATGCTTAGTATCATGGGCATCCTGTGGTTTTTTAACTACAACTAGGTAGCCTGCTAATATCACAACTGATAGTTACACTTCCCTTTCACCTAGATCTCAACTGGGTCTCCACTGGAACTGACATGCATGCAGCTAATAATAGTAAAACATCAGTTGAATGTAATATCACTGCATGTGAATTAATTAATATTTAATTCACTTGATCTCTCACTACTTGTATCTTTAGTTACAACTAGCACAACTGAGTTTAACTCACTTAACTGAGTTAAAGTATTTACAACTTGCATTAATTAATGCACCACTGCACTTCGAAATCTGTTACAACTAGAATCACTCTGTTACAACTAGAATTACTCTGCATGTCCCACCAACCAACCTCTAACTCAAACTTCACTTAGCTAACTGATTTTTCCACTTTATTTAACTATTTCAAGTCCACATTGAGGATATATTACAATTTAATTGCCATCTAAATTAAGGTATACAAAAAATAGACATGCACCTAAAAATAACCTGTGTGGGCCCCACCCTAGTGTAGGTGCTTAATGTCACTAGGATCATGGGTGCTGAATGTTCTTTCTGGATGCCAATTTCAATGTTTCTTGTTGCAAAATTCAACACTCCCTCTCAACAAGAAGGGAATTTCCTTGCATGTGACATGAGACTCCATGCATGCATAATGAAACTCATGCATGTGACATGCAACTCCATGCATGTGACATGCAACCCTTTCATGCAGCACTTCTCTAGTGTTTCTCGCACATGCAACATTTGCATGCAAGACTTCCGAAATTGAATAACCTATAAACAACTGAATCAATATAATGCATCTGTCATCAAAGTATTATGACTTGTTGGTACCTACTGCACATGTCTACTGGATCCTCTATGATGTTGACATCTGCATCCATGCACTCTGCACTTGTTGCCAACTCTGATATGCACTCTAGTATCTGAAACTGTCACTTTGATTTGATGTCCTCACGACATCTGACTGCATCAATGCAACTGATCCTGCTACTGCTACTCGGTGGGCTCCTAGTAGCTAGGTTCGATTCATGAGATCCACACCATCTCAATGAATCCTACCCAAAATTTCTTCTTGGGATTATTCATGCATGTCACCCCACCTCTCACCTGGTGGTATAGCTACATGCACTCCCTCTGCCCATATGGCTCGAAATTTCTCTGCATGAGTAGTTGCTCCCACTCCATGATCCTCTGCATGTGGCTGCTCCACATCTTGAGGTTCACTCTTACTTGCATGCAAATCCAGCTCCCGCTCAAGGGTCAATTGCGTGGATTTCTCACACTTCCCAATGGTAGGAAGCTTTGTAGAAATCACATCTACATCAAATATATAAAGATTCTTCTGCATCTCCAGTTGTGGCTGCTCCACAACCTTTTGAGACTGCTTCTAAGGCTGAATGTTGAGAGGCTCCCGCTCAACCACCAAGTAACTAACCTCTTATTTTATACTCAAAGCTTTACATGCATATTGTACCTCAGTGCATGTAGATTCTTGGCTCGCGCACATTGTAATTGTCCCGCCGTCGCAAAATTTTCTAACAAAAGAGTTGATATCTCCCTCATCCGAGCTCTGGTTCGACTGATGTTTTTTTTCAATTTGGGTATTTTTTCGCAAGGAATCCGAAAATGATATTTTTTTTTGAAAAATTTTCATCACAATTTTCAGAAATTCTCTGCAAACTCCCACACCCAAATAATTCCTGCTCTCATACCATGTAGAAAATTTATAACACAACTTTGGTACCATGTAGAAATTATACATTATGCATGTATATCTTGGATTCAATCAATCTAACAATATGCTAAAGTTAAATACTGAATCACTTCTACAAATCTTTTGCGGAATTAAAAACAACACAATTGCCAATCACATGAAGCAAAGAAGAATTGATAAAAACCACAACATCCGAGGAAAGCTTACTACTAAAAACCCCTCTATCATATATTGTATATTTCATAAGGAATCATGAAACAATTACATACAAAAATATTCTCACAAGAGCCCTCAGTACATCAACTAATTGTCTCACATTGTCGTACAAAAATTGGCAAGTTCCTTAGCCAATTTACTTCCTCCAGATAGCCTGCCTTGCTCATGAAGTTCCTGAAGAATGAAATCCTTAATCACAAATAATTTCAGCCTTCCTCAACTGCGCTTAGTATCATGGGCATCCTGTGGTGTTTTAACTACACTTGGGTAGCCTGCTAATATCAAAACTGATAGTTACACTTCCCATTCACCTAGATATCAACTGGGTTTCCACTGGAACTAACATGCGGGCATCTAATAATAGTAAAATATTAGTTGCATGTTAGATCACTACATGCAAATTAATTAATAATTAATTCACTTGATCTCTCACTACTTGTATCTTCAGTTACAACTAGAAAAACTGAGTTTAACTCACTTAACTGAGTTAAACTATTTACAACTTGCATTAATTAATGCACCACTTCACTTCAAACTCTGTTACAATTAGAATTACTCTGCAAGTCCCACCAACCAACCTCTAACTCGAAATTCACTTAGCTAACTGATTTTGCCACTTCAGTTAACTATTTCAAGTCCACATTGAGAATATATTACAGTTTAATGTCCATCTAAATTAAGGGATAATAAAAATAGACATGCACCTAAAAATAGGCTGTGTGGTCCCCACCCTAGTGTAGCTTGTTAATGTCACCAGGGTCATGGGTGTTGAATGTTGTTTCCGGATGCCAATTTCACTATTTCTTGTTGCAAACTTCAACAAAATATGGGTTGTCAGTATATGTTTGCATATTAGAAATTAATTGTGGAATTTGTAAGCATCTATCTTGTTTTACTTAGCTCTGTCTATAATTAATAGAACAAAAAAGTCTTTTATATTCAAAATCTATGATTTGTTATGGGGTATAAAACTTGCAGTAAACAAAGTATGGAACTACGCCAACAAATGAATTTTTGAGAGATTGCATGAAATTTGGTTTTGAAAGGATGTGTATAGTTCACAAGTTAATTCTTGCTATGGTACATTTATTTTCGATTTACATTGATGTATATTATTTAATATTGCATTTTTCATTATTCTCACCAATGCATATATACTTATTACACTTTATTTTTATGTTTGTAGATGGAACTTGAAGAAAATCAACACAATGAACAAAACATTCCTCCAAATAACCTAAGTCATGGAAGTAGCTCGAGCAGTGACAATAGTTCCAATGAAGAATGGTGATCAATATGTTTGGATATCAAAGCAAGACATTGTATTTTTTCATATATTTGTCTCTGAAATCAAACATTTTGTTTAATGTAATGGACATAGTGTCATAATTGAAAGACAAAGGGATACCAATAATTGTCCCATTTTGTATGACAAAGAGTGTCTTATATATATATATATATATATATATATATATGGTTTAATTTATTCTATTGCGTTCTCCATTGTCGTTGTGAAATGTTACACCATTGATTAAATATATGCATGATTAAATATTATAATGAAGATATATGAAATTTGATGATATAATATAGCAAATTAATCCAAACATCACATTCAAATGCACTAATAAAAATTTAATTGATATGAATATTGTTATAAGATATGTGTCGAATTTTGATGAATAATGAATTTTAAAAAATCACAATAATTGCACTGTCATAGGTTGATGTTTCTAAAAAATAGAAAATGAACACTGGTGCGTGTTAGTTACTATGCACCGATGCATTTGTATGATAATTCATGACCTATGGGCACTACACAAATACCAATACCAATTAGAGCGATCGCTGTGCTTTATTGACGACTACCACCGAGGTGGTCCGATAGGTGTTTCATGCACCAATACGATTTGTCTTTAACATGCTAGTGCATTTTTAAAACTTAACGGTCGGGTTTGTTTTAACACCTAAATGACCCAGTGCATTTTTACACCTTAACGATGTCGGTGCATGCACCTTCCATCGGCTTGGTGCATTTTGTTGGGTGAAACTGATCAGGAGCTCAGGACCAAGTGTCGTAAAATGGTCAAAAATGAAAGTGCTCAGAACTGGTTTGAACCTGAACGACCGGATAGAGCTCGTTTTCCTGATTCCGGTGCCGCGAACGGTTTGAAAAATGGTCTCCGTATGAAGAAGTTATTCAAGTTTGAAGATTTCTCCATTTCCATTAAAAAAAATGCCAATTTGCCTTTGTGGAAAAATTTTATTAAAAAAAAGAATATTCCACAGAATATTCTGGGAATATTCCGTGGAATATTCTGGGGAATATTCCTTGGCAGGCCAATCAGAAGGTGCCACGTGGCTAGCCCGGAGGCCGCCACGTGGGCCCCAGAGGTGGATTGAAATGGCGCATATTAAAATTTGTTTGGGCTCGCAGGATTCGAACCCGCGACCACCGGAGTAATAACCACGCGCTTTTACCGCCAGACCACGTGCATTTCTTGTTAGATGTGCCGCGGAAACATATATTTAAACCGTATGGGTGTTTTGGGCGGGGCCCGAAGGGGGCCAGCCCCTAAGGGCCAGCCCCCGTTGCATAAAACCACGGCGCAGAACCCAGATTTAAAAACTTGGCGCGCAGTCAGTTGGCGGTTACAACAAACATTGGTTACGTGTTATATGGCATGGGTTTTAATTAAAAACCTTTGTGTTAATTAATACGTTCAAAACCGTTTGTATAACCACCGCCATATGAACGTGCACAACATCACATTTATTGCCAATGTTAACTGCGGATATTTTGGCGGCCTCCGCCTATTTTGGCGCCACCCACCAATCTGGCGCCCTTATCTGCAGTCTCTCCACATTTAGTGGAGTTTGTTTAGGTGAAACTGGCAGTTTAGTTTTTTGGTCATAACTTCTGCTAGGAGAGGCCTTTGAAGACGAATTTTTTTTTTATTTTGGGTCTCTTCGACCTTCTGAAGCCATTGGCACAGGTTTCACAGCCATCTGAGGCCGTTTGCAGGTGATTTTGCTTCGTGGAAGTTCCAGGAGCCACCAGGGCCAAATCAGAGTGGGAGCTGCATTGGGAATTGTGCAGCCAGTGAATGTGGAACGAAGGTCATTCCTGAAGTTTTTCAGCATTCTGAATCCATTTCTACAGCTCGTTTTTCCTTTTGAGGAATTCTTCTCACTGTTTAGCTTCATGGAAGCTTTCAGGGCCAAGAGGGCCATTTCAGTGTTGGAGCTGTTTGGGGACTATGTTCTTCCATTTTTGGTGATTCAAAAGCCTGTTTCTGATATTTTCGACCTTCTGAGTCTAATGGAAGAGGTTTCAAAACCAATTGAGGTCATCTTCACCTCGAAATTCTCCATGCAAGTCTAAAGGGCCACCAGGGACAATTGGGGAAAGTACTGTATCAGGTACAATTTCACTGTTTAGTGTTTGGGAAAGAGCATGTTTAGCTAATTCCTATCTTTTGATTCTGTATTTACAGTCATATATGTCTTTCGAGACACTCTTATTCTTTTATTAGCCTTTGTAGCATTTTTAATACAAGAGGACAAGCCTAGTTTGAGAGGCTTGGTCCAACAGATGTAGCCCAGAGGAGGGGGTGAACTGCTTTATCATTTTGATGTCTTTATTTGCTGAAGATGATATGCTAAACAAAACTGATATAAAGTGTTAAACATCAAATATACATAACTTGCATACACACATAATCACCTTCTCAGCTGCAGAAAGTTATTTGTCTTATTCTGCAAGACATCAAAACTTCAAGTATGTGTATGTCAAAGACTTCTAAGTGTTACTTCATTATTTCTTTAGGCAGAGCCTGTAGAGGGCCAGGTAGCCTCTGGAACTCATCCTCTCTTTAGAGGTGACATGTCCGGTGAATGCCCCTACATTCTATCTCTGTATAAGAAATAAGAAGTTTTCACATTTTCAGAGGTCACTTGGAGTGTATAGCTCAATTTGAAATTATGGGAAATGGATACCTTGCACCCTCAAACAAGTACATTCCATTTTCAGATCAGATGGTATCAAAGCACCAGGTTTGCTTGACTGACATCACTAGCTTGATTATGTAGCTTGAAAGGTGTCTTAAGCAGTGTTGAAGATTGACTGCTTTATTATTCTGCAAACTACTTGTTGTTTGAGTTTGCTGAAGCTCTTTTGTTCATTTTTATAATGACAACTTCCATAAGCAAGGACATACTGTTGAAAGGTGTTGGACTTTGAATCCAACAATGCTTCCACAAAATTTGAAGAAGTGGGAGAAAGAGTATGGCAAGAATGGGAAGGAAATTTCCATCATTGATATGTGTCAGGATGATACACATGCTGATATCGATGTGCAGTTAAAGGAATCACCTTTGAAATGGATTGGTAAGAAATGGTTAGAATTCTTATCCAATTAAAGTTGCATGTCTTTCGATTAAATGCATTTTCTTTGTTAAGGGAATGCAAGTTGCAGGATGGAAAAGCTAAGTATGAGACTCACTCTATCGTAGCAAAAGTTATATTCATTTCAGCTTTGAAAGTACATGTACATGTGATTGAGGATCTTGTACTTATGATTGTACTTAAGAGAAAGTTGAAGGATAAACTGCATGCATGAGAATGAGATGCATGAGCACAGGGATCATGATGGTTTCCTTGTATTATAAACATGTATGTGTGATTAACTTGAAGGGTTGATTACTTTGTTTTTTAACCATGCATGTAATGTTATATTGACTTGGAAAAAGTTAATTTGATCTCCAAGATTGTAAACAGGAGAAATGATGAAGTGTTTCATCTTTGTAAAAGCCTTTTCATTTGGGAGGCAGTTCTTCTTCTGAAGCGAAGGTGCCTTGGATGGGCATCGTGACAGTTGGCAAGTCCACATGTTTAGAGGAATATTTCAGCTCATATATCAGCAAGTTTCATTGCTGGTTCCTGCAATTTCAGATTTGTCTGGCGAAAGAACTTGGTCGGGATTCGACAAGTACTTGGCGTATGCAGCAAAAAGTCGCCATGATGACATTTAACAAGGCAGAACATTTTTGGGCATTAGTATGCTCTTTTGGCTGACTGGAAGAGGATATTTCTGTTCCTCAAGTGCTGTACAGTTCAGTGCAGAGATTCAGTAAGCTTTTGGGGACCAAAAGCCTTCTCATTTGGGAGGTGTGATCAGGAGCTCAGGACCAAGTGTCGTAAAATGGTCAAAAATGAAAGTGCTCAGAACTGGTTTGAACCTAAACGACCGGATAGAGCTCGTCTTCCTGATTCCGGCGCCGCGAACGGTTCGAAAAATGGTCTCCGTATGAAGAAGTTATTCAAGTTTGAAGATTTCCCTCCATTTCCATTAAAAATGCCACTTGTTTTGTAGTAATTCTATTAAAAAAGAATATTCCACAGAATATCTGGAATAATCGTGAATATTCTCGGCAGTAATACTGGGAATATCTTGGCAGCTGGAATCGAAGGCGCCACGTGGGCCCCAGAGGTGGATTGAAATGGCGCATATTAAAATTTGTTTGGGCTCGCAGGATTCGAACCCGCGACCACCGGAGTAATAACCACGCGCTTTTACCGCCAGACCACGTGCATTTCTTGTTATATGTGCCGCGGAAACATATATTTAAACCGTATGGGTGTTTTGGGCGGGGCCCGAAGGGGGCCAGCCCCTAAGGGCCAGCCCCCGTTGCATAAAACCACGGCGCAGAACCCAGATTTAAAAACTTGGCGCGCAGTCAGTTGGCGGTTACAACAAACATTGGTTACGTGTTATATGGCATGGGTTTTAATTAAAAACCTTTGTGTTAATTAATACGTTCAAAACCGTTTGTATAACCACCGCCATATGAACGTGCACAACATCACATTTATTGCTAACAAATAATGTATATTTTGCGGCTCTCCGCTCATTTTGGCGCCACCGCCCAATCACACGCTTCTTATCTCAGCTTCCTCCATTTAGTGAGCTGGTTTAGTGGAACTGCGTTTAGTTTTGTCATAACTTCATGCAGAGAGTCTTAAGACTTTTTATTTGGCCTTTCGACCTTCCTGGGAGCCATTGGGCAGGTTTCACAGCTATCCGAGGTTGCCTGCGGGTGATTTTGCTTTGTGGAAGTTCCAGTGAGTCACCAGGGCCAAATCGTCAGAGTCAGATTGGGAATTAGCAGTCAAAGAATGGAAACGGGTATCGTCCCAAGTTTTTCAGCATTTCCTAACTATTTCTACACGTTTTTCCTTTGAGGAATTTTTCCCACTTGCTAGCTTATGGAAGTTTCTGTGGCTGGAAAGAGGGCTGGTTTCAAGGCCAGAGCTGTTTGGGGACTATGTTCTTCCATTTTTGGTGATTCAAAAGTCTGTTTCTGATATTTTCGACCTTCTGATTCTAATGGCAGAGGTTTCAGAACCAATTGAGGTCATCTTCACCTCGAAATTCTCCATGCAAGTGTAAAGGGCCACCAGGGTCAATTGGGGAAAAGTACTGTATCAGGTACAAATTTCACTGTTTAGTGTTTGGGAAAGAGCATGTTTAGCTAATTCCTATCTTCTGATTCTGTATTTACAGTCAGATCTGTCTTTCGAGACACTCGTATTCTTGTATTAGCCTTTGTAGCATTTTTAATGCAAGAGGACAAGCCTAGTTTGAGAGGCTTGGTCCAGCAGATGTAGCCCAGAGAAGGGGGTGAACTGCTTATCATTTTGATGTCTTTATTTGCTGAAGATGATATGCTAAAAAAAACTGATATAAAGTGTTAAACAACAAATATACATAACTTGCATACACACATAATCACCTACTCAGCTGCAGAAAGTTATTTGTCTTATTCCGCAAGACATCAAACTTCAAGTACGTGTATGTCAAAGACTTCTAAGTGTTTACTTCATTATTTCTTTAGTATTCTCAGAGGGCTAGGTAAGTCACACTATCCCTCTTTAGAGGGAGTGTCCAAGAATGTTCTTAAGCATTTATCTCGTAAAAGAAATAAGTTTTACATTTTATTTCTATTTACTTGGAGTGTATAGCTCAATTTGAAATTATGGGAAATGGATACCTTGCACCCTCAAACAAGTACATTCCATTTTCAGATCAGAAACACATAGGGACATTGCTAAACGCCCTGGGGCGTCCGAATTTTTTTTCCATCCCGGTGCTTGGTGTGTTTATAGTACCAGTGCGTACATGGTAAAACGCACCGGTACGTTCACACATGATGTGTGCACCAATGAGAAAAACATCTATAAAAATCTCTGTCGGCCTAGTTTTTTTTAGTTGTGTTTAAGTTCCATTAGAAGCTCCACCAAAACCTTCATTACCAAAAATGAATGTTGCAACAAATGTTTTTTGACAATTTTGGCCAATTTTATAACACTAAAAGCTCCTTTATAACCTCCACTAGAGGGTCTTTTCCTTGTAGTGATATGTGTTGTTTTACTTCTCTGAGTTTATAATTAATAGAAAGAAATTCTATATATTAAATCTATTATCTATAATGGGGTTTAAAACATGCATGAAACAAAGTATGGAACTATGCCAACAGAAGACTTTTCGCAACAAGGCATGAGATTTGGTTTTGAAACCATGTGCACAATTTATGAGTCACTTCTTTATATGTACATTTCTATTCGATTTACATTGATGTATATTATTTATTTCAATTTTCATTATTCTCACCAATTTAGATACACTCATTACACTTTATTTTTATGTTTGCAGATGGAACAAGATCAAGAAGGGGAAAACAATCAATGTAATCAACAAAAAATTCCTCCAAATAACCCAAGTCACAAAAGTATCTTGAGCACGGACAATAGTTCCAATGAATAATGATGATCTATTTGGATATCAATGCAACCTGTTGTATTTTTTGAAATAATTGTCTGTGAAAATCAGACATTTTGTTTAATGCAATGGACATAGTGTCCCAATTGAAAGACAAGGGGTTACCAATAACAATCCCATTTTTTATGACAAAGAGCCTCTTATTGATATATAAAAAAATACATTTTAATTTATTCTAATGTTTTATACAATGCCGTTGTGAAAATGTTACACCATTGATTAAATATGTGGATGATTAAATATTATAATGAAGAGATGGAAAACCTGATAATATAACAAATTAATCCAAGCATCATATACAAATACACTAATCAAATTTAAATTTATATGAATACTTTTATAAAATATATTTCAATTTTCGATGAATAATAGATTTAAAAAATTACAATAATTGCACTGTCAAAGGACGATGTTTCCAAAAAAGAGAAAATATCATACAAAAAACTAGTGCATCCATAACATAAAAACACGTCAGTGAATTATGTTATATAGAAGCACAGTGACGACATGTTTTTGCATGAATGGTGCCTTTTCAGAAAGTGAAAACACCATGGCGTTTATTTCTTCAAGCATCGATATTTTTTGCAATTATTGCCCTAATGCATTGTAATTCTTAACGCACTAGTGCTTTCATAGAACTAACACCTCAATCCTACAAAATATTACATCTAGCCTTGGTGCATTACTAAAATTAACAACACTTGTCCTTTTATATCCCTAATGCACCGGTGCGTTTATACAAATAATACACATCGATGCTCCAAGTTTTAAAAAAAAGCATCGGGACTACAATTACTTTTTGCATGCCCAGGTGTCGTTCCTCAAAAGTATATACCAGGGAGTTTTTTTTATAGATAAGCACTAGGGTAGTATACATTTCAGGCTTCAGTGCTATTTTCATTCAACTCAGTTCTTCTAGTTATGTATGCAACCTAATGCTTTTATATATGTAGCACTCTGATGCTACTTGTTCCATGAAGCGCACTGCAAAAAAACATCCGACTGCCCAAAATTTTTAGTTGTTATGAAGTTCTGTTATAATCTCTGCTAAAATATTCGATATCACAAACAAATGTTTTAGCGGATGTTTTTTTGACAAAATTTTCCAATTTTATAACGCTAAATACCTTCGTTATAACCTCTGCTATAAGGTATTTTCCTTGTAGTGAAAGTTGGGTGAATAAAAGTATTCAAGATTGTTCTCAAGAATTTCAGGAAAACATGATTGATGATAATTATCATATCATGGTGTTTCATATGACATCATGATCTCAATGATGCTTTTGTCAGTGGAAAATATATCATCAAAAGTGTCAGAATTCGAGCCTTAACCTTGGGAATTAACAACCTAATTTACTAAGGTGTCAGTATCATAATTTTCCAAACAAGCCAAGTAATGGGAGTGACATACGGTTGCAAAATGAGTTAATTTTAGAGTTGTCAGGTACTATCCAAGGATCAGATGGAATAGTTCAAGATGAAATCATATTGATAGGGGAAACCATATTGGGAATATCACAAGGAGGAAGTGTAAAAATTCACATTAAGATGGATCTTTAAGAAATCCTATCCCAACATGTTGATATGGATGTGGGGATTCACCTACAAGTGGAATACTCCCTATGATTTTGGAATTAGTGGAAAAAAGGTAAAGTTGATCTAAAGCCACAATGCCCCCCTGTTGAGGGAAAAAAATCATCCTAAAATAGGTTGAGACCATGGCTACCATGGCATAAACCAACATTTGTCCCAGCAAGAGGTTATAATCTAAAGTTAATGAGTTAATTTTAGAGTTGTCAAGTACTATCCAAGGATCATATGGAATAGTTCAAGATGAAATCATATTTATAGGGGAAACCATATTGGGAATATCACAAGGAGGAAGTGTAAAAATTTGCATTAAGATGGATCTTTAAGAAATCCTATTCCAACATGTTGATATGGATGTGGGGATTCACCTACAAGTGGAATAATCCCTATGATTTGGGAATTAGTGGAAAAAAGGGAAAGTTGATCTATGGTCACAATGCCCCCCTGTTGAGGGAAAAAAATCATCCTAAAATAGGTTGAGACCACGGCTACCATGGCATAAACCAACGTTTGTCCCAGCAAGAGGTTATAATCTAAAGGCCCGTCAATGACTTTGACCTTGAGCGAGACAAATTTTCCAGCTAATCCTACTTGTAAGGAATTCATGATTCCGTAAGGTTTGAATCCTCTCCCATCAAAAGCTTTGAGGGTTGACAACGACTGATTAACATGTGGTTAACCAATGGCTTTCCAACATGAAAGAAACATGGTACAAGTCAAAGACCTTCATCTATGATTGTGCGATGGATAGTCATACTTATAACAACAACTTTAAACATGAAGGATAACTAGGGAAGAGGTTTAGGATTATTGTTCTTGTGATTAAATACAACAAGATTCAAATATGAAGTATCTACTCCCCCAATCATTGGTAGTTAATATTTCTTTTGGGCTGCAAAACTCTGCAACACCTCGAGTGTCGAAATATCTGAAGGATTCTGAGCTAAATCCTCAACTATGTTGCAATTTTGTGCAGCTCTCGCACAATGATTAAATGTTGACTTATGAATCATCCCTTTAGGAGATTTGATAATCAATTCAAGTTCCAATTTCTTTATCTGGAGAGGACCAGAAGTAGGTTGAGTAGAGTTGGAAGGTTTATCATTAACCTTTCCAATTGAAGGATTCATGCTTCCATAGTCCTTATTCCTTGTAGCCATCAAGACATAATTATTGTTACTAATAATGGTTAAATTCATCACTTGGGAAGAGGAAGATGGGTTTTGAGCAACTGTCTCATAGTTTGGGTATGTCAAAATGGAAAGTGTGGTGGAAATCACTTTCAAAAACCTATTGATCTCTGCATGATGTGGATAGTTTGTTGTGAAATGTTCATCATTACAAATAAGACACAAGTAATGAGTCTTTTTCTTCGAATCAAGAGATTGATTCTTTTGCTTTTCATGTGGAGGGTTCTCTTGTTGATTCTTTCCTTTACCATTTTTCTTACTTCCAGGTTGCTGAGATTTTCCCTTATTGGATTGAACAACATTTATCTCAGAAGTACTCACATCAGCGAGATTTGGAAAATTTTGATTGGTCACTGTGGGAGCATATTTTGAATTAGATTTTCTTGTCAAATGTTGAATAAAAGAACCAACCATGCAGTCAACAACGTGTGATTCCTTTGAGGAGAGATCAGGTGGAATAATATGTTTGGGTCACAGAGAATTGGGTATCTTGTAACACTGATTTCATTAAATTTGGAATTATGTATTGGATCTATAATTTAGAATTTTAACTAGACCAATTTTTTTAAAACGTGTAATTAGAAAATCACTTAGTTCGCTACTTTAAATATAGACAATCACCATTTTTTGTGATAACATTATTATGAAAAACTATTTTGGAGAATAAGGATAATATTAAAACATAATTTTAATAGAATCCTTGTAATAGGTGTAGAAATTATACAATAAGCATATATATTACTGGACTCCCCTGATCTAACAATTAAATCCATTGTTAAATATAGAATCCTTCTACTCAATTCTTTGCGGAAATTAAATCACCAATTGCAAACATATGAAGAAAAATCAATCACACATAACAAGATGTTTTACCAGGAAAGCTTAAAGCTAAAAACCCCAACTATCATATATTATGTATATCATGGAATCATGAAACAATATCATACAAATCTCAGCTCATAGAACTCTCAGTAAAATATACAATCGTCTCACACTACCATACAAAAATTGGTTCACACATGTGCCAATTTACTGCCTCCTGACAACCTGCCTCCACTGCGTAATCCCTGCTGAAGAAGATCCCTGAATGAATTCGATCTTGCCTTGCTTGTACTGCGCAATCCTCATTGGCAACTCCAATGTGTGTGTAGATGCATTGAATGCATCACTATATTCACAACTGATAGTCAAACACACCCTTTCACCTATCTCTCCACTAGGTCTCCACTGGATTTGGCATGCAAGTAGTTAACTGTTGTATTTCTTCAATTTCAAGTAAGACAATACTTGTGAGTTAATTAAATAATTAATTCACTTATCTTTCACTAGTGTGTCTTTAGTTACAACTAGCACAACTGAGTTTAACTCGCTTAACTGAGTTAAACTAAATAACAACTCCCATAACTACTCTTCCAACTCTGTTACAACTGTGTCACACTTAGTTACAATGAATTCCATCATGCATGAGTCACCAACCAACCTTGCAACTCGTAATTCCTTCAGCTAACTAGTTTACCACATCAGTTAATTGAAATCAAGTGCCCCAAGAGAATAAGTTATTATTTATTGTCTGATTATCATTAAGGGCTAATAATAATCGACATGCATTCTACTTTTAGATATGCGATCTATAAATAGACTTCACCCATGTTCTAAAAATATAAACTCATCTAAATATGGAATTTTCTCAACCATCTAGAATCAGCATCCTACTAATTTTAGAATATGCTCAACATTCTAAAAAACAACATACACATAAAAATAGCCTGCGGGCCCCACCTAGTGAAGGTGCTTAATTTTCACTAGGATCATCATCTTGTTGAATCTCAATACTCCCTCACAACAAGAAAGGCATTATCCTTCACCCCGATCCTGTCTCTATGATATTCAAATTTTCTCCTGGTGAGCGCCTTCGTCAGAATATCTACATCCTGATCTTCTGTAGGAATATATTGAACCAACATGATCTTCCACTGCACACAATCTCCGATATGATGATACTAGTTATCTATATGCTTATATCTATCATGAAACACATAATTAATCAAGATTTTAATGAAACTCTAATTATCACAATGAATCACTATAGGATCTAAATGAGAATTGAACAAACCGACCAGGATGTTCCTCATCTAGATAGCCTCACATGCATCTTGATTTGCTGCCATATATTCCACTTCTGCTGAACCAAGTGCCACAAATCTCTGTTTCCTATTGTACCAAGAAACAATTGTAGATCCAATACTGAAAACCCCTCTTGATGTGCTCTTTCTGTCTGTTGGGCTGCCTGCCCAATTTGCATCCGTGAAGGCATGAAAATTCACCTTATCCGTCTATCTGTACCATAAGACATAATTAGATGTGCCCCTGAGATATCTCAAGACATGCTTCCCTTCATTCCAAAAGAGCTTGGTAGGCTTAACCATCGCTTGAATAAGCGGGTTCACTGCATAGCATATGTCCATTCTTGTATTAACTAAATACATGAGTGAACCAATCAACTGTCGATAGAAAGTAGCATCCACTACCTCTTTTGATGTAGCATCCTCTTTCCTCAAATTTCCTGGAAGAGGAGTATCCATGGGTTTGCAGTCCTCCATGTGAAACTTACCGAGTATCTCCCTAGAATACTTTCCTTGAGACATAAACAATTCACCTTCTCGCTGCCATATTTCCAATCCAAGGAAATAATGAAGGAGGCCCATATCCTTCATCTCGAACTCCTTTACAAGGTCCTCCTTGCATGAGTGTATCAGCTGCTCATCATTAGTCAGTATTAAATCATCAACATAAAGGATAATGATTAAAAGCTTACCCTCCAGCACAATCTGGAATAGGTTTACATCTGCCTCACTCTTGGTGAAGCCAAGTCTGATGAAATATTTATTAATCTGAGTGTACCAAGCACGGGGTGCTTGATTCAGCCCATACAATGCTCTTTTGAGTCTGCACACATGTGACTCACTACTGAAGATCTCAAATCGTTCAGGCTACTCAATGTACACTTATTCCTCAATGATCCCATTAAGGAACACAGTATTCACATCCATCTGATGAATGTGCCAACCCATCTGCACTGAGAGAGCAAGGGTGGTACTTATGGAAGAATAACGTGCGACAGGTGCAAAGGTTTCTTCATAATCAATCCCCTCGATCTGTGAGAAGCCCCTGGCAACAAATCTTGCCTTATACTTTTCAACACTCCCATCAATAGATTTCTTTACCTTGTAGATCCATCTTGAACCTACCACTGATTTATCAACTGGCCTTGGAACAATTTCCCAAGCATTGTTTCTGAGAATGAATTCATACTCCTCGACCATTACATCTACCCATGTGGGCTCCTACACTACTTCCTGAAAAGAAGATGGCTCTGTCACAATACATTTTCTCATGAGAGCCATGTATCCAGTGAATCGGTCAGGAGACTATCTCTGTCCGCGCTGTGAAGTAGGGGCTCCTACATTCTATGCTACATCAAACTTCAACCTCTCAGATTCTGTGGTACACCTTCTACCAGTTCTGATGTTTGGATCTGCATGAGTGGATTCCTCCACTCCATGATCCTCCTCCTGTGGCTGATCCACATCTTGAGGCTCATCTTTGGGAACAAGTAGTTCCTCCTTTGCATGCAAGTCTAGCTCCCTCTCAAGCATAGCTCGTGCAGCACCCACGATCGTTCTGTTCTTCCTCTCCATGACCCCATTCTGCTGTGGGTTATGAGGCGCTATGAGTTCTCTTCGAATTCCTTTTTTTATATAGAAGTATTTGAATTCGTACGAGATATATTCATCACCATTATCACTCCACAGAGCCTTCACTTGCTTCCTCGACTCTTTCTCCACCAATGCTTTAAAATCATAGACCTTTGAGAATTTTTGATCCTTCTTCTGCATGAAGAAGATCCAGCATCTACGAGAATAGTCATAAAAAAAAATAACATAATACCTATGTTTTTTTGTTGAAGCAACCACGAATGGTCCACACACGTTTGTGTGAACTCTCTCCAGGATCCCGGAAGCACAATTCTCCTTTTCATGAAACGTGGTCTTCACAAACTTACCCATAATACATCCCTTGCACTAATCTATCTGCTCAAGTGTACCCTTTGGAAGTCCAGTAGAAATTTGCTGCAAAATATTCAAGGCGCCATGGTGAAGATGGCCCAATCTCCTGTGCCATAATTTTCCCTCATCCCGACTCACCACTTCTTCTTCTTTTCCCACCATTGTAGCGCAACAATCTACCTCTAGCTTGTATAGATTCTTAAATCGAATCTCTATCCTCTTGGTTTGACCCGTTGTTTTATGTCGCAATAAGGATTTTCCATCGCTGGAAACAACGTCATAACCTTTGTCCTCCAAGATCGCGACTCAGACCAATTTCTTCTTTAGACCTGAAACATGCATAACATCTTTCAACAAGATTGGTTTACCTGACTCCCTCTCAAAGGTAATGGTACCAATGTTGATCACGCTGTATCATCCATCGTCACCCATATCTATATGAATTTGGAGATCTTTCTCCTCCAAGTCGTTGAAAAGATCCTTATCTCCCGTCATATGGAAGGAAGCACCACTATCAAGATATCACACCGATCCCATTGCGCTTGAAACCAAGCATGCGATCAAAGAGAAATCAAGTTCAAATTGTGAGGCAAGGGCCTCACGAGCTACAAATCCAACAACCTTCTTGTTCTTATTTTTCTGTGGGCAGTTAGTGGCGAGATGCCCATGTTTGTGACAGTGAAAACACTTCACTTTGGACAAATCCAACTTCTTGCCTTTATTCTCGGATTTTTTATGGGATTTATTCCCCTTCCCTTTCCTCGCTTTGGCAGCCAAAGCACAATCCTCTTCATCATCATGTTTTGATGAAGAGCCATCCCTGGTACTCCACCTTATCTCCTCTTACACTAGATTCGACCAAAGTCGCTCCCAATCCGGAAGTTTCTCCTACCCATTGACAAAGTCTTGATAACTATGCCAACTCTTTGGAAGTACAAGGAGAGCCAAGATCACCAATTCATCATCAGAAACTGTAATTCCCACACTCCCCAACTCATCCCTACATTGGAAAAACTTCGTGAGATACTTTGGAATAATTTCGCCTTTCTCCATTTTGATTTTTTTGAGTTTATCTTTCAGCGCCAACTTCCTATGGTCACTGCTAATTTGGAAAATATCATTCAAAGCCTTCCACAATTAAAATGGAGTGGATTTCCCATGAAGCCTTGACACAATATGGTCTTTCACACCTTCCAACAGAATTCTTCTAGTATTCGCTACTTTCTTTTTCCAGGCATCAAGTAATGCAACATCTGTCGAAGTGGGCTAAGGAACATCGCTATCGATGAACTCCTTCAAGCCATTATCTTCAAGCATTGCCTCCATCCTATCCTTCCAGGCTATGTAATTTGAGCTTCCCTCGAGTGCATACTCCAACTGCAACCCATTGAAAGCCATTTCAATGTTTACTCAACAGTCGCACCAAGAAATTCTTGTAGCAAATTCGAATTGTTCCACCAACACAACTCAGCACTGCTTCAATATTGCAATATTCAGTGATTAACACTGCTCCGATGCCATGTAGAAATTATACAATAAGCATGTATATTACCGATCTCCCCTTATCTGAAAATTAAATCCACTGTTAAATACAGAATCCTTCTACTCAATTCTTTGCAGAAATTAAATCACCAATTGCAAACATATGAAGAAAAATCAATCACACATAACAAGATGTTTTACCGGGAAAGCTTAAAGCTAAAAACCCCAACTATCATATATTATGTATATCATGGAATCATGAAACAATCTCATACAAAGCTCAGCTCATAGACCTCTCAGTACAATATACAATCGTCTCACACTGTCATACAAAAATTGGTTCACACATGCACCAATTTACTACCTCCTGACAACCTGCCTCCACTGCGCAATCCCTGCTGAAGAAGATCCCTGAATGAATTCGATCTTGCCTTGCCTATACTACGCTATCCTCATTGGCAACTCCAATGTGTGTGTAGATGCATTGAATGCATCACTATAGTCACAACTGATAGTCAAACACACCCTTTCACCTATCTCTCCACTAGGTCTCCACTGGATCTGACATGCAAGTAGTTAACTGTTGTACTTTCAACAGGTACATTTACTTTGTGAATTAATTAAATACTCATTCACCTATCCCTACTAGTGTATCTTTAGTTGCTAACTAGTACAACCTAGTTTAACCCACTTAACCTGTAGTTAAATTCAATAATAACTTCTATAATTCATTTTCCAACTTCTTATATAACTGTCACACTTCAGCCAAGTAATGAATTTACCATAAGGAGTCACCAACCAACCTTGCAACTAGTAATTCCTTCAGGTAGCTGGTTTGCCACATCAGTTAACTGAAATCAAGTGCTCCAAGAGAATAAGTTATTATTTATTGTCTGATTATCATTAAATGCTAATAATAATCGAAATGCATTCTATTTTTAGATATGTGATCTATAAATAATCTTCGTCGATGTTCTAAATATAGAAACTTATCTAAAGATATAATTTTCTCAACCATCTAGAATCAACATCCTACTAATTTTAGAATATTCTCACCATTCTAAAAATAGACATACACCTACAAATAGCCTGTGGGCCCCACCTAGTGAAGGTGCTTAATTTTCACTAGGATCATCATCTTGTTGAATCTCAATAATAGGGGTTTTCCAAATTTAACGAAATATTTTTTTTTCATAAAGCATGCTAGATTGAGTATAAATCAAATCTAGAAATTGAGCATGAGCAATGAATTTCTCTTCAGTAACAACTCTGCCCTTGGCAACATCTTCAGTTATAGTGGAAAAGAGGGATTTGACGAACCACTCTGCCAATATCTAATCGAGAATATAAGTTTTGACCAATCAATGTTGGCACCTCCACTAATGAATATGATCGGATATATGGGTGGAGTTTGAATGTTTTAGGGAGGTAAAAATATCAGTTCTAATTTCATAACAAATTAGAAATTAGAAATGGGTTAGAAACATAGTTTCCAAGGCATTGAAGTTGTTGAATGAAGCTTGTGGTAATTCAACATACCACTTATCATAAGAGTTCTCTGGAAAAGTTGTAAATGAATGGAATCATCATTTAAATATTTGGATGAACACCATAAATGACAGGTCATAGCATGAGTGGATGGATCTTCTCTAGGATTTCCGTTAAATTTTAGAATGTCACCTAACAATTTGTTAGGAATGGTCGACCACAAAGGATAATGAAAAATGGGATCATTCGTGAGCTGGGATAAATATGGTAACTCAAGTGTCACAAAAAATGTAAATTTCCTATTATAGTATGTTTTTGGAGGTTGAACTTGTGGATAAAGGTTAACTAATGGTGGAGGATATCCCGGCTATGACAGAATGGGTTGAGAAATCGATATTTTAATTCCAGGATAAGGAGGATTTTGATAGCCTGAATAACCATAACCAGGTTGTCCAGCTCCATGGAAACCTTGGTAAGGATGAAACGACTGAGTATGGATATGTTGGCCTTGATAAGGAATTTTTGGTATAGTAGTTTGACCAACATACATTTTTGGAATACCTTGGAATGGTTGCCTAGATGGATTTTGCATCATCCCAATATGGGGTTGTCTGGTTGGTACCTATTTCATACCATGCATGGGTTGGTTTACTTGCATATGAGGTATAGATTGACCAAGAGGTGGAGTATGGAATGCACCCTAAAGAGGCTGGGTAGATGGTATTTGAGGAGTCTGAGGTACCATTTGACTTGGTTGTATTTGGGATACAACCTGAACAGGTTGACTCACTTGAGGCATAACTTGGGAAGGTTGGGGTATGGATGGGGATAATTGAAAATAAGGAACCTAAGGCATAATGGAAACAATTTGAGAATTTATAGTTTGAGCTAATACCAAACAAGGTTGAATGACCAACGTAGGATGCCAAGTATTAGCAACCATTCCTAGAAATTAAGGACCTATATGAAGAGGACTCGAATAGGGTGGAACACCAACTTGTAGACTTTGATCAAGAGATGGGAACATTTGAGCAAAAAAATTCCCCCTTGCTAGAGGATAATGAGTATATGGAGGCAACTTCAACCCAGGAGGAGGGTACCCAGTATAGGACAAAGTAGGATATTGTAGATGTCCCAATCCACTAATAAATGGACCATATTTCTGCTCCAAAAGAGCTTGGGGCACAATAGGTGGTATAGGTTATGAGATGATAATTAAAGAGGTACCATATGATATTCCAGATGAAGATGATAAAGGAGAATTCCATGGACTATTCAACGCACTAGAAAAGGTTCCAGAAAGTGACTGGTAACCAGGTGGAACTAATGGACCACCATACAAATGAGTTTATGGTGAGGTTACCAACATGTGAGTTGCTGCAACTTTGGTCAATTCACTCATGATAGTGGACACAAGCTGAGAGACCGTTTTTGACTCAGTCATGTTTGAAAACCTTCGAAGGTGTTTTCCGAGGGAAGTTCAAAGGTGAATTAAAATGAGGATTTTGAGGTGAAGGAGCTCGAGTATGAGTATGATGGGTAAGAAAAGGATGAGATGGATAAAGAGGAGTCCCTCTTAAATGGATGGGAGATGAAGGCAAAGAATCATCTTCAGTAATTTCCTCAATACTCAAAATACTAGGTGGAAGTTATTCTTCCTCTAGACCAAAATATATAGGTTGCAGTTGAGACAAAGGCAGAGGAAGAGAGGAAGAAGTCCTGGATGTAGTTGGTTTAGTTATCCGAGTTGTATAACCTAAGGTTGTAAAGTATCTGAATCTAGAGATTCAGGTTCAATTACCTTACACTCTAATGTTTCAAGAGCTTCAGTTTCGACTGTGTGAGACTCACCGGTTGGTAAAGATGTGATTTCAGGTTTAGTATTTATGGGAAGTGATGATTCTGGCTAATTAACTTCAGATGTGGTTACAAAAGGGGTAGATTACAAAGTAAAAATTTTGGTAGTTTGTTTTTTCTTATTCTTATGACGACCAGGTGTTGCCTCTTGAGGAAAAGGATGCAATATTTTAATTCTACGCAAACGATGAGGTTTTGAAGGTGTTCTTCCATGATGGATTAATCAATTTTAGAAACTAACAACACAAATAAAATAAAAGGGAAACTAAGAAAAATGGTTTACTAAGTAATTTTGAACTACAATCTACCGTTTCCAGTACGTACAGGAAATCTTCTGAATGTTTTGCTTTGTGTATCACAATAGACAAGGTGACTGGCTCTGTTAATTATGGCAGGATGACAACCTATATGATACTTCCAAAATACACCCAGAGGTATGTGGAAGTGGAGTCCGTGGTAGTTGTTATCACTCTACCATATCTCTAAGGCTGAAGAAGAAATCCCAATAGAGGTAACCAAAAACCAATATTTTAGCTTGGTAGCTAGCCCTACCAAGATGGAGAGGGCTCTCTCCACAAATCACAGCCAAGAGGGCTAGATGAATTAGGGTTTTAGGCTAGGTATGAGTACAGGGGTTTGTTTGTTTGAATTTGGGTTGATGGATGGGTGAATTAGATAAAAGAGGCTAGGTTAGGGAAAATAAGATTAGGGTTGCAAAGATTCAATGGGGCAAGGTAGGTAGAAAACCTAACACTTTAGGGTTTCTTCAGTGGGATGGATCAGACAGGTAAGGAGCTAGAAAGAGAAAGGCTAAGCATGAATTCTTTCTAAACTGAAGAAGATGGACAAAATATGAAGGTTTTCTCAAAACATAACATGAGAGATGTATTCTTTTTATCAACTTAAAAACCAACATATCATAGAAAAGAAATGGATCATGAAATAAAACATTCGTACATAATGAGACATAAGAAGAAATAGTTGTAACCTTTTCATTAATTTCCTACCGAATAGATTACACTAGAGTCTCTGATCAATGCATCAACATACAACTTGTGAAATGAGTAAAAAAGTACATCATATAGACCTCAAACAACCACTCCCAACCTCAGGGGTCGAATCCATGAGAGGAGGAGCAGTTCCACCAAAAACTGATTTGAATACCTAGAGTGTAGGGAGGTCAAACTGACTCATCTCTCACTTTTTGCAAACTGATTTATTACATGTCATCAAAACTTTTCACCTAATGTATTTACCCTAGGTAAGTGTAAAAACACCATAATTATATTTACTTCAATCAATTACATAAGTAAAAAAATGATTTCTCGAGGTGAAAATAAAAATTGCAGAGAAAACTCAAAAAAATCAGACACTGGTCAAGTGCACAAAGCGAATGTCATATGTGTAGCGCTAGTGTCAGGTGCACCCTCCATCTTACAGCTGAGTTTTGGATGGGTTGTAGGTGTCCAAGCTGAGCTCGGGATAGCTCATTAGAAAGCGTATCTAGTCTACTTTCCAAATATATGCTTGGTTTTCAGATTTGACTTTATTTGACCTCCCAAAAAGTTATTCTCCCAAGAATGCTCAGGTGCACAACGCAACATGAAAAAGGAGGCAGAATTGTGATTCTGAGTGTTTTTTGACTTTTTCACCTACTAGTTTGACCAAAAAAGACTAGAAAATGGTTGACCTGCATGTCATCCCTGCTTTGAATCCAATGGTGGTCTCATTTTGAAAAAAATATGCCTCAAACATAAGTGCATCGTCAAGGGCGCTGCACTACTCATAGTCCAACTATCACATGACTGTCCATGAGTGCACAAAAACTTCAAAAATTTGCAAAATTGTGTCAAAAATTGTCAAAAAATTTTGAATGGTCGTTGATGATGAGGGTTAGGCATGGAGTGAGGCTTGAGCAAGGATATCAAGCCTTATTTTCTCTTCTTTCATGGTTAGGGTTTCATTTTTTGCATTGGCTTCTTTAAGTTTTGACCTTGCAATTTTGTTTCTCTTGGCATAGTGCTTTTCCATCCTTCTCTGAATATCATTGTCCTTGTTTTATTTCTCTAGGAGCTTCTCAATATGTTGTTTAGCCTTTTCAAGCCATTTCTCCTAGTTCTCATTGATTACCACTGCAAATTTCTCACTAAGAGTGACCTCATCTGCTAGTTCTCTTTCTTTCCGCCTTTCTGGTTCTAGGGCTTTTTTCTAGTGTATATTCAAGAAATACTTTTGCTTTTTCTCCCTCTTTTTGATCTTTGATGAATTTCACTTCATCAATGAAGCGTTTTATCTTTAGCTACTGGTTCTCTTGCTCAAGAAAGGTAATTACAAATTTAGATTTATCAAGATTAGTTTATAGCTCTCTAATCTTGGCTTCTTTTTCCTTGATGATTGTGCTAGTGATCTCAGAATCATCTTGCTGATTCAATTCAACAAGGTCAAACTCCATTTTTGTCTCATGAATATTTCCCTCCTCATGCCTAATCTCTTCTTGAATATCTGCCTCTGTCATATTTTTCTTTCCTTTTTCTACCCGCTTTGTTGATGAAGAAGGCAAGGCCCCTTCCACAATATGTGGATAAAACACTTGGTTGTGACCTCTCTGATATGTTTTTTCCAATGTCTTTATCTCAGCCACTTTGGTCTTTTGAAGCTCACTGATCTTAGCCATGCTAGATGACCCAATCTGAGTGTGAAATGGTGATGATGGTGGTGAAATGGGTGAATTAGTTTGAGCTTATGAAGAAGTAGATACTTTGGGTTGAGATGGAGGAATGGATGTGGAAGGATGAGATGGTGGAGGCACAACTTGAGCATGTTGAGATGGTGGAGTAGTAAAGTGTCCCATGAGATGTTCAATTGATTGAGGTGATGGAGGAAAATGTATTAATAAGAGAGTGGTGAAAAAGACCTTTCATCTGATGGTCATAATCTCTCTTTTGAACAATGTATATCATTTTGTCAATGTTAATGAAGATAAAATAAGGTATGATGAGAATTTTAACCCTTGTGAAGTGCATTAATAACCAGATATGGTAGGTGTAGAGTCTAGAGAACCTTCCTTCACAAGAAAAGTACTTAATGATGATTTTCATCATGGGGGCATACCTATCGTGGAGGTAATAGAAAGGAAAGAACCTTTTCCCTTCATTCTAGTACCTTGGCTTCATGTATGGCTCATAATAATTATTATCCAAGTTTTTTTTCCCTGTACCACTTTTCAACAAAATTTGGAATTCTAGTGGCAACTTCTATGATGGCTATGGATACTGTGAAAGTGACACCAACAAGGGTTACTTTATTTTCATGAAGATTAGATATTAAAATCCTGCTCAAAATAGGGTGATGTTGGACCCTTTTTATTTTTTCACAAAAGTCAAAACATCCTACATACTTGAAACATGTCACAGCCATGGGAGAGGCCATGAGTTCTTTGGTGTTTGTAGGTTCAAGTCTGAGGATCCCTCCTTTGTGTGGCCTCCTCTCTTCCCTTTCTTCTTCCTCACTGAATTATTTGTTTTCTTCTTCCATGGTGTCTTGGCTAGAAACCCTAGGGAAATGAATTGGGAGTGAAATGTAGATTTAGGGAGTGGAGAATGGGATGAGAAAAATTAGGGAGATGGGGGAAGGAATTATTAAATTGAGGGAGGTGACAGGGAGTAGAAATGTTGAGGGATTTGGGAATAGGAATTTTATTACAGGTATGGGGATTTGGGAGCCTAGGAAATTGAAATACCTACATCTTAGTTTTTAGTGGATAAAGGGCTTTGGAGAAAGGGATATAATGAAATAGGGGTTGGGAAAGGTTAATTGTAATGTGGGAAGGGCAGTGGAATTATTAGGAAGTGTAATTGAAAATTAGGAATGGAACTAGGCTTTGCAAGTTTTGAAAACTCCAAATTTCACACAAGAAACTTAACACCATGAAATTTTCATTTAAGAAATGCAAGGAGGGTGTGATAAGGCCCTACTTACTTGCTAGGAGGTGGAGAAATTCTTTGTTGAAGGTTTTGAGTACTTTCACAAATTTTTTGAGATTACAGACGAAATTAGATAGGTGCATAGCGCCTTTGTTGCGTGCGCAACACCTATCTGCTAGGTGCACAATGCCTTTGCTCTATGCACAACGCTTGTCCTAGGTTAGCAGTGCCTTGTTCTAGGTGTGCATCGCCTCCCTAAAAATTGACCTTTCACCTTTCAAATTTTGTGTTCGAGCTGTGTGAGTGATGGCTTGATGGTATAAAGAGAAAATGAATGTATTTTTGATATTTGGATGGGCTTTATGCTTGATGGATTGGATGTTTTGAGCTTTGGGACCCACTTTTCTTTCTTGCTTTCACTTTAAACTTTTGAAACTATACCTTTCACTTTGACTTCTTTCCTTTGACAATTGATCATTTTGATGGACTAGGAACTTTTTGCACTTTGATATTTGCTTTGTTGGCATGTGGAACTCTGAGTTGGGAGCTTGGGAACCTTGTACTTATTACATATTAAATGACATAAATTTACAAAATAAAAATAAAAGCTACATCTTTTTTGAACAAAAATTACATTTTAGGATGAAAATCACAACTTTGGAATCATAATTACATCTTTGTAAATCATATTTACATGGTAAAGAGATGTTATTTTTTTCACTCTCTTACTTTTCTAGCTTTATGCAATGGAAATGGTGTGTTTATTAGACCTTGAAAAACCCTAGAGACTTAATGAAACCTTGAAAAAAAACCCTAAAGACCTAATGAGACCTTGAAAGACTGAATTTCAAGATGACATGACTGATATTACTTTATGAATGGTGTACAGTCATCAAGGTATGGAACTATGCCAGAAAGTATTCCAATTTGAGGAAGAGTGATGTTTTTGGACTGGGGCTACCATTAGTGAGTAAATTTTTGAATGCAAACCAAGTGGAATGATAAAAATTTCTGAGTGGGACTCCTAAAATGATATGAAAAGAGGATTTTGATCATTGATGCTAGGATGAAAATATTGACACTAACATTGGTATTATTGGGGATGATAGATCTGAAAGAGGTGTCAAGAACCACAGAACACTGGATTTTGCAGATCCATGCCTTATCCATTGGGCCAATACGGTAAAAAACTCAAACTAATAACATGATTGAAAATTGATAACTCGGAAAAAATAGACTGACTCAAGACTGACTGAAAACTAACTGAAAAAGATGCTCAGAATTGAGCTTATTCAACAAAACCTACTCTAACTGATCCATTCATCACCTGATCAAGTGAAATGGAACAACCAATGCAACCATGTAAGAATTATGGCTTCTAGTTGAATTATATGTAAGTGCTTTCTTATGAACAAGAAGAGAGAACTACTGAAAGGAAACTCCAATGAAAACTTGTAATATTATTGAATCTTAAAGAAATTGCAAAGCATGAACCCACCAGATGACCTCAAGAATGGTGAAAAATGATCTTCATAGGAATACATATTGATTTCTAGCCCATCTAATACATTTTTATTCTTCTCTAGGTAGTCTTCGTACCTTGATTTTAAAATTTTCCTAACATCCGTGTTTTTTTCCTTTGATGACTGCGAAAAGTTGACAAAAGGATCCTGAAACTCGTGAATAACTAATTTTTCCTGATGATAAAAAAAAAAACAAGAATCTTCTTCATTACTCTCCTGATATAACTAAAAATATTTGTATGATATTTTTAATGAGACTCCTGTTGAACAAGATAATGAAGTGGGATGTCAGATCAAGTTTATATCAACACTCTTTTCAGGCTCACAGTTAGCTAATGGAGAAGGAATTTTACTACATATATCATCTAACACATCAACTATGGGGTCATGAAAAACTTGAAAGACTGTTGCAACCTATTTTCCATTGGTTCTAATGAGACTCCATGACTTTCTACAAGTTGTTCATCCTTTGCTTTAGAGACATTATGAAAATTTTCCTTTAAAAAATGAAATTCTTCAAAACATATTAGTGCAGAATCATCTTGCATCATTTTATCATATGTTTCAAATTTCAAGAGTTCATCTGAAATTTGAAATTCAATGGAATTTGGTGGCTGCAAATCTAGAGCTGAGGAGTCTTGATCAAGAATTTCATTGCCCTCTTGATTGTCAAGATCAAAACTTAATGACTGTTGATTTCTAATTGCATGAAATTTGTCTCCGATGAACTGAAACGAAGTAAAAGGGAGGCAAATATCCTTCACTTACTTCCAATTTTTTTTCACTTTCCTCCTCACTGCCAGAGCTGAAATGCATCGGCTGATCATGGTATTTGAGCTGCTAAAACTGAACTTCCTTCTCCCACAAAGCAGATGTTGATTGGTCCGCAAGGTTAGCTTCTATTTGGAAAACATAATTTTCTTCATACTGATCATACTTAGGCAAATCATCAAAAGAAGGAATGTCATCAAACATACACATTAGATCATCCGATTGTTTCTCCTCGGATTGATCTACAAATCCATTTTCTGATCTATGGTAGTTGGAATTAGCAGGAAAGTGTTTAGGGCCAACAACCTCTTCTTTTTCTGCAATAAGTGGGTCACGGTGATCTTGAACAGAAAATCCATCTCTCATGGTGATATTTTGCATCATTTCCTCTATTATAATTACCAAAATGTTGAGCTTTACCTCTGAAGATGTCAGGTGATCTGAAATGTTATCCCTCTCTTCTTCCTTCAGCTTTTCCCTTATGATCAGCAGATTAGCCTCAGATTAGCCTCTACATCTACTACACTGTTCTGCATCCCTTCAAGTGTTGCAAGGTTCCTTTCTCTCAGCTGAAGCTCCATTTCTAAATCAAAGGCCTCTAGGTAATGTAAGAGAGTTGAACCAGGAGGAGGTCTTATATTAGCAGGCATCGAACAATAGACTTGATTGAATCTGGTAGAAAACTATTTTACTGTCTCCCCTAACTATATTTTTAGTTGTTCATACTCTTCTAGGACCATGAAAGGGTTTTCTTTAAACACCCACTTGTTGAGGAAAACTTTGACAAACTGCGGGAAATCTAAGATGCTCGCAACAGGCTGGTTTTTGAACCAAATCTTGACTCTGCCTTGCAAAGAAATAACAAACACCTAATATTGACATAAAATTCAAAAAGGTCGAGGAAATTCTCAAAATTCTGCATATGTCTCTCATCAGTGATGTTGTCACATTCACCATCAAACCTTGGTAGATATAGGTAATGACTTTCAGGGAAAGCATGGAGTATAGGAGGTAAGATGAGTGGTTTGTATCTTTCTGGAATTTTACAAGGTATAGGAGTATATACAAAAGTTGTAGGATCAGTCTTGATCTCTTGAGGTTCATCAAATTGAAGATGGTCATCATATGATTCAGAAAAAGGGTCTAGACCAAGATCAAAGGTGTACGGGGAATTTTTATTTACAACCTTCAAAGGAAAGGAATCCAACAGAGGTCCATGAACTTTTGTCAAAAATAATATACCTTGAAAAACTTTCTGGACATTCTTAGGAAAAGAAAATAAATATTTAATGATAAAGAACATGATGTATTGAATAAAATTCCAAGTTGAAAACCTGATCTTCCCATGTTGTCCTTTCATATTTCTTGGCAAGATTCATCCTCCAGCGAAGTCTTTGGATTTGATTTCGAAACTGATTTGGAGTCGCCAGGTGAATGAAGCACAACCTTCTTGTGTTTGATCGATGTCACCGTCAACAATCAGATTTGATCTTTGTCGTTCTTTCCAAAGGAAGATTTATCTTTTCGCCTCCCCGACAATGACGCTGGTATGTTGTCACTCTGCTAGATCTCTAAGGCTAAAGAAGAAATCCCAACAGAAGTAACCAAAAACCAATTTTTTAGCTTGGTAGCTAGCCCTACCAAGCCGAAGAGGGCTCTCTCCACAAATCACATCCAAGAGGGTTGGATGAATTAGAGTTTTAGGCTAGGTATGAGTACATGGGTTTGTTTATTTGAATTTAGGTTGGTGGATGGGTGAATTAGGTCAAAGAGGCTAGGTCAGGGAAAATAATATTAGGGTTGCAGAGATTCAATGAGGCAAGGTAGGTAGAAAAAATAACACTTTAGGTTTTCTTGAGTGGGATGGATCAGACAGGTGAGGAGCTAGAAAGAGCAAGGCTAAGCATGAATTCTTTCTAAACTGAAGAAGATGGAAAAACTATGAAATTTTTCCCAAAATAGAGCATGAGAGATGTATTCTCTTTATCAACTTAAAAAATAGCATATCATAGAAAATAAATGGATCATGAAACAAAAAATTCATACATAATGAGACATAAGAAGAACAATGCTAAATTTCCATACTACAGGTATCCCAAAGAAATAGTTGCAACTTTTTTATTAATTTCTCGCCAAATAGATTACACTAGATTCTCTGATCAAAGAATCAACATCCAACCTGTGAAATGAGTAAAAAAGTACATGATAGAGACCTCGAAAAACCTCTCCCAACCTCAGGGGCCAAATCCATGAGAGGAGGAGCAGTTCCACCAAAAAATGAGCTGAATACAGGTCAAACTGACTCATCCCTCACTTTTTGTAAATTGATTCATTACATGTCATCAAAAATTTTCATGTAATGTATTTACCCTAGGTAAGTGTAAAAAAACCATAATTACATTTACTTCCATCAACTAAATAAGAAAAAACATGATTTCTCCAGGTGAAAATCAAAATTGTAGAGAAAACTCAGAAAAATCAGACACTGGTCAGGTGCGCAGCGCTAGTGTCAGGTGCATCCTCCATCTTGTTGCTGAGTTTTGGATAGGTTGCAGGTGTCCAAACTAAGATCAGGATAGCTCATTGGAAATATTATCCAGTCTACTTTCCAAATCTGTGCTTGGTTTTCATATTTGACTTGATTTGACCTCCCAAAAAGTGATTCTCCCAAGACTGCTCAGGTGCGCAGCGCCAAGGTGGAAAAGGAGGAAGAACTGTGATTTTCTGAGTGTTTTTTGACTTTTTCACCTACCATTTTTACCAAACAAGACTAGAAAAGTGGTTGACCCGCATTTTCTCCCTGCTCTGAATCTAATGGCGATTTTATTTTGACCAAAATATGCCTCAAACAGAAGTGCAACACCTAGGGCACTGCGCTCCTGATAGTCCAACTGTCACATGATTGTCTAGGAATGCACAAAAACTTCAAAAATTTGTAAAAGTGTGTCAAAAGTTGTCAAAATTTGTTAAATGGTGGATGGTGATGAGGGTTAGGCATTGATTGAGGCTTGAGAAAGGATATCAAGCCTTATTTTCTCTTCTTTCATGGTTAGGGTTTCAATTTTTGCATTGGCTTCTTTAAGTGTTGACCTTGCAATTTTGTTTTTCTTGGCATAATTCTTTTCCATCCTTCTCTGAATATTATTGTCCTTGTTTGATTTCTCCAGGTGCTTCTCAAGATGTTGGTTAACCATGTCAAGCCATTTCTCCCGGTTCTCATTGATTACCACTGCAAATTGCTCATTAAGAGTGACTTCATCTACTAGTTCTCTTTCTTTTTTCCTTTCTAGTTCTAGGGCTCTTTTCAAACCTATAGTCCTTGGCTTTCTTCTTGGAACTTATTCTTCTGGTTCATATAGCACACCATATTTTTCTAGTGTCTCTTCAAGCAATACTTTAGCTTTTTTTGCCTCTTTTTGAGCTTTGATGAATTTCACTTCATCAATGAAGTGTTTCATCTTTAGCTGTTGGTTCTCCTACTCAAGAAAGGTAATGACAGCTTTAGATCTATCAAGATTAGTTTGCAGCTCGCTAATATTGGCTTCTTTTTCCTTGATGACTGTGCTAGTGATCTCAGAATCATCTTGTTGATTCAAGTCAAAAAGGTCAAACTTCATTTCTGTCTCATGAAGATTTCCCTCCTCATGCATAATCTCTTCCTGAATAGTTGCCTCTGTCATCTTTTGTTTTCCTTTATCTACCTGCTTTGCCGATGAAGAAGGCAAGGCCCCTTCCACAATCTATGGAGAAAACACTTGCCTATGACCTCTTTGATATGTTTTTGCCAATGTCTCTATCTTGACCACTTTGGTCTTTTTAAGCTCACTGATCTTAACCATGCTAGATGACCCAATATGAGTGTGAAATGGTGATGATGGTGTTGAAATGGGTGAAGTAGTTTGAGTTGATGAATAAGTAGATATTGTGGGTTGAGATGGACCAATCGATGTGGAAGGATGAGATGGTGGAGGCACAACTTGAGCATGTTGAATTGGTGGAGCAGTAAAGATGCCATTAGCTATGAAAGGGTCCCATGAGATGTTCAATTGATCGAGGCGATGGAGGAAAATTATCTTAATAAGAGAGTGGTGAAAAATACTTTTCATCTGATGGTCATAATCTCTCTTTTGAACAATGTATGCCATGTTGTCAATGTTCCTAAAGAGAAAATAAGGTATGCTGAGCATTTTGACCCTTGTGAAGTGCATTAATAACCATATATGGTAGGTGTATATTCTAGAGAACCTTCCTTCACAAGAAAATTACTTCATGATGATTTTCATCATGGGGGCATACCTATTGAGGAGGTAAGAGAAAGGAAAGAACCTTTTTCCTTCATTCTTGTGCCTTGGATCGATGTATGGCTCATAATAATGATTCTCCAAGTTTTTTTCCCTGTACCATTTTTCACCAACATTTGTAATTCCAGTGGCATTTGTTATGATGGATATGGATACTGTGAAAGTGACACCAGCAAGGGTTACTTGGTTGTCATGAAGATTAGAGATGAAAATCTTGCTCAAAATAGGGTGATGTTGGACCCTTTTTATTTTTTCACAAAACTCAAAACATCCTACATACTTGAAACATGTCATAGCCATGGGAGAGGCCATGAGATCTTTGGTGTTTGTAGGTTCGAGTATGAGGATCCTCCCTCATTTGTATGGCTTCCTCTCTTCCCTTTCTTCTTCCTCACTGAATTCTCTATTTTATTTTTCCATAGTGTCTTGGCTAGAAACCCTAGGGAGATGAATTGGGAGTGCAATGTAGGTTTAGGAGTGCAGAATCGGATGGGAAAAATTAGGGAGATGGGGGAAGGTATTATTAAATTGAGGGAGGTGATAGGGAGTAGAAATGTTGTGGGATTTGGGAATAGGAATTTTATTACAGGTATGGGGATTTGGGAGCCTAGGAAATTGTAATACCTGGGTCTTAGGCTTTGGGGGATAAAGGGATTTGGAGAAAGGAATATAATGAAAGCATGAGATGCAATAAAACTATATTTGGATGCAATTAATCTTGGTTACTTTTAATCTAAAATGCCTAACCTAGGTGAGAAGTCCTCCTCTTCTACTCTGACCAAGGGGTAAAAATTGGGGTGACTGTAAGAAAGAGGGGACGAGGGCACAGGGGTGTCATTAACGATACCCATCCCCTAAGGCTTACAAGCCAACGTGTGCCTTCGTTCCTACAAGGGGACAAGCCACCTTCATAACTGCAGGGTCACACACCTTTACCTTACTTCGTACCAAATGGAAGAATTTTCCAAGAAAGCCTTTTTCCTATGATTTCTATCAACCAAGCTTATGCTTGGAGGTAAATTTTAAATATGAAACTAAGTTAGAATACCTACTATGATATGAAAGTAAGTTTGCAAGTGCTATGTAAAAAATGGGAATTCTCTTAGCAATATTGTTCCACAAGATCACTTTATATATTTGCTCAAGTAAACATAAGATGCATAAGCTTCAAGGACATATAAAATTGTGATGAATCAATTAAAAGCTTTATTCTTATGAGAAATTAACTTGCATGTAAAGTAAATTGCAATGCTTTAAAAAAGAAATTGAGATTTTTTCTCACAATAGCTTTGCAAAAGGAAATTTAAACTTGAGGAAATTATCTTGACATGAAAATAAGTGACTTCTTTGAAAGACAAACTTTGCCAAATACACAATGTGGGAAGGGTATTGGAAGTCTTAGGAAGTGTGATTGAAAATTAGGAATGGAACTAGGGTTTGCAAGTTTTGAAAACTCCAAATTTGACACAAGAAACTTAACACCATGAAATTTGCATTTAAGAAATGTAAGGAGGGTGTGATGAGGCCCTACTTACTTGCTAGGAGGTGGAGAAATTACTTTATGAAGGTTTGTAGTACTTGCACAAATGTTTGGAGCTTGTAGATGAAATTGGACAGGTGTGCAGCACCTTTGGTGCATGCGCAATGCCTATCTTCTAGGTGTGCAGCACCTTTGCTCTATGCACAACGCTTGTCCCAAGTGAGCAATGCCTTGTTCTAGGTGCGCAACGCCTCCCACAAACTCGACCTTTCACCTTTCAAATTTAGTTTTCGAGTTGTGTGAGTGATGGCTCGATGGCATAAAGAGAAAATGAATGTATTTTTGATATTTGGTTATGCTTGATGGATTGGATTTTTTGAGCTTTGGGACAATTTTCCTTCTTTCTTTCACATTAAAATTTTGAAACTATACCTTTCACTTTGACTTTTTTCTTTCGACAATTGATCATTTTGATGGACTAGGAACTTTTTGCACTTTGATATTTGTTTTGTTGTCATGTGGAACTCTTACTTGGCAGCTTGGGAAACTTATACTTATTACATATTAAATGACATAAAATTACAAAATAAAAAAAAAAGTTACATCTTTTTTGAATAAAAATTACATTTTAGGATGAAAACCACAACTTTGGAATCAGAATTACATCTTTGCAAATCATCTTTACATGGAAAAGAGATGTTATTTTTTTCACTCTCTTACTTTTATGGCTTTATGCAATGGAAATGGCGTGGTTATTGGACCTTGAAAAACCCTAGAGACTTAATGAAACCTTGAAAAAAAACCCTAAAGACCTAATGAGACCTTGAAATACTGAATTTCAAGATGACATGAATGGTATTACTTTATGGATGGTGCACAGTCAGAAAGGTATGAAAATATGCTAGCAAGTAATCAAATTGAGGAAGAGTGATGTTTTTGGACTAGGGCTACCATCAGTGAGTAAATTTTTGAATGCAAACCTAGTGGAATGATAAAAATTTCTTAGTGGGACTCCTAAAATGGTATGAAAAGAGGATTTTGATCACTGATGGCAGGATGCAAATACTGACACTAACAATAGTGTTGTCTAATATGTTTTGTACAATAGGAAGTATCCTGATATGATTTTCATACGTGGAGCACCATCTGATATCCCTGAGGATACGTGGAGAACGATGTGATATACTTATGTACGTGGAATACCAACTACACCAGAATGTAACATAGATATAACAACTCCTATGTTTTATATGGAAGAACACATCTCTAGCGTAGACCTCTATATTCTTCGTTACAAAATGCTCATTTGATTGATTGAATAAATTTTAAAGTTGATCTTCAATCAGGTTTCAATTTCAATGCTCATGGTATGAATCCACTTGAATTTCCTATGATGTAGCTATCACGATGAAAAGAAATATTTCATTTCAATGAAGATTTATACATAGGAAGGAAGAAAAAAACAATGATGTAGCAATAAAAATTCAGCAACCAAGAGCTTTTTAACTAGATATTTCAATGTACTATTCCAATGCAATTCGAAAAACCCTATATGCAATGCAAAAAATGGAAAATTTTCTTTTCTTTTACTTTTCAATTTCAAATGCAATGAAAATGAAAACAAAGCAAGATCATTGACCAAAAGAGCTCATACATAATACAACTATAATATGAAAATTATTTTATTTAATCAACAATCAAGCCTAAATGTTCATAAACCCTAATGACAAGAAGAAATAAAAATTAAACAAACTCTCATCATAAGAAAACAAATATAAATATAAACACACCAAGGCTTAGGAAAAATCATTGAATCAAATAAAAACTCAAAGAAAGGTATAGAAATGATTTTTTTGCATCCTATAGGAACCATCACAGTATATACACAAGAACCAGTGTGATGCATCACACTTACAAAGAGAGATAGGTGTGCTAAGTCGCTCTGTCTCAGACCAGAAAGTGCGTTGGGGCTAATTTTTTTCAAAGAGCGTAACAAAAATATTACCAAGCTAAGAATATTGTTTTAATAAGACTAATTACTCTTCAAACAAGCTAATTAAGTTAGATTGAAATGTCTCAAGTGAATAGGCTAAAGAAACCATGATAGGAACATCACGTTCCCCAATGGAGTTGACAAGTTTTTTTATGGAAAATTCTCTTTTGTGGACATAAGTGAATCCCCTATATCTAGTGGTACGATCTAGAAAAACAAAAAAAAAAAAACTCTTGTGTTTTCCTTAGAGAAATTAGAAAATGGAGGAGAAGGCCTACCTAGATTCCAACACAAGTTCTCCTCTTCTCCTGGCTTCTAAACTTTAGCTCCAACTCCAATTACTATAAATGGGACCTGCAAAACAATTACAACAAGCAAGATAACTACAATATATACATAGCATAGAATGATATCTCTAATCAATGAGTCAAGAGGGAATTGAAATACATATGCATCAAATAAACAAAAGTATAGGAAAAAAAAGTTTTTTTTATTAATGAAATGTAGGAGAATATTAAAACACTTTTGCAGTCCATGACTATGTCGATATGTCTCACCAAATTTGTCCTTCCCTAGCCACAAGGCAAGCCTTCTATCACAACTGATGGATGGTAATGGATCCTTAGGTAAAAAGCAGTAGCATCAGGGCATAGCTAAAAGTCTCCAAAAGCGAACCCAAACTCCATAGAAGGGAGTTAATTTATAGGGTAAATATGGTAGTTTAGGATTTACCAATCTAGGACTTATATCCACTTATGACGGAGGATAATCTCTAGGGATAAGGGATAAGACCTATAGTGTAGGAATTTGACATCTCAATCAATAGTAAATGGTTAAAAACACCTTAGAAGCTTCTAGAAAGAGAAGATTCATAATTATTTTATATTTTTCTCAAACTTCTAGAACCATAGCACCTACAACAAAGGAAACCTATGATGGCCAACATAGTTTCTCAATTATGCAACATGCAATAGTGTAGGTTGCATAGTAGACAGGGTGTGATGGGTCCAAAAATGAGTTTTAAAGCTAATTAACCTAAAATTTTTGGACTTTTAGGAGAGATAATGCTTAAGGATTTGTAAAGGGATCATTGCAAGGTGTAAAGGATGTTGATTGATATGGTTTCCAGTCCATTTGAGCATATGCGACAAAATGACTTGTAACACACCCACTTGTCCTTGGAAAAAACATCTCCATGGATTTTTGTGAGGTTTAAAAAAAACCAAGAATGTACATGACTACCTTTTCATGGTAGATAATAGGTTTGAAAATATGTGTGTTCTAATGCTCTGTATAATTACCATTAGTGGGAAGAACCAACAAGATTTTTCAATTGCACTTTGGGATACCTAGGAGCATTGTTGCAGAGAGGGAAATGATATATCTCAATGGATTTTGGACTACAATGTGGGAAGGGAGAATATGGGCATGAATTTTAAGAGGTATCAACATTCAATCCACAAAAATATGGGAAAAAATAAGTAGTCAACAAGACATTTGTGCAACTTTTGAGGGGTTACAATAAAAGGCATCTAAATATTTAGGATGAAAATATGGTATATGTACAACACTCTTATAACACAAAAATCCACACTTCCACTCGTAAGTCCCCATTTGAATCTTGTTTTGGATATTTGCCACCTTCACCTTGGATTTTGCATATGGGCTACAAGAAGGAGTGAGGGATGATATTACATGGAATTCCTTAAGGGTAGAAAATTTTATTGAGAAGATCAAGAAAATACATCTATACATATAGAAGACACTACATAAGTCATAGAAAAATTACAAGGCTAGGCATGATCAACATAGAATAGAAAATTCATTCAAGGTGGGAGACAAAGTATGCTTGTAGTTGAACAAGGAGAGGCTACAAGATCCTGATAAGAAAATGAAGGATATATGATATGGTCCCTTTGATATATAGGATAAGGTGGGAAATAACACCTATAGACTTAGTTTAGCCTCATACATGCACATTTACTTAGTAGTGAATGTGGAGAACCTGAAACTATATGACCCTTCCAAGTTAGCTTAGGAAGAGGAGCAGGTACTATCTTCTATAGAGGATTTAGTGCTAATGGATTAGGAAATGTTGGAAGAGGATACAATGTTACAAAATAGGTCTAGAACTACAATACATGGGCAAGATGAACTTTGGAATATTGGGTTTAAAGGATAACTTCCAAGCAAGGCTAAATGGTCGCCATGGAGAAGGTAGAGGACAATTTTCCTCACCTCTTTTAGTAAAATATTCTAGGAACCAAAATCCTCCAAAAATCGGAGGCACAATTTGGATTATGTCAATATATTATTTATAATCTACCTTGATGCTTTTAGAGTGAAAAAATTGGAGGAATAAACTTGTAGGGTCATTTTTACTGACAACCCTAGTTTGGAAAAATTTGGGTGAAAAACTTTAGGAGCCATTTGAGGCCTTAAATTTCCACTTTTTGTGGCATAGACCTTAATATGGACCTACATTCCATAATCTAAACACTTATACCTTTCCAACGACGCAATAGTTTCCTCAATTATAGCTCATATGAGAAAGTTATGCCTATGAGAAGTTTACCTGTCTAAATTGATTGTCATAGTTTAAGAGGATGCCACGTCAACCTCTATTACTCATGGAAAACATGATAGCCATGTTGGAACTATGAGGAAGAATCTAGGTGGTTCATGTTTTAAATCATATTGGGGGTTAAATGAGTCAAATTTAACACCTAGTTGGCTATTAGGCAATTTTATAGCTAAGCCACTAGGAAGAAAAGAGGTTTTGTTCTATTCAAGTGAATTTTGTTCTATAGATGAGAAAAGTAGCTGAGAGTGGATAAAAAGGGAACAAACAAAGAGGGTTTATATAATATATCATCCCATGGTCCACAAGTCTCATTTATTTGTACTTGCATTCATTCCCATTCAAGGAAAGAGAGAGTAGAGAAACCTCACCTTCCAACTAAGTTTTCTCTTGTAAAGGTTTCCTAGGTCATATCTTGTGTTATTATGGTTGTGAGTGATTGTACTTGTGTATTTTCTCTATTTTCTATATTTCACGTACTTCATGCATAAACATAATATAATAATTAATGAATCTAGAAATTTAAGGAAAAATTAACCCTCTTAGTGTATATTTTGAATTTTCATTATATGTTTAGTATATAAGTTGTGATGAACTATCTAGTGGATATCTAGGACAATTTACAGATTATGCACTTAATGAGTTTTATCGCATGAGATACTCGTTTTCAATTATTTTGTTGTTCATAAAATAAAACAAGATGGAATCCATTCACGACATATGATAGGACCAAAATGAAAAGAAAGGTTGATTACATTGTGAGGAATACTTACCTTTTACTTAACATTCCACATTTGTTGTGATTTTTATACTTTAATAAATTTATAATCGTTCATGAATTATTTATACAAGGTGCTTAGAATACCAAAAAACTTTTAATTATATTGATGGCATTGTCATAATGTTTACACTTGTGAGAAACAAAGTATGGAGTGGAACCAACCATAGTAATATATGTCACACAATAGCATGATTCATGACTTTGAAAGAATATGTATTGTTCTTGAAGCACCCCTTGCTGTCATACATTTATTGATTTTTTCAATTGCTCATTTAATATTATAAATGAAAATATATTCATTCCTCTGTGTTTATAAGTTTGCAGATGGAAAATAAAAAAGATTGAAAAAAATCAAGCTAATTAACACAATTTTGCCAATAATACAAGAAAAACATCTTCAACAAATAACATATGTGATAAATAGAAACCACTTAAATAATAAAAAAAAAAAAAAAAAAAAAAAAAAAAAAAAAAAAAAAAACCAATTTGAATAAAAAAATTTAATTAAATCTTACAAATTTTATATTTTGAAATGTGTGTTTCTAAAAATTGACATTTTGATTAATATACACCCCTATTTGTCCCCCTTTAATATCACAAGAAGTTACCAAAAATTATAATAATTAATTTTTGACAATGTGTTTATTACATGCCTTTATGGTGTCCCTTTTCAAATGATGAAGGAATTTGTATTCTTATATAACACATTGGATTTTTTATTCTATTACACCATATATTATATAAAATATTATATTACTGATCAAATATCTTTATCATTTGCATTATCACAATGAACAAATATCTAACAAACTATTTAATGGATTACTATATATTTTCCTAATGATATAATTATACATTAATGCATTAATTATTCCTAACCAATTAATTAAAATATTAAAAAATACAATATATTATAAAAACCATTAATTTTCTTATCAATGATGGAAACAAATGTTTGCATAATGGTAAAAATAAAAATAAGTAAATAAACAAACAAATATAAGATTTAAAAAAAAAAAATTATACATAATTTTGCATTGAAACTTATCATTGTTATCATTGTGTTTTACTCATTGCTATGCCATTTAAATAATTTGTTTGCATTGCTGCATGTTTGTATATAAGCGCCATTATGCGTGAGAAATTTTGCATTGAAACGTATCATTGTGTTTTACTTTGCTATGCCATTTAAATAATTTGTTTGCATTGATGCATGTTTATATATAAGTGCCATTATGGGTGAGATTAAAGCACAAAATAGTGCTCCTTATCCTTTGCTTAACTTATATTCTTTGTATCGTAGGTAATCTCCTTGCGGCGAATGGCATCCAGAATTCACTAAACAGGTAATTACTATCGAATGATGTTGTTCCTTACTTCCAGTTAATTTGTTAAGGTTTATTATTAAATTTATTTTGGGGTTCATGCAGGTAAGAAAGTTCAATTCTGTCAATAAGGTTTACTGTTGCCACTTGACTCCCAGAGTTCTATTCTCATCCTCAAATTTTTATTCCATATCTTCAGGTTCTGGTTGTACCTAACACAAGACTTAGAATATCAGTTCTTCTCTTGTTAAGAATTGGCTGTGGGCTATAACTCGACATGGTTAGGCTTAACTCCTTTAAAATCAATGGTTGCATTCTTGGGTAATCAAAGTAATGTCTTGCTGTGAGTTACCAGGGTTACATAATACATTATTAATTTTTTTCCTTTATGCTGCACCTAGAAAGGGAATTTCGTCCCACTTAACTATTGGTTTTTGTATTGGTGTCATGTGGTTATTCCAGGTACAACCCGCGGCCATAAAATTGTTAGTATATATATAACTTTCAAGAATACCCCTCCAGGGTTTCTTCTGGTGTATCGTTACTTGCCGAGCAAATTGTTTAAGATCTGCTCATGTGTGTGATATGGTATATTTTTAAATTCTATTCGATGTAATGGTTTTAACTGGAGGATTGGATTTTGGTGATAGTCATTTGGTGAGGAAAAAATTAATATTTTATGATGTTAGATTTCATTCCATTAAGTGATTTATTATGGTTATAGTTTTTCTTTCATCTTTGCTTAAATAACCGACCCTAAACAACGACCTTGCTCCTCGGTTTGTTGGGTGTGATTGATAGGTAGAGGCACTATTCCAATAGGAACCACAAGTTCCAAAACGGGAACTAACCCTCTTCAAATTATCACACTGATCTATTGTTGTTTGGGCATCATGTCGTCTTATATCATGGCACCTATGTATGATGGTATTTGTTAATATTAGCGTTGCAGCGATTCAATTATGGTCCCTATATTCGGTTATTCCTTCTTATCCGGAACAACCCATTTGATTAATATTCGTTACTTTTAATAGTTTAAATTTGCTTCTCTTCTTGGCTTCAATAATCACAGGGTTATCTGCAACTGGTATGTTATGTTTATTTTTTTCTTTTCTTCAAAAAAAAATAAAAAAATATTGTAACACACTTTTAAAGAAAAATATTATAGCGTGGATAAGTCTATTAGCTTAGATAAACATGCACTAGTACCCTCTTACATTCCTTCCCTAGTAATTACGGAATTGCAATCCATCTATATTAGTAAAGATTTATAGATGAAATTAAATAAGAAAAACACATTTATTATAACACAAAGGCCATTTCTAAACAAAATAGATGTTAAACTTATCAGGGAATTAATCAAGAAGGAAGAATTTTCCTCCCAACTAGTGAGATTGGCTATTACATCCAACTCTCCCCCCGAGCCTTTTTAAATTTTCCAGTGTTGTTCATCCAACAATATTCGTTCCTTGACCTCAAGACCCAGAATTTTCCTCCCAACTAACGAGATTGGCTATTAGATCCAACTCTCCCCTTAGCCTCTTTAAATTTTCCAGTGTTGTTCAACCAACAATATTGGTTCCTTGACCTCAAGACCAACAATATTGGTTCCTTGACCTCAAGACCCCGAGTTCAATCAAGAACTTTCATCAAATTATAAGGTTGTTGTTCAACCAATAATATTAGTTCCTTAACCTCAAGCCCAACAATATTAGTTCCTTGACCTCAAGACCCTCAAGACCCCCAGTTCAGTCAAGAACTCTCATCAAATTCAAAGGTTGGTTTTCAATCAACAATATTGGTTCCTTGACCTCAAGACCCTCAAGACCCCCAGTTCAATCAAGGACTCTCATCAAATTCCAAGGTTTCCACTAGTTCTTAAATTTTCCAGTGTTGTTCAACTAACAATATTGGTTCCTTGACCTCAAGACCCCATTTCAGTCAAGAACTCTAATAAAATTCTAAGGTTTCCACTAGTTCTGGACTAGCTCAAGAATACCATGGGCAACATTCTGCTTCTCCTTGGAAACGTCCTTAATTTTATAGTGTTGTTCAACTAATAATATTGGTTCCTTGACCTCAAGACCCTTAAGACCCTCAATTCAGTCAAGAATTCTCATTAAATTCCAAGGTTTCCATTGGTTCTAGACTAGCTCAAGAATAGCATGGGAAACATTCTGCTTCTCCTTCTCAAGAATACCCTGGGCAATAGTCTGCTACTCTTTGGCAACGTCCTGTACAAGGTTTCCTTTCCTTTTATTTTCCATCCTCAGGCTCTCTCAAGGTTTCATTTCCTTTTATTTTCCATCCTCAACCTCTCTCAAGGTTTCCTTTCCTTTTATTTTCCATCCTTAGGCTTGATCTGAATTTGAATGTTAGTTTTGTTGTACTAATTTCATCTTCGGATTTATATTAAAAGTTTTGATATTTTCTTCTTGTACATGGGCTTATTGAAGTGCTTATGATTGAATAACAAGTAAATGTGTGGAGATTAATTTGAATACTTGAACATAAAAGCATTGAAACTAAATGATGAACATAAAAAAACAAACACACAACAAACCATCACAATTTATTCATTAACACTTTGTTTTGATGAAGGATTTCAACCCTCCTTGGTCCAACATCCATGGCATGGGTCTTTGTATTAGATCAATTGTGAAAATAATTTTGTTTACAGTCTCCTATTGCCTCTGCAACCTGCTCCAATGTGTCCAAAACATAAAAAACTACCAAGAATGACTCTTCCTGAGCCAAAATTGGTCGAAAATTTCTCCAGTTATGGTCAAAACAAATTTTCGTACAATATCTCCTCCAAATCCAGAGAAGACTCCATATAGCTCCGCCAAATTGGGTGGTTCCACCGAAATAGGTGGCTCCGCTAACTCCACCACCAATTAGAAATTGGATTCATTAACAGTTAAGACCGCACATAATAGTGATAAGTGTGTCTTAACTATGCCTTACCCGCATTTCATAAACTAGTTTAAATTAACGTTAATTCACGGCTTAGTTTAAATAAACGTGGATTAAGGATTTAATACTCCACCTGTTGGATTCGGTTGCGCCCACAGTCTGTGCATCATAGTCATATGGGAGGGGGCTGACCCGCTGGGCTGGTCCCCTCTAAACCCCTGCCATCGGATCCGAAAAAATTCAAATGGTGGTTGCAACCGTATAGGGTTAAGACCCAATGGATAGAGTAAGTAGTAAGTCATTGGAATTGTGTGGGGTAGGTCGTGGGTCTGACCCCGACCCCTGCACCAGAATTTTTCTCCACCACATAATGTTCAACCTTTAGTTTAAATTTTTTTATTAAATTAAATATTTCACCCATGATATATGTTCGTTTTTCCAATGGTTTATAATTTGGGTTATATAATATATGCAACCCAAATTATATATATGTGCTAATGGATAGCAAAACTTTGGTTTGTAACATAAATTCAAAATTTCAACCAGTTCCTCCAAGGTTTGGATGGGTCCACCAAAGGGGGCATGTGGCAGCCCCTGGTAGCACCACGTGTCCAGCTTTGGTTGGACTATTCCAAACTAAAAAAAATTCTCCTTCAACCTTAGGATAAACTTTAAAAAAATTTCACCTCCAAAGTTAACTGGCGAATCTTGTTGTGACACTTGTCATAGTGTCATTGGTTTAAAACTAGAGAATATTCCCTAAATATACCCGGAGTGCTGACTGGGCTGCCATGTCATCAACCTGTCACTCTTCTGTAATTTTTTTAGCTATTTAGGAAAACAAACAACAGGTCATAACTTCCTCATCCGGAGTCGGTTTTTGATGAAACAAATTGCGTTGAATTCCTGGAGACGAGCTCTTCGCTTTCATTCTAGTTTCAATCATTTCTGAGCACTTTCATTTTTTAGCTTAATATTGAGCCTCTGATCATTCCTCCCCACTAGAAGCCTTTTGGACCCCAAAATATACTATCAATTGTTCAGTAGGTGAGGGTACAACTTGGTCACCCTTTCAATATCCATCTATTTGGCCTTGGAAGGATTTTGTCCCTTGAGTCCCACTCTAAGGTATTCGAAATTCCCTCTTCTTGAAGTTTTGGTTCTTTTGTCAAGTATGAGATGTTGTTGAATTTCATCAAGATATTCTAGTGAGAAATCATCTATTGATGGTAGATGAACATTCTCTCCTTGATCATCAATCAATGGAGAATCAAACAATCTCAAATTCTCAACATCAACGACCGAATATATTTTCATATAAGGATGCAAATCTAGCTTTAATGCATTGTTACCAATATTTTCTAGAATTTTAAAAGGACCATAACAGATTGACTTAAGCTTTTTACCTTCCACTTGAAGTCTTTCTTTGCTGATATATAACCAAACTTCATCTCCAACATGGAATTTGTGATCAACATGGTGTTTATCATGCCTTGCCTTGTAGCTTCTTTGACTCTTTTCAAGTTGTTCTTGGAATGTGTGATATACCAACTGAATTTTCTCAATGAAATTCCTTCCTTATCTATGCCACTATGACCATCTATAGTGACATCTTTCTCAAAGATGAAGTCCAAAGGTGATCTTGAAAATTACCCAAGACATGCCTCAAATGGCAATGTGTTTGTGGAGGAATGCTTTTCCCTATTGTATGCATGTTTAATGTAATGCAATTGTTCATCCCACAACTTGGGATGTTTGCTGCAATAACCTCTAAGAAGATGAATGTTTGTACTCTTATTCAACTTAGTGTCCATCATGTCCCACAATTTTGACCAAAAATTCCCAACAAACCGGGAATCTCGATCACTTACAATAGAAGTAGGAAGACTAAAATGAACCCATACATTTTGAAAGAAAATATGAGCTATTTTTTCAGTTGTAATTTGTTTTTTATATGGCATCAAAAGACACATTTTGCTGAACCTATCTACAACTACATACAAGTAATCATGACCGTTCCTTGACATTGGAAGACCTCCTACAAAATCCATTGAGATACTCTCCCAAGGAGGGTACCAGAAGTGGAGTGTACAATCCTAGTTTCCTATTTCTAGGATTACTTATTGCACACAAATACCATCCTCTAATGAAATGAGATACACTATCAATCATGTGTGGCCAATAAAAATACCTTTGGAGATTCACTACCGTCTTTCCTACACCGAAATGTCAAGCAATCAATGAAGTATGTGCCTCCCTTATGATATTATTTCTTTCTCCTTGTGGAATACATAAATTTCCCAAGTGATACAACAAACTGTTATGCACATGATAATGTAACTCTTCAATTTGGTTTCCTTGACTCAAGCTTTCATACACATCTTGAAAATCACTATCATATGCATATTGTTCAACGTAACTTTCATGAATAACTGAATTGTGCTTGAGTATAATAAATGAATTTACAATAGGCCTAGAGAGCATATCAACTACCTTATTTTAGATTCCCTTTTTATACCTAATAAACAAATGGAATTGATGTAGAAATCCCATCCATCTGAAATGTCTTGATTGCTGCAACTTTGATTGTGACTGTAAGTACTGCAATGGTTGATGGTCGGTATGGATAATGGTCACTTTCCCCATCAAATAGTGCTTCCATTTCTTTACACTTTGTACCAATTCATATAACTCTTTGTCATAGGTGGGATAGTTAGTCACAACTCCATTAAAAATTTCAGAATGAAACGAAATGGGCTTACCATGATGGATGAGAATTGCTCCCATGGCGTAATCACGAGGATCTGTTTGGATCTCAAATGGTTGTCTAATATATGGAAGAGCCAATACCGGTGTTGAATTAATCTTTTTTTTAAAGAATCAAATGATTTTTGCTACATATATCCCCAATGGAAGACTTTCTTAACTCTTTCCAATGCATGTAACAGAGCTTCAATGGAAGAAAAAATAGCAATGAATTTCCTCCAATATTGTGTTGCCCTGAGAAATCTTCTTACCTCCGTAACTGTATTGGGCTTGGGCCAATTCACAATGACCTCAACCTTGGAAGGGTCTATCTTCAGCTCACCTCCTCCAACAATGTGTCCCAAATACACTAAAGAAGTCTTGCCAAACTCACACTTCGACATATTTAAAAATAACTGTTTTTTTTTCAAGACATCAAGTACCTTGTTCACATGCATGACATGTTCATCTCTTGATTTGTTGAATCTCAAAATATCATCTAATTAAACAACGATGATTTATCTAGAAATGGTCTTAAAACATCATTCATAACTCTCATGAAAGTAGCTGGAGCATTACTTAGATTGAATGGCATAAATAGCCACTCAAACAATCGTTGTCTAGTTTTAAATGCAGTTTTCCAAATGTCCTCTTCATCTATTCTAACTTGATGATAACCACTTTGTAAGTCTATCTTAGTGAAATAATTTTCATACCTTAATTCGGATAGTGATTTTTTACCGTGATTTTATTTAGTGCACGGATATCCATGCACATGCGCAAGTCCCATCCTTCTTTGGTACCAAAGCAATCAGTGAACCACATGGAAAAGTAGATGGACGTATGATTCCTATGTTCAGAAATTCTTGGATTTGCTTCTTGATTTCCAAACTCTCCATGATTTACATGTGATACATACCAATGTTTGGAAGTGGAACATCTTGTTGCAGCGGAATCTCATGTTGAATTCCCCTCTTGGGAGGTAACCCACTTGGTTCTTGAAACATCTCGCCATGCTAACTTACCACATCAAACAAATCAGATTTTAATTTGTCATTACATCCTTCAAAAGATTCATATTCAATATCATCCTTTTTCTTGATCATGAGAAGAACAAAAATTTTACTTGCATTAACTAGTCTCTTCATCTGCCCTGCATTAACTAAAGAAATATTCAGCTTTTTGCGATGAGCTCTCACAATATACTCCACCCCATCCTTGAGCAAATGATATTTTTTCTCATGGCGATAAAATACCGCTTTCCTGTCATACAAATATAGACTTCCCAAGATAATTCCTGAAATGTCAAGTGGCACCACATCTAACTCAACTTCATCAACAAAGTTTGCAATAATGGAAAATCAAAATATGCATTTCCTTGTAACCTGTAAATTGTCATTCTTGACTATCCAGCCCAAAGAATATGGTTTATGATGTGGTACAGTTTCAAGGTTAATATTTTTGACCAAGTTTTCTAAAATCAAGTTTACTTGTGATCCACTATCAAACAATGCATCAATCTTTGTATGATTTGAAATAACCCTTACATGGAACAATTATATCCTTGTTTCTTCATTTGGAGTGTTGTTGTGACAATTTGAGGAACTAGTGCTTGCTATGGCTTCTTTTCCCTTTTTTACCATGGCTACAATCTTGGTCTCATCACCGGAATCAGAGATTCCAAGATCATGTTGTATGGTGGCAATCATCTTTTGTTTCCCCTTGTTGTTTGGTTTCTTAGGCCTTAGTTTGGGATGTAATTTCCAACAGTGGGCTTCATCATGCCCTTCTTTGGAACAATGTTTGCATGTAGTTTTTTCCCCTTCTTTCTTAACACTTGCATTCTTATTTTCCTTCCATTTTCCTCCCTTCTCTTTTCCCTTACCCTTGAATGGCTTATTCTTACTACCCTCTTCCTGAATGTTCTTTCCCCTTGCTTCAAGATGCGTGGCTTGCACACAAACTTCATCTCAATTGCTTGGGTTAAACATAAGGATAGTATGTTTCAAATAGGAATGTAAACCCCCAATGTATTTCGAGAGTTTGTCTTGGGAATTCAATTTTATTCCTACCAACAAATCCCTTTTCCTAAACTCCTGGGTATATTCTTGAACTGTTTGACCCTTGAGTTGCCTAAAGTTTTTCCAACTCGTAATGGATTTTTGTATATAATCTAAAGGATAAATATGTATTTTAATGAAAGAAATAAAATCAACCCAATAAATGGATATCTTATCGTGGATTCACATTTTCTCTTGAGTCTTTGTTTCCTACCAGACTAGTGTTACTCCTTCTAGCCTTAATGAATCCAACTGAATATTTATGTTGTCTTCTTGTAGGTTCTGAATTCTGCAATAAACCTCCAATTGATAGATCCAATTTGCCCAAATTCTCTGCATTTACCTCGCCATTGTACATAGGAAGTTCAAACTTAATGTCCAATTTGAGTAACAGAGTTTTTCCTTTTGGGGTTTTTGAATGAGTATGGGTGGTTTTTGTGGTGGAAGTGGAATATGATGCTGATGAAGATGATGAGGATGAGAATGGTGGAGATAGAGGAGGATTTCCTCCACTTCCCTTTGAACTATTATCTTCATACTTCTTATCATCTGAAGTTCCTTCTCCATGTGGAGGTTTAGAACCTTCTCCTACCATCCTAGTAGCAAATGCATCAAACATAATTTTAACCATCCTCTTTATGTCATTGAAGTCTCTCTTGAGATCATCCTCTTTTGAATGACCTTGAGTCTCTCCAACACCTGACATGATGGCTATGGATTTAAGCTCAGCTTCTGATGCTTGTACCTCTTCAATCAACTAAGCTTCTTGTGCAATTTGTACCTCCTCAATCTCAGCTTCTGGAGATAAAACTTGAGGTGCTTCAAGTGTAGCTCGAAATGAAAATTTGGGTGGAGATGGTGCTCTTGTAGCTCTCCTTCTTCTGGTCCTAACCTCGGGACTAGCAAAAAATAGTTTCCCTTCTCCTCTCTAAAACTTCAACCTTGTAAGCATCAAAAAGTTGAAACTATTAAAACCCTTCTTTCAAAAAACTCAAGCAAAACAAGCAAATAACCTTTGCTCTGATACCATCTTGATCTGAATTTGAATGCTAGTTTTACCGTGCTAATTTCGTATTCAAATTTATATTAAAAGTGTTGATCTTTTCTTCTTGTACATGGGATTATTGAAGTACTTATGATTGATTAACAAGTAAATGTGTGGATATTAAGTTGAATACTTGAACATAAAATAATTGAAACTAAATGCTAAAAAACAACAAAAAAAACACACAACAAACCATCATATTTGATTCATTAACACTTTGTTTTGATGAAGGAGTTCACCCCTCCTGGGCAACATCTCCTTGGTCCAGCTTCCATGGCACGAGCCTTTGTATTAGCTCACTTGTGAAAATAATGATATTTACAGCCTCCTATTGCCTACAACCTACTCCAATGTGTCCAAAACATCAAAATCTACCAAGAATGACTCTTCCTGAGCCAAAATTGGTCGAAAATTGCTCGAGTCATGGTCAAAACAAATTTTCCTACCATATCTCCTCCAAATCTGGAGAAGACTCCAGATAACTCCGCCAATCTGGTGGTTCCACCGAAATAGGTGGCTCTGCTAACTCCACCGCCAATTATCAATTTGATTAATTAACAGTTAAGACTGCAATTAAATATGATAAGTTTGCCTTAACCACATTTCATAAACTGGTTTAAATTAACGTTAATCTGCGGCGTAGTTGAAATAAACGTGGATTAAGGAGTTAATAATCCACCCGTTGGATTCGTCTCCACCCATGGTCTCTGCATCATAGTCATATCAGAGGGGGCTAGCCCACAGGGTTGGCCCCCTCCAAATCCCCGCCATCAGATTTGGAAAAATTCAAATGGTGGTTGCAACCATATAGGGTTAAGACCCAATGGATAGAGTAAGTGGTAAGTCATTGGAACTGTGCGGGGTAGGTCATGGGTTCGACCCTGACCCCCACACTAGAATTTTGCTCCACTGCATAATGTTCAACCCTTAGTTTAAAAAAAAAAATTCATTGAAATATTTCACCCATGATATATGTATGCTTGTCCAATGGCTTATACTTTGGGTTATATAATATATGCAACTCGAATTATATGTATGCGCTAATGGATAGCATAACTTTGGTTTATAACATAAATTTGGAATTTTGACCAGTTCCTCCAAGGTTTGGATGGGTCCACCAGAGGGGGCATGTGGTGGCCCCTGGCTGCACCACGTGTCCAGCTCTGGTTGGACTACTCCAAACTAAAAAAAAATCTCCTTCAACCTTAGGATAAACTATAAAAAAATTCCACCTCCAAAGTTCATTGTCGAATCATGCTGTGACACTTGTAAAAATGTCATTGGGCTAAAACTGGAGAATATTCCCTGAATATACCTGGAGTGCTGACTGCGCTGCCATGTCATCAACCTGTCATTGTTCTGCAATTTTTTTAGTTGTTTAGGAAAACGAAAAACATGTCATAACTTCCTCATCCGGAGTCCTTTTTTTATGAAACGAATTGCGCCATATTCCTAGCGATGAGCTCTTCGTTGTCGTTATGGTTTGGAGCATTTATGAGCACTTTCATTTTTGAGCTTATGCTCAAAGCTCTCTCTCCCCCATTCATGTTTCCTTTCCTTTTATTTTCCATCCTCAAGCTCTCTCCCCCCATTCCCTCCTTGTCCTTCCAAAGAAATAATGATATGTTTTTAATCTCTCACAAGAAGGAAAAAATAACTACCTCAACCACTTGAAAAATTTAAAGATTTTATTTTTAAAAGTTTGTTCTTGTAATTCCACTAATTTGTATAGCAAATGTTTAAACAAATAAACTGTAGCTAACCTCTGTAATTCTTGTTTTTGCTTTTAACTATCCTAGGAAATTATCGATTTCTTCCATCATGCAATGAATAACAATATTTACATAACTTGGGTGGGTGTCACAACACCTATCAAATCTAAATGTTTATGAAAATGTATTGTCATTGTATGAAGTATCAAACCAAGTGTCATAACATTTAATAAAGAGTACACCTATCAAATCTAATATTTATGCTTATATTTTTATATTTATGAAAATGTATTGTCATTGTATGAAGTACCATACCAAGTGTCATAACATTTAATAAAGAGTACACCTATCAAATCTAAATATTTATGCCTTTATTTTTATGTGTCATAATATTTAATAAAGATTTCACCTATCAAATCTAAATATTTATGCTTTTATTTTTATATCTGTGCAAGCATGTTATATTGTTTTTGTTTTTAGTAAAAAATGATTGACTTTGAATTGGTTTTGAGATTTCATCAAAATTATGAAAAAATTAAATATTAAACTAAATATTTTGAAAATCAAAAATAATTTTTATAACTTTATAAATTTGAATTTCTATTTTCTAATTGGTTCAGTTATATGAAATGACTAATTTCATGGTCTTTAAAATTGAATTGCGAGAAAATAATAATAATAATAATAATAATAATAATAATAATAATAAAATAAATAAATAAAAATTGTATGCAACCAAGTGTCATAACATTTAATAAAGAGTACACTTAAAGTATGAGAGGTTTCCGTTGTGCATTATATTAGATATCATTTTTGGGATTCAACTGCGTTAAGTAAGTCATTAATCTATGACCATTTCCATTAATGACTTACTTAACGTAGTTGAATCCCAAAGAGTACACTTATCAAATCTAAATATATATGAAAATGAATTGTCATTGTATGAAGTACCAAACCAAGTGTCATAACATTTAATAAAGAGTACACCTATCAAATCTAAATATTTATGGTGAGTAGTTTATATTTACACCTTACTATCTTAATATGTAATTTTACTATATAGTTTTGCTAATAAAAATGTACAAGACAATAAATATAGCCATTCATATATTATATTATTTTTAATTTTGACATTTTTTAATTTTTAATTAATAAGTGGACAATGAATTTAATATAAAATAAATAACAACATATTTTTAGGTTACAATATTCATTTAAATTAATTTATTTGCATAAACTATTTATATTTCTTTTTAAATATAATTTATATATTATACTAGTTATATTGTAATAATTTTATACTCAAAATCTTCACTTTCAATTAGTTTTAGAAATTTTAAAAATATTTTATAAAGCGTATTAAAGTTTTGAAAAAATTAACTATTAAACTAAATATTTTGAAAAAATATATTTTTTTTGAAATTTTTGAAAATTGAATTTATATTTTCTTATTCGCTAATATAGATGGAATGCGTATTTTTTATAGGGTTATAACTAAAATTTGTGAGAAATAAATTTTATTTTAAAAATAAAAAATAAAAAATAAAATTCTATATGCTACCAAGTGTCATAATAGTATACATCAAATCTCAATATTTATGAAAATTTCATTATTTATAAAAATTAAAAATCAAAAATATTTTTTTTTATATGCCACCAAGTGTCATAATAGTACACACATCAAATCTGAGCAATATTAATAAAAAATAGTGCACACATCAAATCTCAATATTTATGAAAATTTCATTTCTAAGTAAGTGTATCAAACTCATGCTTGACTTTTAACTAATGTGTAACTTTTGAAAATAATTTACAAAATATGCTCAAGTTTTTGAAAATTTTTAACAATCACATTTTATTTTATGATATTTTTTTGGTGATTTCATATATATGTGTGTGTGTGTGTGTGTGTGTATTTTTTAAATGTGAAATAACTTTATATAGATTCAATTATATATATAATATTAACATATATAATCGACTTAATATAAGAAAAACATCTAAAATTATTATGTCACTACTTATATAAAATATTCTTAAGTTGTAATGAGAAATCTTTAAGAAAAATATCTTTTAAGCCTTACTACTAGGACTCCAACCTATTGCAACAACTACAAAAATTTCCAACAAACACATTTGTGATTTCCTATTACTTCTTATATCAATATAAATATATTTTTGAAAATGCAATATAAGTTCTTCTTGTAAACTCTTGATGCATTTGAGCCCCTTCCTACATTAACACAATTTCTTTAGATAGATGATCATAAATTGATTTCTAATTGGAACAGATATTATAGTCTCCTCACTTTTACATTTATTGCATATCTAATCTATTATAACTTAAAGTCTCCCAATACTTATAAATACTTTTCTATTGTTTTTTTCATAAAAATATAAAATGCTTAAAACTTAACTATTCTTTTACTAATAACATATTTCAATATAATATAATGTATTGATAAGGAAAAACAATGTCCCCTCCATTATAAATCTTTATATCTCTTTGGTATGCCCCTAAGTCAACATGCCTTTTCATAATTAATTATGTGTTCCTTTAATATTATATAATGTTTTTCTTTCAAACATTTTTACTTACATTTAATAGCTAGCTTGATTTTATGGGCAACTTGTGTAGGAGTCATATAGGGCCTTTGACATATCAAATTGTCAAATAATGTAAGGTAAAGAATTATAAGAATTTGTAGATGCATTAGTTATTTAAGAATATAGACAACAAACAAAAGCCAATTGATAAAATTTGTTGTGTAAATTTTTGTTATAAATGATTTTAATGCAATATAGAAATTTCATTGTTTTAACTAAACACTTAATCTTAACTTTCTGAATTCAACTATAAAAATCTCCCTAAATTTTTTTAACAAATTTATTTGGTTTAATATTTTGAAATTTTGTTTTAATATTATAAAGTAGAAACCTAAAGAAAATCTAAACTATTATAATGTCGCTTACAAAATGGAACCTTGCAAACCATTAGTTTTACTAATTAAATTTTGTTAAGATATTTATGCATGGGGATGAGAGAAATTTGTATACTTCGCCTATCAATTACTTTTTGCATAAGTGGCAGATACTAAGCAACAACTCTGCATATTAGAATTTTTTAGACAATGTTTTATTTATTTATATTTTATGTTTTTTATATGAAAAATATTGATGTTGCATTTTAAAAATTATATATTTATATTTTTTAATATAATTGTTTACATAATAATAGTAATTTAATTTTAAGAGATATAAATATGATATTATATGTAAGGCTATTTTAAATTGGGGTTTATGATTACTATGTAGCATATTTTATATGTATATGGTTTTGGAGGTTTTTAACTCTATAAACATTTGAATTAATCTAAAGTAGTTTTCAATTATATGGTTTTGTAGGTTTTTAACTCTAAACATTTAAATTAATCTAAATTAGCTATCAATTACTTTTACATAAGAAGCAGGCACTAAGCAACAAAGCTACACATTACACTTCTTACTATATAGTTTTACTAATACAAATATACAAGACAATAAAATAGTCATTCATGTATTATATTATATTAATAGTTTTTAACTTTTGTAACTAATAATTGGATAATGAATTTAATATAAAATAAATAACAACATATTTTTTAGTTACAATAGTCATTTAACTTAATTTATTTGCATATAATTTATTTAAGCAATGTTTAATTCATTGTGTTTTTTATATGAAAAATATTGATGTTGTACTTCAAAATTTATATATTTATAATTTTTAATACAATTTTTTATATAATAATAATAATTTAATTTTAAGAGATATAAATATGATATTATATGGAAGGCTATTTTAAATTGGAATTTGCGATTACTATGTAGCATACTTTATATATACATAGTTTTGGAGAGTTTTAATTCTATAAACATTTAAATTAATTTAAAGTAGCTATCAATTACATGGTTTTGAAAATTTTTAACTCTAAATATTTAAATTAATATAAATTAGCTATCAATCATGTTTTACATAAAAATCAGGTACTAAACATCAACACTGGATATTACACTTGTTATTCTTGTTGCCATGATTGAAACAATTACCATCATCGATATTTTGTGGTGTCCAAGGATATATATGACATAAGTTTTTAGCATTATACAGTGCACCAATGTTTTTAGCATATAATACACAATGGTGCGTCACAATTTGTGGCACACCAATACACCATATTGTAAGATGTGCATCATAGAAAAAATCTATGCCAAAACCTTTTGCCTCTCAATTATTTTTTTTAATTATTTTTTCAGTTACAATAAAACTCCAACAAAACCTATATAAAAACCTTTGTTTTTCATTAGCGAAGTTTTTTTAGGAAATATGTTTAGTAATTTTTCCCAATATTGTCACACTAAAAACCTCTACGCATTGGGATGTTCTTTGGAGTTATTGTACTTGATATTTGAACATCAAAGTTGAGTGAATTTTACAAATTATTATGTGCAAGACTCCTTGCTATGAAAAAATAAGGCATGTAATTGCACCATTTCCCTTATATAGTTATACGAACTTGTCTGCATCGATTAATATTATCAAAATGTATCAAAATGTAAGGAGACTTCTTGTGTTAAAGGTATAGGTATATAAATGTCACTTTGACCTTCATTTGTTGAAATACATATACAAATAATAATTTTAGGGTGAGTAAAGGTTTACAAGAGGTCTAATACAAATTGTATAACTTTCCATATTCAAGATTAAACAAGTTTTACTCATATTCCCTTTCTTTAACTAATCCAAAATCATACTACCTTTTCATTTGCTAGATACTTAATCCTTGGGATTATGGTATTATGTAAATATTAATTCAAGAAGAATATGAAGAGTTATAAGTGAATAAGAATAGCCACATGAACTTCCTAGAAGAAGAAACCAAAGGTCACTCCTAAAATGTATTTCTATATTGTTTACATTAATAAATATTATTTAATGGGTGGATTTATTCAAACCTAGTGTATCAGAAGTATTAGACCTCATTAATTTTAGATAACTCTAAGAGTTGTTTCCATTTTCCTTGTACAATTCTTTAAAATATTTTTTCTTTCTTTTCAATTTTTTCCATCATATATGAATTTCATGCAAGTGATTGTTAATTATCCTTATGATATATCAAACATTTTTACAATGGAATCTATCAACACCAAGCTTTAGAGTCTTATGTTCTAATAAGAATGTTCATATAAATTGAAAATAAAATGGTTGTCCTTATTCTGACAATTTCTAAAAATGCATAAATACTTGAGCCACAGTGCCAGGGAAAATTTTAGTGGCTAATATTCGTAGGTGGGCTAATTTTCCATGCTTTTTCCAAAAAAAAGATTCGCCAATTTCCATTTTTTTAAAATTGATTCGCCCAAATTTTATAGTATAAATCATTTTACCCTAAAAATCGCCACAATTATATATATAATAATATAAAATTATTAGAAAACTAAATATTTTTACAAAAATAACATAAAAAAATTTACAATTTACATATTGGGGACTACACAGATTCGCCAAGGTTTCTAAACTTTAAGATAAATGCCCATCTTTAAAATTTTCCCTCAGCCACACCTCCTCTTGAACATGATATATCCTCACCAGGGATATAAAACCATGTTTTCATTTAACATGTCTTGGAAACCCTAGATAAATTCATTACCTCATGTTTGATTTCCAAATATAAAGTTGTTACCTAGTATTTATGGGCCAATACTTGGCTAGGTAAAAAAACATGTTCTCAAGCCCAAAAGTGGAATGACATGGGCACTTTCATGTATGTTATCTCTCTCCATGGCTATGTTTTATCTCTCACTCTCTCTATCTCTCTCTCTCTCTCACGCACGCACACACACACACTCTCTCTCTCTCTCTGCCTATATGTTTTATCTCGCCTCATGTTGTCTCTTTGTGTGCTCCCTTTGTAGATGATATGAACACATATCTCTCTAAGGAATTCCACCTTCTCATAATCAAAGGAAACAAAATGATTCACCCCATAATAACAAAGAATGTGGTAGTGTTGCCAGGCTTGATAGAGTTGCACTTTTGGATCTCTTTGATGTAGTAAACCTTGATGTCAAGGTTTATTCTAATTAACTAAGGTGTGATTTGGCCGTATGATTTTGACTCACTCAAAATCACATAGTTCTCAAATAGTAGCCTCACACATATTTTGTATCTACAAATTTCATTCATAGGCTCACACCATAATGCACTTGCAGACTCTATGGTTTCAATTTTTGTTCAATATCTAGTTTTTTGGGTAGGAAAAACATAGAACCATTGTTATAACAATTGAATCCACTATTTCAAAGAAAGAGAAACTACATATAGTCATTGAGGTGCTTGATGTACATAGAGATGGTATACAAAATTGCACTAGACAATGGAAGGACTAAGCACAGCATTTTTCTTGTATTCACAAAGCTTGGAAGAAGAGGATTTATGAGTTAATTAGAAAACAAAAAATGATGTAAGGCCAAGGCCTAAGGCCTTGTTAGTCCCCCCTCTCTTCTTCTTCTTCGTATTTTAAGTAGTTTATTTTTTATTTTTATATATTTTCTATAATTTGTTTTGTTGGTTTTTTTTTTTTCTATATTTTGTATATATTTATGGTATTTAAAAAAAAATTGAAGTTTTTTTTTAATTGTTGCTTTTAAGATTTAAAATATTTGTATTATGGAATTTTTTTAAGTATTTTTTTTCCTTGATATATATATATATATATATATAGGAGTCAATTTTGAGTTTTCCTCTATAGTAATTGTTAAGACCGTTGTTTTAATTCAGTTGTAATTTTAACTTAAATAAAAAATATGGTACTACTGGTAGCATCACTTTGTTTTAGGATCATTTTTAAGGTTTTGGTCTAGTTGTAAGGTTTTCATTTCAAACAAGTCAAAATTTTAACCAATCCCCAAAAAGAGTGTTACCAATAAAGCCATTTTTTTATTCAAGGGTTAAAATAGCCCCTAAATGAAACCTCCATAAAAAGAGAAGCATAGAGAATTCTCATTAAGTTGGTAACTTTTTGGAATTTTATCTTCTTGGATGGAGACCTAAAAGTGAATTTTTAAATGTTTCAACCAAAATGATTTGTTATAATAGTTCAAGAACATAAGGTATGCAAGTTCTTCAAGTATTTGTATGGCTTAAGGAAAACACCTTTCACATTGTATGAAAATGTAACTAAGCATCTTTTAAATATTAATTTAAAGCATTTTAATATTAATGATGCAACATTGTTTGTCAAGAAAGTTTGAAAAAAAATTACATATCTTGTGGTGTATGTAGATGATGTTATGATAACAAGGAAAAATGAAAGCATATTATGCGTCCATAAAGAAAGAATTGAAGAAGGGGTTTGAGATGATAGACATAGGAAAACCTCACTAATACTTAGCTATTAAAGTAACTCAAAATCCAAAGTATGTATTCACCTCTAAAAAAACGTACAATGGGTAATTATTGAAAAACATTGGCATGGTTGATTGTATTCCTCTACCCACTCCAATGGGAAAATCCCAAGATTACATCAAAAGAAGGGAATGGATTTAAGAATGCAAATAAATATAAATAACTTGTGGGGAGTCTTATCTACCTTATTACTACTAGACCAAATATTCCATTTGTAGTTGTGTCTATTTTCAAGTTCATGCAAAAACCTTGTGAAGTACACTGGTGTGCTCTAAAGAGAGTTCTAAGGTAGTTGAAGGGAAATCAAGATTTTGGGATATAGTACTATAAATGACTTCAAACTGGTTGGAGATTCAGATTCATACTTTGATTGAGATGAGGAGAATGGAGTGTCTACTTCAGGATACCTCATGAGTCTTGGATCAACAACTATCTCTTGGATATCACACAAATGTACTAAAGAGCTAGAGTATGTTGGTATTGCAGAGGCGATAAAGGATATTGTATGGATTATGAAGATACTAGAGGATTTTCAAAAGAAATAGGTGAATGCTACTTCACTTTTGATTGATAACTCTTTTGCAATCAAGTTAGCCAAGGATCCTAGATTTCATGATTGAACCAAGAACATTAACACAAAGTAACATTTGATTCTTCATCATGAATATACCAAGCCCATTTAGGTAATACATTACTTAAAAAGTGATAAAATTTCAAACATATTCATTAAAGTGCAAGGAATAGAAAATTTTGAACTTTTATATATATTCATGGACTTACAAACATCCCTTCATATTAAGGGTGGGGTAATGTTAACAACCTAATCCTTGGAAGTATTGTAAATAAATTAGGAGGAATATAAAGAATCATAGGTGAAGAGGAAGAGTGATTCATACATCTTGGAAGATGAAACCTAAGGACACTCCTAAAATGTATTTATGTATGGGTCGCATCAATAAATATTCTTCAATGGATGGGTTATTCAAACCTATTCGTCCATTATTGTGATGTTTTTGTTAACTACAATAATTAGTGGTTTTAATATCCAAATTTGTAATCTTTGGGTGACTAATTAAAAGTTTGTTTACCATGATTAATAAAAAATATTGTCAAATAATCAATCGTTCTTATACTTTTTTTGAAAATTTTTAAAGCCATCCAACAATTATCATACAATTGTATATTATGAAAAATCAATGATGCAAAGTGAGAAAATATATTTAATAGGTGAATTTAAAAATAATACAATGTACATACTTGAAAATCATTGTTTGTATTACAAAGGTTGTGTAAGAATACCATCCTAACCTACTCAATTAACATCATTGTAGAAACTATATTGATGTTAGGCTTTGTTGTAAAAGCATGGCCATTTGGAACTATTCAAAATTTTCCACAATTAAAACTCAAACAATTGCATCTTCTCCAAATTTGTATGAAATTAAGATTTGCATTAATTCATATACACTAGGATAAAGTATATTTACATAAAATGCTATATTCACTTCTCTAAATCAACCTAAATTTCCATCTCATAAAATTATCTTCTATCTATATTCACTCCAACTAGTCCCCAAAACATTGTTTTTGCCCCGGCTCATCCTAAATATGACTAATATGTGTTGGAAACATAATCCTTCAGGGTTATGTAAACTTGGCTTATTCACTTGAGATGAATGTGAAAATCCTCAAATGAATGCCAATAATCGTGAGAAATATAATATAACTCTTAGAATATGAAACCAATGATCATAAAAATATATAATTATATTTACATCTTGTTAGTAATACACATTTCATATTTTTCCTCGATCCTTGAAAAAAATCACTTCCTTTTCTTTAGGTCTGAATATAATAGGCTTCAACACCCTGGTAAAATTATCAAACATGCCTATTATATTGGCCACGATCACGAAAATTGGCTCCATAACCATAACCGTGGCTTCCTTTCATCCAAACACTGAACAACATGAACCTCCCCCAGGTATTGCGACCGGAGTTTTCTAACGAGACGGAGGAATTGCCTAGACGGCCAAAATTGGCTGGAATTCAAGCCAAAAAAATTTAAAAAATGTTACAGTAACAGTGTTTAAATCATGATTTTGATGGTGGAAATGGATTCAGCACTATCAAAAACCTTTAGGGCACCCAAAATATTAAATTTTGATAGTTATAACGTGGATTTACAAAAATCTCTGCCCGATTTTCTTGAAATCTAACCGGAATTTCCATGATTTTCAGGGCGAAAAAGTAGTCTAGATAGACTACAGCATTGTGACCTAACTAACTTGGCCGCAACAACCCTAATTACGTCGAGAATCAGGTCATCCATATTTGTTGAAAATATGACCCTTTTACTGGCCATGGTTATGGTTACAAATAGTCATTATCCACAATCAATGTGGTCAAGATGACCCATATTTGTCTTGAGTAATTAATCAATTAAAAAAAGAGAAACTTCATTTTTTGGAGAGAGTTTCGAGTGGAAGGTGAATGAATTTTTGGACTTATGTAGTTTCATTATTACCTTTGGGATGTTAATCACAACAAAATAACTAAGTAATATTATTATTATTTTTATTTTTATTTTTTTTAAATTGAGATAAAAAAAATTGCTAAAAATGTTGAAAGGAAGATTTATTTAGGGCTTGTTTTGCATTTTTGAACTTTGGGGATGGGGTAAAACTTTGGTGGCCATACAAAGAATTTTGTTAAAATATTTTCTTTATGGATAAAACCTTTTGGAATAAAGATGATTTTCTTCTACTAAGGGTTAATTTTTAGAGAGAGATTTGTTGGTCAAAATATATATTTTTTCTTAGTGTGAATTTCCATAAAAATATATTGTTAAATATATTATTTGCCACCTTGATTTTCTATGCATTTGGCATATTGAAGAAAATACTTGGAATTATATAGAGGAAATGGGTTGAGATATATCTACTATGCGTTATGATTTATGAGCCATAGTCAAGCCAACCTTTATTTCTAGGCATATCAACTTCATTTTGTGCTTTAGAATGAAGAATCATGTGTCTAATAGTTTTTGAAACTTTCCTTCATGAATGTATTCTTTGAAGAAAATCACCCAAGTGGTTTTTTGTTTTCATTTTCTTAAATATTAGGCCTCCCACAAATTCTATTAACTATTTTCTTGGCAGCATCCAACACTATTGATATTTTACTAAGTGAAATAGTACAAGCGATGATGGATATATTGATCACAATCATCCATGAGCTTGGAAATATAAAAATAATTTTCTAACTTTGGGACAACATTTACATCATTTCGACAAGAGAGGACTCAAATCATCTGTTTAGTTTGAATTGTGTTGAAAATGGCTCGCATTGATGAGTTATTAGAGATGTTGAATACTCTAATGCACTCCATTGTTGACAATAAAGTTGTAATGGGAAAACCCACTCTCTTCATCGTTCTAATTTGTTTACAAAATGCACAAGAAAAAATCATGTTTCTTCATATTGAGTCTCAACTCCAACAAGATGAACTAAAATAAAAGTGTCAACATTATAAATTGATTCTTGTCTACAATAAGTATCTTTTTGAGTTTTGAAAATAATATTGTTAGTAACCAACACATAATCAAACTTCAAGAGAAGATTCAGATGAATATGCATAGGTTTCTCTTATGCTTCCCAAGCCCATCATTATACGTTGGGAAGAAGTCATAAATAACAATTATAGAACTAGTCTTGCATATGAAAAGGATGTGACCTTTTATATTGTAGAATTTTCTAAACCAATCTAGTTTCAGAGTGTTGAATTCTCCACGATAGTTCATCTCTGCCTACTTCACTTTCACATCATATTCATAGATGAAAAAATTATTATCAAGTTGGGCACCTAAAATATCAGTGTTTTGATCTTCACCCTTATGATAATTGTGGAAAACATACCCATAATTCATATATATATTACAAACACAAGACTCCTACAAGAGAAAATATTCACTATGGATGGATCACTTCTTCACAGTGGTATTCAACAACCAAGAAGATATATCAATCATACCTCAAATTTTATTCTCAAGTATTGGCACACATTGCAGTTGAGATATTTTCATCTTCTTATCTTGTGTCTGACACAGGGTGGATTTATAGTCAATTACTAGTTTCTAAGTCATATCAAGAGCCTAAGGCACATAAAGAACTAAAGTTTGCAGCTAGATCCTAGAGGCAGAGTCATCCAAAGATCGAGCTAGAGTTGTAGCCAGAGATAGACTCATGTTCCATGAGCATGATTTGGTTGGTGGTCATACTTATGCCATCACCACTAGAATAATTCAGTTTCTACTACCCATTTCATCAAATATGGTCATATTTAAACCATCATCAGCAAACACTTCCCTTTCACATAATAATTCCACTAAAACCTTAAACCATCACAAATAGAATACTTCAATTTTATCTACTTCGTTTTATTTGCTATCTTCCTTAAACCACCATTTCAGAGGGCACATACAACCATTAGCTACTAACCATTTTTGTATTTCAGCTCTCTTCTTGGACTCACATACATCCCTTCGGATTAAGGGGTGGAATGTTGGAAGCATAATAATTTGGGGTTATGAAAATATGGTTTATTGAATTGAGGGGAAGGAAAAAATCCTTAAGTGAATGTTAACAATCATGAGAAGTCTAAGATACCTCTCAGAATATGAAAAAAAGGGTCAAAAAAATACCTATTTATATATTTATATTTACTTCTTGTTATCAACATATGTCTCACATGTATCCTAAATATCTCTTGCATTTTGATGAATCCAATAATATAAAAATCCCTCATGTCCATCTCATGTAACATGGCACTAAAGAAATTAAGACAAGAAATCAATGGCATAGGAAAAGAAAATGAAAATTTCATTGATGGCATATAATTATGGTGCATGTAAGATTGGCATGAACTTGACCTTGTTGTGATTAAAAGACTAGTATTATTAATGGGTGGGTGTGGCTTTCAAGATTCATTATATCCACGATGGAAATGTCTCATATTATTATATGTGGTTGTTTTTGTATTCTACTAGTTCCTGCTTTAGTGCCATGTGTAAAGAATTGATCATTGACGTCAATTCCATTTCCATTTATGCATGTATTTGCAATGAAAAAGCCTATGAAACCATTTTGTTATTTGGATTTTCATCATAAAAATTAAGGAATATAATGAAGACAACATTTTACATAAGCTTATGTGTGAAATCATTGATAGAAATAAAATATCTAATTTTAATGGTTTTGTAGTGGGTTCATAATACACCCTAATAACATAAAAAATATTTCTCACTCATTGAACTTATATACAAGGATTCCTCTGTGTATATATATATATATATATATATATATATATATATATATATATATATATATATATATATATATATATGAAATTATTATTTTTGGATGTGTGTTGTCGTTTTTTCACGTAGGTAGAATGTGTATCTTGACACAATTAAGGGGGCTTAGGGGTCAATAGTATACCCATAAGGGGAGTTTGATGGTTAATCTCATATGAATATTTTTTGGGTATACATTATGAAAATTTTAGCCCATTGTTTTATATCAAGTATATCCTAATATTGCTTGGAATACTAGGGTTTAATGATGCTTCAAAATACCTACATATTTGGTGTGAACTATTTTGTTTACATAATAATAAGGAGATGTGGCTCTAAGCTAGTCGGCTTTCCCTTTTTTTGATTTCCAAGGTAAATCTCTTTTATATTGTATCTATGATATTTCTCTTTCTATTTTTATTAAGAATATATTAGTATTGCTTCTTGTTATCCCCTAATTTTGAACTTTCATAGATAAGTTGGGAGGAATATGGTAAAGTCTTCTAGAAGAGATGAAAAATTCCAAGCTAAAGTTGTGAAGTTTGGGTGTATGATTGAAAATGAGGAGGAATATTAGCACAATTATGGCAATGAACACTACATGGGAGATAAAAGGAGTGAAAGATAAACAAGAAGTATAAAGTGTTTTCCTCTTTCCCTATCAATATTGGTGGTCTTCATGTTCTAATTTTAGGAAATATTGTAAGAGATTCAAAGTGTTTTCATGATGAACATCATATATTGAATAAATGGGCTCAACAAAAGGTAATGCAAATATATTGTAGACTAATGAATTGAATGTTTCAAAGTTGAAGAGAAAGAAATCCAAACTTGTAGCAATAAAGGGACACATATATATTAGCAATATCATTTTATCATGTGTGTGTGTGCGTGCACACATGTGTGCGTGTGTGCGTATGCAAGTAAATTTGATGAGGTTAAACTAAGCTATATACTTGAGCCGACCTATACATATAGAACTCAGGGAAAACCTCTATGTATATATGTATGTGTGTGTGTGTGCACATGTGTCCACAAGTAAATTTAATGAAGCTAACCTAAGGTATAGGATTTTTCTAGCTTATACATATAGAACTCATGGAAAACCTCTATAAGTTTTATTGTCAATACGATTTTGAGGGTTTTCATTAGACTTGTTTGGATGACATGAAAAAGAGTAATTTTCATTATGAAGGGATATTTCACCATTTGGATGGTTTTGGAAGGCCACATGTTAAACCTCGGAGGCCCACATATCCAAAAATGGAGGAATATTTGGAGGACTTACTTGCTTGAATGATGGAAAATACAATCCCTTCAAAGGGCCATTAGAGGTTGGATGTGCGATATAAAATCCCCTTACTAGCCATCGTTTGAAGATATGTCCTATTCTTTGGGAAATTTGTGTCTTTAAATGTTGTACATGTAGCATCTAGAAGCCCATCCTTTTTCCATTTTAAAATTAGTTCATTAGAGAAGAGGGTGTTTAGCTCGTCCATAGGCTAGATTAGGAGATTTTAATTGAAATATTAGTATTTTAATGTAAAGTAACTCTCCCTATAAATATATAGGTACTTCCTCATTTTCACTCATAGATGGATTAGGGTAGAAATCCATTAGCAAGTATGAAATTTGTTGGAGTTTATCCATTAGTAAGTATGAAATCTGTTGGAGTTCTTTTGTCTTGGATTTAATGATATGAATCAAAGGCTAATGTTCCTCATAGAGGATATATTTTGTGGATGAATTTTTGGAACTTATTTAATGTTTCATGGCTAGGTTTTATGAATATGCAATGATTTCTTGAGTAAGTTGTCTCTTTAAGACATTTGGATTTATTTGTTTGATTTATTAAGTGAAAATGTGTTAATATGTTATACATCCAGATCAAAATAATGCATAAACATAAGAAAAGATAGATCAACGACTTGATAATAAGTCGCTTCGAGGGGGAGAATTTCTTTTACATCACATACATGAACAATTATTGGATGATTCAAATGACAATATCTCCTTAGGATATATAGGAGTATAAAGGGTAAAATTATATATAGGGCCTACATAACAATAATAATGTAAGGGAACAACAAAAAAAATAGAGGGTTTATATGGGACACATAAATAACAATATAGGGGCCACACTAGTTTTGTAGGGACCTAGCATGCCCCTCTCCTTAAAAAAAAAATTGTCCTCAATGCTTGAGTAGTTATGGATGGTTCTATATAAAATAGTCATCTTCCCATATGGAATCTTCAACAGGTAAGTTCTTCCACTTAATGAGATAATATGAAATTTATCAATTTGATTGCTTCAAGATCCAATATGAGTCTTCCTTCCTCATCAATTTATGGAAATATAGTTTGAATTGGGAGCTTGTCAGCTATAACCTTGTTTAAGCATGAAACATGGAAAATTGGGTGTACTGGTGAAGGTGCAGGCAACTCCAATTTGTATGAATTAGTACCAATCTTTTACAACACCTTATAAGGGCCATAGTACTTGGTTGATAATTTATTATCCTTCTTGGCTTGCTTGAGGGACATTTTTTTGTATGGTTATAGCCATAAAAATACCCAATCGCCCACATCAAAACTTATTTCACTATGGTGATGATCTTCTTGTTATTTAATTCAATTATGTGCCAGAGTCATATTATCCTTTAAGAGTTGGATAACTTGTTGTTAATGATCGATGCGATCTTCCACTTCTTAAACCTTAGATTTCTCTCTTAGAGATAATGCGATGGAAAATGGATGATATCTGTAAAGCACCATAAATGGGGTTGTTTATGTTACGGTATGGAAGGAAGTTTTGTGCCAACATTCTCGTAGGGGTAACCACTTGACACATTTTGTTTGTTTATTAGATACAAAGCAATGAAAATATTATTCCAAACATTTTTTCACTATCTCACTTTTCCCATCAGATTGAGGATGATAATATGAGCTTTGAGCCAATTAAGTATCAAGAAAAAAAAAAAAAATTGTCCAAAAAAATCCAGTGAAACTTGGATCCATGTCACTTACAATAGTAATTAGGTTTTCATGAAGCTTTTGAATTGTCTCCGTGAATGCAATGGCAACTATACTAGCTTTGAAAGGGCGAGATGGTGCAAAAAAATGTGCATACTTGGTAAGTATATCAACTACCACCATGATGGCACTCTTTCCTTTGGACTTCGGTCGACCTATGATAAAATCCATCAAAGGCTCCTCCCAACACTGAATTGGAATAGATAATGGTTATAAAATACCTGGGATCTTAATTGTCTTGATTTTTTTTGTTGGAAAACCAAACAATGTGCCACAAAATTCTGAATATTAGATATAAGGTCATCCCAAAAAATTCCTTCTTGACCCTGTGATAATTTGTTAAAAATACTAAGTCCCCTCCTATAAGAGAGGTGTGAAATTCCAAAAGAACCTTTTGTTTGAGTTGGGAGTTATTACATGGATATAAGATTTTTTTGTACCATAGTGAATCATTTTTCCAGATAAATGTATATATGTACTAGGATCTTGTTGCAACTTTTGAATGAGTGTCCACACCTCTTCTTCATTATTCCATCATCCCTTACTTCAGTAATCAAATCGGGGTGGATAATAGAAATTGAAAATAACAATGCCTCCACTTTCTCATCCTTTCTTGAGAGTGCATCTGCAACAATATTTTGCTTCCTTTTTTGTAAAACAAATCAGAGTAATAACCCAATATCTTTGTGAACGATTTTTGTTGCACTTCTGAAGATAATATTTTTTCCAAGAAGTATTTAAGACTATCATGATATATTTTTACCTTGAAGTGTCTTCCCATTAGGTAAGGGTTCCATTGCTTTAGGTCATGTAGTTTTTCTAACATTTCCTTCTCATAAATAGGTTTGTGTAAATTATTTCCCTTGATTGGACAACTTTCAAAGGCAATGGGTCTTCCTTATTGCATTAAAGAAACACCAATGCCATTTCATGAGGCATCACATTCCACAATAAAGGTTTTTGTGAAGTCTGGTGTAGCTAAGACCAAATCTCGCCAATTTTCCTCTTTAAGATGTTCAAATGCCTTAGTTGATTATGGAGTACAAGAAAATGCATATTTATTCAATAATGGTGTTATAGGTCTTGCTATCTTCCCATAATTCTTAACAAACTTGCAATAATACCCTTTCAACCCAAGAAATACTTGAATATTCCTTAAGGTTGTGGGGATTTTCCATTCCTTGATGGATTTAATTTTTTTATGGTCCACCTTAACACTATCATGAGATACAATATGACCCAAATATTTGACGTCTCGTACCCCAAAGAAACATTTGGAGGGTTTTTCATACAATTATTTCTCCTCCAATAGTTTGAGAACCCTGTCAACATGTTAAACTTGATATTTCCAAGACTTTTTGTAGATTATTATATCAACAAAAAATACTAACACACATTTTATAAGGAAGGGTTTGAAAGTGGAATTCATCAAATCTTGAAATGCTGAAGGTGCATTAGTAAGGCCAAATGACATGACCAAAAAATTATAATGACCTTCATGAGTTATGAATGGTGTTTTCATTATGTCTTCAGTATTAATTCTAATTTGATGATATCTTGAATGAAGATCCAAATTGGTGAAGTAAATTGCTCCATATAGTTCATCCAAAAATTCATCAATGAGAGGAATGAGAAATTTATCTTTAATAGTGAGCTTGTTGATCTCTTTATAATCTAGGCACATACACCATGATCCACCGTTTTTGTGTACCAATACTACTAGAGAAAAAGAAATTTGGCTAGGTTGAATTATACCAGCCTCTAGCATTTCTACAACCATGCATTCAATTTCACTCTTCTGGGAATAGGGATATATGTAAGGTTTGATGTTTGGAGGAGAACTTCATGGAATTAAGTGAATAGCATGATAATTCTCACGAATAGGTGGAAGGCCTTTTGGAGTCTCAAATACCTTGGAATGATTGTCAAGAAATATTTTTGAGATATGGAGAAATGGGTGACTTGGATGTTTGCACATCTACTGAGCATAATTGTGCAAATAAACCTCATTGTTCCTTCTTCAAAAGCTTTGTTTTTCCATTAGAGATTATTATATTACTAGGTCTTCATGTGATGCCCCTTAATTCAAATTCCTTTCCTTCCTAAAAAAAATCGAGAAAAATTCTTGAAAATTAAACACTATCATTCCCAAATATTGTAGCCATTGGACTCCTAATACAACATCAACACCACCCACTGGAATGGAAGTAATTGCACTATTCAGTACATATTTCCCCATGGTTAGATTGATATTATGGCACTTCGTTGAACAATTTATATTTCCTCTATCTATAACCATAACTTGAAAATATGGTGTTGGATATAGAAATCAATTCAAATCCTTTGCTATCTTACAATGAACAAAATTAGGGGTACCACCTGAATCAATCAACATTATTACCTTTTTCTTCTTGATATATCAATATACCATGAGAGTTCGAGGAGTGGTAATTATATCCAATGTATTGCAAGATATGGTCGGATGGATTTCTTCAACCTCTAGAGTTTGTTCCTAGTGAATATATTCTTATTTTTATATTTCTTGTTCCCTTTATTCCTCCTCTTCACATTCTATGTAAAATAATTTCCTCTTAATGCACTTATGACCTTTAATGTATTTTCTATCACAACTGTAACAAATCCATTTTCTTTTTTTTTTTTCCTCTAGTTTTTTTGTTGTCATCCTTGTAGGTTGTGGGAGGCAGCTAGGAGTGGAAACACTTCCATCTTTATAGTTGTGAGTGGCAGACCTCCTTGTTGCCATAATTTTTCTTTCAACATTTCTTGCAACCATGAACACATTTTACAATGAATTAGGTTCTCAAAGGTGAACCTCATGTTGGACGCTATCCTTTAAACCTATGAAGACATCAATTAAATGCTCATATGGAATTAGTTACCTTGATATTCAATATTTGGAAGTTCTCAACTTGCTCCGCTAATTTACCCCTTTTTTTAATATTTATCAATTGGCTAAAGAAGGTATTTCTCTTTGTATCCTTATAATGTGCTATCAATTCCTCCATAAAATTTGTTCAAGTGATAAGTTATTTATGAGAACAAAGCCATATATACCACACAAACTGATTGAGTTCTAAATATAAAGATCCAATGCGTACCTTGTGTGTGTGTTGCACATCATGTAGATCCAATAAATGCTCCATCTATAGTATCCATGTTACTAAATCCTTTCCATAAATCTTCCTCATATAAATATTTTGAATGTGGTTGGTCTTTAACCCAAAGTTGGTGTTTATAAAATTGTGATTCACATTCCTTGTTTTCTCATAATGAGTTTCATGGAATACCTTATCACCACTAGGAAGCCTTTATTCTATAAGATTTGTCATACCCTTCTTCAAACCTTCCATGTTTGCTTTCAAACCGTCCATGTACCCATTTATTTCTTCTTTTAAAGCATTCATATTAACATTCATCATTTCTTCTAATTCATTTTTTGTTGTTCTTTGTGAGAGCGAAAATGTTTGCACCCGTTCCCATAATTTTGATATATCATATTACATTTCTTCCTCTTATTCATGTGTCATAGTAGATATTTCGGTGGGATTAATGGGTGTATTTTTTTTTTGTGAGTCATTTTGGAACCAACTAATGATATATATGCTTCACTATGCCCTTGGAATCACTTCCAATCAATTTCTCAAACAAATTTTATGCAATTTTAAAAATACAAACCGTTTTTTGTTTTTAAGAGTTATATTTTGAGCTTGTTGATCTGGACGAAATTAAACTATCGTATCTCTATGATTTCATACTCCCAAGGTCTTAAATTTTTTCCTAAGTTATATTGACTTGTCTTCTTTCTACCCCCACAAGTTATACTGATATTGTGTTCTTTGAGATGAAGTTATTCCAAATCCCCCACGATGATCTGATTAAGGATTGGTTCAATATAACGAACTTGTATGGGCTGCCACGTGTCATTGTTTCAAACTTTTTCCTTGAAACTTCTACCTAAAAAACTATAATCATTGAATTTTCAATCACTTTTTATAGAATTCAAATACGATGCTCTAAGAGAAAGTTACGACGATTTTCCCTAGGATACTTGTTTGAGAATGAATTCTAGAGCATATAGAAATCCTAACTTCTTTAGACAATATCTCTGAAATAAATGGAATCAAGGTTTGATTATTTTAACCATATTTTCATCAAGGTTTTCCCTCCACATGGTAAAATATTCACAGATTGAAGCTTCATAGAAAAAATTTATAGTGAAAATTGCATGATGACCAGTTTGAAGCAACAAAACCCTATGATTAAGAGCTTTGATACCAAATGTTATGTATCCAGATAAAAATAATGTAGAAACATAAGAAAAGATATAACAACGACTTGATAATAAGCCATTTCGAGGGTTAAACCTCCATTTCCATCACATAAATGAAAATTTCTTGGATGATTCAAATGATGATACCTCCTTGGTATATATAGGAGCTTAAAGGGTAAAACTATAATTAGGGCCCACATAACAATAGTAATATAAGGGCACAATAAAAAAGAGAGTGGGATTATATGGGGAAAAATAATAACAATATATGGGCTACACTAATATTATAGGAACCTAACATAATTTAGTCTGAGGGTTCATTCTCTTTGTATTGTTCTTAGATAGATCATATCTTTTAAACCTTAGGAATAATTCTAGTGGAGAATATTATATTGAAGTTGTCTTTGAATTTGTAAAATTCACAAGCAAATTTTTTATGGTTAGTAGTGGACAACCCTAGCGATCACCTTAAAGGAGGATCTTCTAATATTAGTAGCAAAAAACCTCATTTATCATTTTGTATCTATTCTTACCTTCTCAAGGGAAACCTGATCGACCACATATGCCTAATGGAAATACACTAGTCTCTAGTCCTCCCATCAAATTTCATATTCTAAAACTCTTTCAAAACCATTGCCATATTTACTCTACATATCACCTTGAGCTTGATTGCATTCAATCCTAGAAATTTTAAGCTATGGAAACCCCACTTGAGCCAGAAGAGAGCCAACCTGAAGTGAGAAGAAGGTTAGTGAGTCGATAATGGACCTTGACATGAGTTTCACTCAAATCACACTTGATTTTTACACTTTATTTCAATAAGTGTGAGCTTGTGTGATAACACTTCTCTTGCATAGTTTTACCCATCATTATTTTTCAACACTTGTGGTTATTGTAACCATAGAAATTAATTTTTCATTTCCCATTTCTTGAGCCTAACCTACTATATGACCATGTACAATTTTTTTCAAGAGGAAACATAAAAAAATTATTAGGAGAGAAGAGAAGTGGGAAAATTTGGGAGAGAATAGGAGGGGAAATTGGAAAGAGGGAAAAAGGAGGAATTAAGAGAGGAATAAATGGAAGAAGAGAGGGAAGATAGAAAAGAAGAAGAATATGGTAAATATTAAAGAAGGATGAGAAAAAAGGAAGATACAAAAGGATGAGGAGAAGAGGAGAAGGAAGAGAGTGAGAATAAGAAGAGGAGGAGGGAAAAAAAAAAGAAAAAATGGGAGGAGAAAATTAAGAAGATTGAAGGAGGAAGGAGAAGGAGGAGAGAAAAATTACATGGAAGAAGAGGGAGAGGAAGGAGGAGGAGAAGGAGACAAAGAGGAGAGGAAAGACTCTAGGGGTAAAAGAGGATGAGGAAAGAGGAGAGCAAGAAGAAGAAGAAGATACGTAAGGGGAAGAAAGAAAAGAAGAGAAGTAGGAAGAAGAGAAAGAGGAATATGTACAATTATGCTCATGGAAAATATACCCCTAAAACTCCACCAGTATATTTAAAATCCATGTTACATTACTTAAGTCTATCGATCACCATAGAATAGAGCCTAATTGCCTCTTCTAATAAATTCAATGTTCTTTATGTATTCTATGCACAATAACATAGATTAAAAGAAATTTCCCCACTCAAGAAAAATGACTTAATTCATTATATATTTATTTTTTAAAAAAATATTAAAATTAATTAATTAATAGATATAATAAAAGTGTAGGTTATATATATATATATTAAATTAATTTTATTTTAAAAATTAGTTAAAATTTTTAGATTAGTAAGTTTTAATTAACAAAATTGTATAATTAAATTTTTTTTTTTAATTTTAAATTAATTTTGTTTGAAAATTATATAATCTAAATTAATTTCATGAATCATTACATTACTTAATTCTTTTAATAATTATACACTAAAAAGGGTAAAATGTCCATTTGTAAACCAAACCATTATAATAAGAAGTGCTACATAGTAACTAATCCACGCTGCTTAGTTTAAATATATTTAAATTAAAATAAAATATAATAAATGAGCAAAGTTTGTACAAAGTCAAAAACCAATTTATTCTATATAATAATTAATTTTTAATAAATTTTTAATAATTTAAAATAGTTATACTAGTTTGATTAATTTACAATGAGATTAGATTATTATTTCAATTGTTTTTTAAATTTTATTATATCGTTATTAAATTAATTTATAAAATGATTATGAAAATCATTTTATAATTTTCAAAATAAAAAACTATATTTAAAAAATAATTAATATTGAATTTAATACCATAAAATTTTACATTCATATTTAATCATATAAGTAAACTTATCATCTTGATTTAAGAGATTAACTCAATTAAATATCACCCTGAATTAGCCAGAAAATTCTGGATTAATTATAAAATTATCAGGGATATAAAAAAATCCTTTTCATTTTTACTTTAAAACAAAAAATACATTGCAAGTAAAGTTGTATTGTGAAATTCATACATCAGTCGTCATGGAGATGGAATGTGCCAGGGTGAAGTTAATTTTAGTCTTTAAAATTCGCATTAGATTATACATCATTTCTCCTATTCGGCAATTCCTAAATTTAAAAAATTGCAGGTGTCAATACATGGTCATATTATAATGTGAGACAATAGTCTCCCATATGTGCCACGTTTCTTTGTGCATGACCTGCACTTGTGTCGACGTAATTAGACATCAACCCATTGTGACTCTTAGTATTTCTACTACTCTTCTTCGTTACTTTCGATTGTGACTCCTGGTATTGTCGTAGTCTACCTCTTATACGCTTTTTCAGTCTTCCTCGAGCTTATATGTGGAGGTGGGAAATTTACAGAAAAAGTTACACACCGTGACAAATTATTTCAAAATTGTATTTTTAATATGTTCGTTTCTATTTTCTGTTGTTTATGTTGAGTTATGAGATGTTTAACACTTCTGCTACTGCTAGGCATGTAGTTTTGACCTAATTCCATTAATTTGTTGACAACAATATTTGTGGACGATAAATTTTTTATATTTTTCTGCAAATTTTAAACCAAAAGATTCGAATTTAGCTTAAGATCATTTTGCTTGCTTTGTTTTAGCTTCTGCCATGTGTGACACCAAGGCAATTTTTTCTCTAAAGATCCTTAATGGGAATCTATTGTGGGTGATCCAAGTGGATATTGGTGGCCATCCGTCTATTCTACTTGGATCCCCACCATTGTTTTTTTTCAGTTTTTTAGCTTCTTTAATTATAACATAATTTATTATTTTTGGCAGTTTTTCAGATCTTGAACTTTCAGAGCCGTTTTGAGGTCGTAAACGATGTTTTTCTTGGAAAAACCAAAATTTCTTTTGGTCACTCGAAAGTTGTATTCCTCAAATAGATATTTCTAACGAGGTATTATGCGCATCAAACGAAGATAGTATGCCAAAGTTATGTCCCCGGGAAGTTGATATACCAATTTACCCAAACCGGCCCATAGTTTTAGCACTTCATCTCCTAGTGTTAGGTTTTTGGATGTTTTGGTTTTCTATTGTTTATCGATAATAAATAGGCCTTTGAGCCTCATTGTAACACAATTCATAGGCATGTAACCGCCACATATCTTCTCAAAGATAAGCTACCATCGCCTGAGTAAATTTATGTCCATTTTGTCTATAAGATTATTTCAGTTATTTCATATTAATGAAATGAAGTATATTTTCCGCGGCATCTCTGCGTTTATGTTTATTTCTGTATTTATTTGTGTTATTGCATAAATTTGGATCAGTGGTATCAGAGTGGTCTTCTCTGTTTTTATCTTTCTTTGCATGTCCCCAACGAGGTGGGGGTATAAGGAGTTAGGGCTCGATTTGGTTGAACCTTTGCAAGATCAACCTCACAAATCTCGATGACCTCTCATGGTGGAAGAAAAGAAATACGAGGGAACATGAAATCCTATCAAAATATTTCTCGAGGAGGCTCTCGAGAAAAAAAGGAACGTGATGATGGATAAATTTCCCACGATCATTCAACAATTACCCACCGGTGACACACCTTCATTCAGCAAGGCACGACTCCTTTTGATCCAAAATATTTTGCTTTATATGTGTTAAAGAATTACATGTGAAAATTATAGCTTAAAACAAGAAACTTCAAAGGCATAAACATAAGAAGGGAGAAGCAATTAACATCATGCAAGAAGACACAAGATTGATATCGGAATTCATCCAGGAGGGACTACGTCTCTGCGCTCTGCTCAAATAGTGGGGAGGCCCTATTCCATTAAGTGGAAAAAAATGAAAGTACAAGTATAAAATGAGAAATTACACCCTTATACCTCCATAGCTGAAAGTGCCCAAAAATTGCAGACCTCTGATGAAGAAATGGACAACACCAGTGGATTCGTGGTGTCGAGTAGTGCAGAATCCATATAAAACTTGCCTAAATCTGACCCATTTGGAAAATGGCTCAGATCATGGTTTCGCCCCCCCTGCACAATACTCATAGTTCCAATGTCTCGATTTATGTGCCCACTCCTGACCTTCCTTGGCGCACCACTGAAATGAAGGTTTAAATATTAAAAGTCGGGCGCACTCCCCAAGGAGTCTGCTAGATGAGTTGGTTGAGATCCCAAATGTGAGGAAGGCAGTCGGGTGGTCAAACCCCGCCCCCTCCGTAATAACGCGTTTTTGGGTTTAAATACCAACAAATAAACTTTTAAAATAGCCACACCATTCCCTCTTTTCAAATCCTCTGTATAAAATTAATACAAGTGGGGCGGTCAGACCCGCATTGGGTGGCCTGCCCCGAATCTTCCACTGGTACCGTGTATGTATATGGAGTATGGAGGTATGGGATGGGGCAGCGGGGTTGACAACCTGCACCCCACCCGCAATATTTTATTGCGATGTATGTATATTCAGTGGGCGGCGGGGTCATGGCCACTGGCCCACCCATTTTTAATATTATTTTGTTGTAAGTTCATTGGGTAGGGCAGGGGTCATGGCCCGCCCAATATTTCTTTTAATATTTTTTGATTTGATTAAAACAACCCGATATTTTTAAAATTTATAGAATTTCACTAAAGGAGTCAAACTAAGGGACCCAAAATTTCACCCGGAATCTGGTGGCTAGGTTTCTGCCAATTTGTCCCCTCCTTACGCTGACACATCACCAAGTCAACCCTCAAACTTTGACTACTCCTAACTCCTCCATATGGACTCGGAATTGAGTGTCATTTACATTATTGGAATCAGAAAGAAGAGATGTTAAACTTGACATTAATTTTGCCACATTCTAGATACTTTGATTTTTGAGCCTTTGTACTTAAGCCACTTGTTCTTGGACCTGTTCGATCCACCTGGATCATTCCTCCCTAATAAAGAGATTTTGGACCCCAAAAGCCTTATCAATCAATAGGAAAGTGAGGAAATCGCTCCCTCACCTTCTCCTTTTCAAGCCATTTAGCTTTACTTGGGTGCATCCCTTTGAAACCAACACAAAGATACTCCACATCTCCTTGTCGTGAAGTCATGGTTCTTTGATTGAGGATGATTTCCTCTGGCAGTTCATCGAGATATTCTAGTTCAAAGTCATCCACTGTAGGAACTGATCCTAACTCCTCGGTGTCCATAATCAATGGTGGTTCATAAAGCTTCAGATTTTCGACATTCACGACTGAGTACATCTGCATGTATACGGGAAAAACAAGTCGGAAAGCATTATTCCCAATCTTCTCCAATATGGTAAATGGACCATACCGGATTGGTCGTAATTTCTTGCCTTCCCCCTTCATTCGATCATTGTTGATATGGAACCACACCTTATCACCAACTTGAAATTGATGGTTGACTCAATGCTTATCATGTCTGGCCTTATATTGGGCTTGACTCTTTTCGAACTGATCTTGCACTGCTTGGTGAATTGTATATATCCGTTGGATGAACCACTGTGCTTTGTCCCTGTCATTACATCCACTGGCATCTTCATCCCTTCCATATATTATGTCAAAAGGGTCTTTTGGTTAGTAACCAAAGCATGTCTCAAATGGTGAACGCTACGTAGAGGAATACACTACTTGGTTGTAAGCGTGCTGCACATATGAAAGATACTCATCCCACAACTTGGGATGTTTGTTACAATAGCCCCGCAACAAGTGTACCACGGTATGGTTGATGACCTCTATCTGTCCATCAGTTTGTGGATGGAATGTCATACTTCTCTTCAACTTGGTGTCCATCATACGCCACAAGCTGGTCCAAAACTCTCTAAGGAAGCGAGATTCTCGATCTAACACAATCAATGTGGGAAACCCAAAGTGGACCCAAACATACTGAATGAAAAGATAAGTAGTCTGCTCAATAGTGACCTGCTTTTTACAAGGAATTAATATGCGCATTTTACTAAAGCGGTCGACGACAACATATAAATAGTCATGACCCTTTCTAGACATAGGAAAACCTCCTACAAAGTCCATCGATACACTTTCCCATGGACGACCCGGAATAGGGAGTGGTGTGTAGAGCCCAAGTTTTCCATTAGAGGGCTTTGAAACAGAACACATCACACATCCCTTTACAAATCGAGTTACAATTTTTTTCATATGGGGCCAAAAGAAAAACCTTTGCAAATGACATAAGGTTTTTTTGACACCAAAGTGACCAGACACAAGAGAGGTGTGTGCCTCTTGAATTACATGTACCCTTTCTGTTGTAGGTATGCACAATTTTCCAAGGTGATACAATATCTTCCCCTGCAAATGATAGTTTTCCACTTGTGAACCATGAGTTAGTTTTGACAACGAAGCATTATGAAAAAAATAGAAGCAGCGATAGGAGGGCGAGAGAGCATATTTGCTACTTTGTTACTAGTGCCATTCTTATACTTTATTACCAGATGAAAATATTGTAGAAAACCCATCCACCTGAAATGACGAGACTTTTGTGGCTTGGTCTGTGACTGAAGATATTGCAAGGGCTGCTGATCAGTATGGATAATGGTTTCCTTGCCGATTATAATGTGTTTCCACTTATTCACACTTTGGACCAAGGCATAAAGTTCCTTGTCGTAAGTGGGGTAATTGATGACAACCTGGGATAAATTATTTGAATGGTAACATATTGGCTTCTTCTGCTGCAATCGTACAACTCCCATGGCGTACCCACTGGCATCTGTTTCGATCTCAAAAGGCTACTAGAGATCGGGTAAAGCCAGGACTGGTGCAGTGCTGATTTTCTCTTTCAGTGCTTCGAAAGACTTATGTTGCTTTCCTTCCCACTGAAAGGCTTGTTTTATACTTGTCAGTGCGTGTAAGGGTAATGCAATAACGGAGAAGTTGGCAATGAATCTCCCCTAGTACTGTATTTCACCTAGAAAACTACATACCTCTGTTACATTGGTAGGCTTAGGCCATTTTACAATCACCTCAACTTTGGAGGGGTCTATTTTTAATTTACCATTACCAACAATATGACCAAGATAAACCAAAGAGGTTTTCCCGAACTCACACTTTGACAATTTTACATATAATTCTTCCCTCTTTAATACATCAAATACTTTATTTACATGGCATACATTCATCCCAAGTCTTACTAAAGACAATAATATCATCTAAATACACAAGGAAAACCTCATCAATGAAAGGCCTAAAAAGATCATTCATGACCCTTATGAATATGGTTGGAGCGTTGCATAGTCCAAATGGCATCACCATCCATTCGAACAACCCCTGTTTGGTCTTGAAGGCGGTTTTACACACATCCTGGTCTGCAATTCTGACCTGGTGATAACCACTACACAAATCCAATTTGGTGAAATATATAGCATTCTTTAATTGATCTAACAAATCATCAATATGAGGGAGAGGGTATCAAATATTCACTGTGATTTTGTTTAGTACCCGATAATCCACGCACATCCTCCATGTGCCATATTTCTTGGGTACTAACACGATCGGCGAGCCGCAAGGAGAAGTACTTGGCCGAATGACCCCTTGGTTCAACAATTCTTGTATCTTCTTTTTGATCTCCTCCATTTCGATAGATGACATCTTGTACATACCAATGTTTGGCAATGGAGCATCATGCTGCAAATGGATCTCATGTTGGATTTCTCGTTTCAAAGGCAAACCTCTGGGTTCCTGAAACAACTCATCATATTTAGAAATAAAATAACATAATTCTTGTTTATGAGCCGGATCACATCCTCGGAAAGCATAAGATATTTCTGCATCTTTTGCTCTCACAACCATGAGCAAACACCCCTTGCTGGAATTCACTAATCTCTCCATCTGTCCTGCACTTACAAGACTGGCATGGAATTTGGTTTGATGAGATCTTACAGTATACTCCACCCCATCTTTTGTGATTGGTATTTATTTTCATGTCAAAAGAAAACTGCTTTCTTGTCATAAAGATAGGGACTCTCTAACACAATACCACATATATCCCATGGTATGACATCCAATTCTACTTCATCCACCATTTTAGAAGCAATTACAAATTTGACCTTACATTTCTTGGTTACATTTAGTTTTACTTTGTCATGTATCCATCCATGCGGATAAGGTTTCGGATGAGGCTTCACTTCTAAGCCTAACTTTTTAACCCAGGATTCTGAGATTAAATTTTCTTGAGAGCCTGAATCAAATAGAGTTTCTACTTTTGTATGATTTATGACAACTCTAATATGAAACAACTCAATTCTCTTTCGTTCATTAGGAAGAGGCTCATCTGTTGAACTAGTGCTTTCATGTGATTCAGAATTAACATGAAGAGAATGAGTACATTTTGTACCTGTTGCTATCATCAATGCCTCATCGCCAAAGTCAGATCCAAGGTCCTGCTGCCCAGTTGCTACCGTCTTTTGCTTAGCCTTTCCTCCATATCTCTTTGGCTTCTTTTTTGGGTACAACTTCCAACAATGATTGTCATCATGACCTTCATTTTTTCAATGAGTGTAATAAGGATTTTCTCCTTCATCCTTCTTTGTTGATGTTGTCTTCTTTTCCTTTTTCTTTCTTTTCCCTTTGAATTTTCCATTTGAAGGTTTGAAAGGTGGTTTCTTTGAATGATCATCCTTATCATTTCTGCCCCTGTTTTCAAGATGAATGTCCTTTACACTGACCGAGTCAATGGTAGTAGGTTCAAACATTAACAATGAATTTCTGATGTAACTATGTAATGACCCAATGTACTTAGTTACAAATTTAGGAGAATCTAATGAAATGCCCAAACTTAGTGATTGTTTTCTAAATTCCTCGGTAAAGCTTTGCATGTTTTGTCCTTTACCTTGCCTTAGGTACTGCCACTCCATTAAGGCTTTTTTCTTATAACCCAAGGGATAGAATTGATCTTTAAGTGCAACAATAAAATTTAACCATGAGGAAAGAAGGTTACCCAAATTACTGTTTCCTTGAATTTTGTTCTCCCACCAGATGAGAGTTGTTCCATTCAGTCGAAGAGAAACCAACTAGATCTTTGCCTCATCATCCACAATCTGTTGAATCCTGCAGTAGATTTCAAGCTGCCTAATCAAGTTTTTAAGTTTCTCTACATTAATTTCACCATTATACATGGGTAGATCAAATTTGACATCTAACTTAAAGAAAGGTTTATTAGATGCATTTCCAGAATTCCTATGATGATGGTCAGAAGAGGAGGAAGAACTTTCACTTGCTGGAGGAGAAGGAGGTGGATCTCCTCCACCATCTCCATGCGCTGAACCTTGTCCTTCTGAAGCATTCTCCCCTACTTTCTCCAGTTTCTCAATTCTAGAGAACAATTTCTCAACCAGGTCTGCCATGGTGTAGAAGGTATTGCGGAAGTTGAGCTCTTCCTCGTGTCGATCATCGTCACCCATGCTTCTTCTCTGATGTGCACGTCCCACTTCGGGATCAAAAGACTGTAGTGTCCCTTCGCCTCTTTGTATCATGCTTCTAGTTAGCATACAAGCATGTAATTCACATCTACAAACACCTGCTCTGATACCACTTGATCCAAAATATTTTGCTTGAGATGTGTTAAAGAATTACATGAGAAAATTGTAGCTTAAAATAAGAAAATTTAAAGCCATAAACATAAGAAGGGAGAAGCAATTAACAACATGCAAGAAGATACATAATTGATATCAAAGTTCGTCCAGAAGGGACTACATCTCTAGGCCCTGCTCAAATAGTGGGGAGGCCCTCTTTCATTAAGTGGAAAACAATGAAAGTACAAGTATAAAATGAGAAATTACACCCTTATACCTCCATAGCTGAAAGTGCCCGATAATTTCAAACCTCTAATGAAGAAATGGAGAACACCGTTGGATTCGTGGCGTTGAGTAGTGCAGAATCCATATAAAATTTTCCTGAATCTGACAAAGTGAAAATATGACCCCTCTGGAAGATGGCTCAGATCATGGTTCTGCCCCCCTCCTGCACACTGCTCATGGTTTCACTGTCTCGATTTCCATACCCGCTCCTGACCTACCTGGGCACACTACTGAAATGAAGGTTTAAATATTAAAATTTGGGCGCACTCCCTAAGGAGTCCGTTGGCTAAGTTAGTTGAGATCCCAAATGTGAGGGAGGGGGTCAGGTGGTCAAACCATGCCCCCTTCGTAATAAGGCGTTTTTGGGTTTAAATCCAAACAAATAAAATTTTAAAATAGCCACACCTTTCCTTTTTTTCAATCCCTCTATATAAAATTAATACAAGTGGGCGGGTGGGGGGAAGGGGGGGTGTCGGGCCCACATTGGGTGGCCTACCTCAAATATTTTGTTGGTACCGTGTATGTATACCGAGTGTGGAGGTATGGGATGGAGCGGCGGGGTTGACAGCCCGCGCCCCACCCGCAATATTTTATTGCGATGTATGTATATTTGGTGGGAAACGGTGTCATGGTCGCTAGCCCACCCATTTTTAATATTATTTTGTTGTAAGTCCGTTGGGTAGGGAGGGGGTCATGGCCCGCCCTATATTTTTTCTAATATATTTTGATTTGATTTAAAATGACCCAATATTTTTAAAATTTCTAGAATTTGACCGAAGGAGTCAAACTAAGGGACCAACAATTTGACCCAGAATCTAGTGTCCGAGTTTCTTCCAACTTGTCGCCCCCTCAAGCTGCCACATCACCAAGTCAACCCTAAAACTTTGACTGCTGCTAACTCCTCCATACGGACTCAGAATTGAGTATCGTCTGCGCTCTTGGAATCATAAAGACGATATCTTCAACTTGACATTAATTTTTCCACATTCCAGACACTTTGATTTAGAGCCTTTGTACTTAAGGCACTTGTTCTTGGACCTGTTCGATCCACCTAGATCACCTTTTAAGGTGTAAGTTAACTTCGACATTCTGATATTTGAGGGCCAAATAGATGTAGGCACCATAGAGAGATGGTTGAATCTATTAGAAGGATATTTATTGGTTCATGACTTTTCCAATCAGGAAAGGATTACTTCTGCACTCCTAAAATATGCCCCCCATGTCAAGGACTCATGGGAAACCTATTGTGAGAAAAAGGACGAGAGGGAAGCCTCCTTGTTCTCAGATGCACCCACATGGAATTATTTTCGAGATTCCATCAAGGAACAATATTATATTCTGGGAGATATGAGGAAAAATACATACAATGGACTATGTTGCGGTAACAAAGAGATAAATATGTGCATGAGCCGACGAATCTGTTCCATACAATACACACAAAGTGGGGTATCAAATATTCAGAGAAACATTTGGTACTGAAGTACCACAGTTTTCTACATAGATAAATTCATGAGGAAATGGAGCTCCTTGATATCTCCTCGTATGGTGCAACATATCAGTATACTCTCAAGATTGAGCATAAATTCAAACAAAAGAAGCGAGACTTTGGATCTGTGAATCAGAAACAAGGGAAAGGTGTCCCCAAACTGTAGAATAAAGGACAAAACCAAAGCGGAGCGAACCAGGACAACCTACCAAGGCCAAAAGTGAAGAATAACACCGCAAAGCCAAAGTAAGATAGGAGAAAGTGGTGTGAGTTCCATAAGAGCTCCACTCACAACACAAGTGAGTTTTGGTCCAAGCAGTAAATAGTGGCCGAGTTGAAGGCTTTCGAATTAGATGCATGTTCCAAATCTGAGTTAGAACCCGATAAGGGGAATGACAAAGGGAAGAAGATTATCGATGTAGAGCCCAACACCACTATTTCCACCACCAAGATCTATAAGGAGGAACTTGAAGATCTATAGGAGGGAGAGCACCTCTTCCATTCCCAGATGTGGGTGAAGGGTTCCCTGTTGTAGTTCATTGTCAACAGCGGGAGCCAAAAGAACCTCATTTTAGCAAAGATCGTGAAGCAGATGGGCCTGCCGACCACAACACACCCACAACCGTACACCATCAGATGTCTTCACAAAGGACGAGATCTCTGCATCAGCCAACAGTGTCGCCTTCCCTAAAACATCAAGCCCTTCACAGATGAGGTACTATGTGATATTACTTTTATTGATGTTTGTGATGTATTATTAAGCCAACCATACTTGTGGAAGCGACATGTTGTGTATGAGTTTAAGCTTCGCGTTATTATTGTTACTTTGGGAAATAATTTGTACAGGATATTGGAGGTAGCACTGCCTACTGCCATCTCTTTGATCACTGCAAAACAATGCAGTAAGCTCATTTCCAAAATCGAGAAATTTGTTTTCCTGATGATACGCCCTCAGGGAAAGAAGAAGACTATAGCCATGACCTCCAGATAGGGCTCCTCTGCACAACAAAAATAGATGGACAAGGTCATGGAGGAGTACAGGGACATCTTCACTTCACCCATAGGGGTACCTCTGCATTGTCAGGTCAAGCACTCCATTGTTCTAACCATAGACGTGTCACAACCCAATGGATCTATCTGTCGACGCTCTGTTCTCGATAATGACGAAATCAAGAGGCAAATTCATGAGATGCTACAGAAAGGTCACATATGACTGAGTTCACTGCCCTGTAGGAGCCAGATCGTGTTGGCGCAGAAGAAGGATGGGACTCAGAGACTCTGTATTGACTATCGGGCGCTGAATAAGATCACTGTCTAGAATAGGTATCTGATCCCACAGATTGATGACCTTCTGGACTAACTCAAGGGGGCCAAAAATTTCAACAAGATCAATTTGAAGTCTGGGTATCACTAGGTACCAATCAAACCCTCCAATGTGTGGAACAATGCTTTCAAAGCCAAGGAGGGTTTTTTTGAATGGATGGTGATGCCTTTCAGGTTGACGAATGCTCCCGCAACCTTCATGAGGATGATGGACGACAACTTCTGACCATTCATCAACTCATTCATGGTGGTGTATTTGGACAACATCCTAATCTTCAGCCAGAGTTGGTAAGATCACCTCCACCACATTTGATAGGTCCTCCAAACACTGCGACAACACAAGTTGTGTGCTAATTTGGAGAAATTCACTTTTGGCATGACCCAGGTTCAATATCTCGGATACATTATTGATGAGTGGGGGGGTGCATGTAGAACTAGCCAAGATCAAGGTCATTCAGGATTGGCCAACCCCAACCACTATACTAGAGATCTGTAACTTTTTGGGTCTTTCCAATTTCTACTACAGGTTCGTGTTTGGGTTCTCTCAAATCACTTGAACTTTGAGTCAAATCACCAAGGGAGGAGTGAAAGAAAAAATATTTTGGTCTGTATCTATATAGAAGGTCTTCGCAAAGTTGAAGCATTGCCTCTCCTCTGCATCAACGATCACATTACCAGACTTGAAACAAACAATCGATATCGATACAAATGCCTATGACTATGCTATTGGGGAAATACTTACTCAGCAATGGCATCTAGTGGTTTATCACAGTGACACTTTCATACACAGTTCTAAAGTATCCCACTTAGGACAAAGAAATTTATTCCATTGTGCATAATTTCCAACAATGGAAGCATTAAAATTTGGGGAAGGAAACAACCATATATAGGAATTTATAGGGTAAGTTCCTTAGATCAAACACCAAAGGTCACCGCTCACAAATAGATCACAAATCAGTACACTGGTATTTGACGTGGTTAAAACCCTCAAAGAGGGAAATAGTCCATGGCCTGAGCCAACGCGGCCACTTCAGGAAATTTATTAATATAAATAAATAAAATTTACATAAGCTTATCTCATAAACGTTTGCAAGAAAAATGACCCTCCATGCTCTTTAAATAGATATCATGGACCAATCGAGTGTTAAGCCACAGATCAAGTGTCGGTAATACCGAGGAGAGAGCGAACCGTTGGATCACTACATATCGTGTTCTTCGGATTATAAGTTACAAATGTACATAGTAAAGAAACACACTTTACCTAACTCTACGCTAGACCAAGTTATAATTAACTATTTCCTATGTGTTGGAATATCCTAACATCCCCCTTTAAGAACAACTTGAGATAGGATTGAAGGATTTACAAAGGTGACACAATAGGAGAAGGAAGGAGGAATTAGAGTTTATCCCCCCTTAATGATAACTTTCCTAAGCTCCAAGCATAGATCGAAGTTTGGTAAACGTTTCTTATGTGAGAGCCTTTATAAAGATATCGGCAACTTGATCATTGGTTGAACAATACTGCACTTCAAGAACATGATCATGATTGAGCTTTCTGATGAAGCATATGTGAAGCTCAATGTGTTTCATACGTCAATGCTAAACTGGATCTTTGCATAGCTAAATGGCACTTTGATTATCACACCAAAGTGTAGTTGGATGTTGTTGATGAAGACCAAATTCGGTCAGGATCCGACGAAGCCATATGGCTTCCTTGTTGGCTTCAACTGCACCATGATACTCTGCTTCTACCGAAGAAAGAGAGATGGCACTTTTCTTCTTACAAGACCAAGTAATAGGTCTTGAACCAAGAGTGAATACATAACCTGCAGTAGACTTTCGATCATCGGGGTCACCAGCCCAATCAGAATCAGTGAAACTAATCAACAATGGAGGTGCTCCTGCACTATAATGAATCCAAAACTGAACTGTACCTTGAATATATAGAAGTATTCTTTTAGCTGCTTTTTAGTGATTTTCATGAGGTTGGTGCGTAAATCGAGCAACAAGACCAACGGAAAAGGAAAGGTCATGACGGGTATGGGTTAGATACAAAATTTTACCAACGACTTAACGGTATAAGGTAGCATCAACTTCAGGGGTAGTACAAGTGACTGAAAGCTTGACTCCAGACTAAAAGAGAGAAGGGGATGGCTCACAGTCTTCCACGTGAAAGTGGCGTAGAAGATCACAAGCATACGTGGACTGAGAAAGGGTAATACCTTCTTTGGATTGCAAGACTTGAAGACCAAGGAAATAATGCAAGTGTCGTAAGTCTGTCATTTCAAACTTCTTTTTGAGGCTATACTTCACATAGTTTATATGGTTGGGATCAGTACCAGTAAGGATAAGATCATCAACATAAAGAATAACGATGATGAAGGACTTACCCACTTTCTTGGTGTAGATAGTGTTGTCAGAATGACACCTAGAAAAGTCATTATCTAAGATAAATCTATCCATTTTGGCATACCAAGCCTGAGGAGCTTGTTTGAGACCATAGAGAGACTTCCTTAGGTGAAAAATAAGGCTAGAGTCGTTTTGGATAAATCTAGGGGGTTGTTCCATGTAGATTTCTTCATGCAAATATCCATGTAAAAAGGCGGATTTAACATCCATCTAATGGACTTTCCATTTAAAGGAGGCAGCAAGGAAAAGAACAAGGCAGATAGAATTCATTTTGGAAACATGGGAGAAGGTTTCAGTATAGTCAATGCCTTCAACTTGTGAAAATCCTTTAGCAAAAATAAAAGCTTTATGTTTATCCACTTTTCCATCTGGTCCAAACTTTGTTTTGTAAACCCATTTGCATTTGACAATTTTTCTTCCATTTGGAAGAGGAACAAGATCCCAAGTATAGTTTTCCAATAAGGAACGATATTCTTCATTCCTAGCTTCATCCTAATCTGGATGACCTGAAGCTTCTTCAAAGGTATCTGGATCATGATTTTCTGGAACTTTATCTAATAAGGAAGAGGCTCTTTCGAATTGAGAACGTGTACGACGTTGATCTGCAAGGTCACCTGCAAGAGAATCTGTGGCATCCCGAGTAGAATTAGTGGAATTTTGAGGTCTAAAATTGACCTCTTAAGGAAAATGTACAATCAAAATTCACTTTATGAGAACCATTCACATTCTAGGGGATGACATCATCCCTAATGGTTGAGGTGGCATAGTTTGAGTTAAAGGTACTTACTTGTCACATTCTCAATGGTGGATAAAAACTCACGGTTAACCATGGTAGTGCTCTAAGTACTTTTAAGTCATAAAGTAAAGTACTCATAATAAATGTCATTTCACACTTTTTGAATAAAATAATATTATTGTCATTTCATATTTCTTGAAAGAAACAATGCATATCCCTATACATTTATTATATTATATTATATTATATTACAATATTTTTATATAGTATATTAATTACATGTCATTATACAATTTAAATAATGTAAATTTTAATTAATAGCATATAATATTAAGAATTTATAAATTTATATTTATATTTTAATTTAAGTTATTTAAGTATAAAGGACAAATGCATTATTTGTTCAATTATAATGATTTTTTCTTGAAAAACTCATTCTTATTTATAGTCACATCAATACATTGTTTTTATTAATTTTATTTTGGTACAACTTTTGAATTGAATTTAACTATGGTTACATGGATTGTGGTGCAAAAAGTGAATTGCAAATTCATAAATATTATTTTATTGGTTTAGTTAATATTTTATTATTTCCTTAGGAGGCTTATTTTAGACCTCAAAATTCCCCTAATGAGCGGACCCATCTTGGAAGTTGTGGACCTGAAGGAATATCTTGATGTGGTGGAGGAGGATTGTCATCTTCATTGTCATCATCTAAACTAAAAGGAATGCAATAAAAAATAGAAGAGATAGAGAGAGGTGGCACATATGCCGAATCAGGCTCACAGGCCAAAGGTGGCACATCTGCCGAACTAAGCTCGCAGGCCAATATATTTTCATCAAATTTTACATCTCTTCTAATGATTACATTTTTGGATTTTGGTTGAAGAAGTCTACATCCTCTGACATCTTCAGAATATCTAACAAAAATGCATTTTTCACTCTTAGGTTCTAAGGCTTTATGTTTCTCATCTGGAATATGGGCCCAAGCTTCACTTCCAAAAACACGAAAGTGATTTACACCTGGTTTTATTGAGATCCAGACTTCTTTTGGAGTTATATTACTTAAAACCTTAGTAGGAGTGCAATTTATAATGTAATTTGCACAATTAATTGTTTCTACCCAAAAATTAAGACTAAGTCCTTTAGATTGAAGCATACAATTAGCCATTTCTTTTAGAGTGCGATTCTTCCTTTCAGCGACACCATTTTGTTGTGGAGTATATGGAATAATATGTTGCAATTGAATGCCATGCTCAGTGCAAAAGTGGATAAATTTGTTGTTAACATATTCTCCTCCATTGTCAGTTCTTAACTTAATAATGTGATGTCCAGATTGTTTCTCAACAAAGGCCTTAAAGGCCAAGAACATGTTAAAAAATTCACTCTTGAGTTTTAAGAAGTATACCCAAGTGCGTCTGGAAAATCATCAATGAAAGTTAAGAAGTACTTGCAGCAATAGAAAGAAACAACAAGAAGTGGACCACATAAATCACTATGCGCAAGATGCAAAGGGGTTGAAGCATGCCAAGAGGCATGTTTGTCAAAATTATCCCAATGATTTTTTCCGAGTACACATCCAAAACAAACACCATCTCGGTGAGATACCATAGGAAGAACTGTCACCATTTTTTCTTTACATAGAGTTTGAAGAGAGCGATAGTTTAAGTGACCAAATCGCTCATGCCAAAGTTTGCTCACTTCATCATTATGAGCAACAAAAATGGAGGGAAGACATGATGACCCAAAGTTGTCAAACTTATACAACCTTGTGGAATCATCAACAATGCCAGTAGCCAAAATATGTCTAGGATCTTTGAGGTCCTTAATTACAACATCATGAGGTGATAATTCTACTATTTTCCCTTCAACTGAATGAGTTATCTGATAAACATATAGAAGGTTGCAAGACAAGGTAGGAACACATAATACATCATTAAACTGACCATTATATATATGAATGGTTCGATACCCTACAACAATAGAGATCTATCATCACCAACATATATATTTTTGGTGTTACAATCATTTAAAGAAGAAAACATGGCTTTATTTTTGGCCATGTGGTAAGAGGCTATAGAATCAATGAGCCACTCATGAGAATCAGAAGAAGAAAATACATTCAAAGCATAACCATATCTTGATGCTTGAAAACCACAAGCAAAAAGTATCATTCTTGAAGATGAAGTTGAAGAGTTAACCAAATTGATGTTGTGCTTCTTCATTGTTGCTTCCAAGGCTTCCATATTCTTAAAAACATTTGAATCTATGTGGCCATCACGGTTAGAAAAGTTGCAATGTATATTTGTCTTCTTCCTTTTTTTTTTATATTCCTTATTAGTTTGTTGAGTTTCTTTTTCAGTTTGCGGCTTAAATTTATTAAGACCCTTGTTTAGTTTAGGACCATTCTTTTTAGGATGCTGCTTCTTAGGATTATTTTAGTATGGTTGCTGCTAGGATGCTAAGGCTTTCTTAGAAGAGTTTTCAGTATTAACAAGACCAAGGTGTAAGAGTTTTTCTTGTTGCCTTATCAAATAATCGCAAAAGTCATCAATGGAGATGAACTTGTAGGTTGTTCCTTGAGATATGAGGGCTTCTCTATTGGAATGGAAGGTGGAAACAAGTATAGAGAATGCAAGCCCAAGCTTATCAAGAATGGAATAGATAAGGCTACCATCTTTCTTTTTGAACTTACAACCTTCTAAATGAAGTCTAAGGGTCTTGAATTTGGACAAAAAATCTTCAATAGAGGATAATTATTGGGGTCCAAAGTAAGCTACTCATTTTCAAACTAGTGGGCTCTGATTTTATTTTGAATGCCAAAGAAAATAATTATTTTTTCATAGCTGCATCAAGGGTGTTAATTTCTTGGTTATTAAATCTAAGATCTTGAGCAATGGACATTCATATCAACCATTGTGCTTGATCTTGTTTATTTTCCCATTTAGCAGCTTTATCTCCATCGGTAGGTTTTGTTTCTTTTCTGGTGGCTATTCTATAAATCCCTTTACTTCTAAGTAAGTCTATCATGTAGGATAGCCACTGAAAATAATTGGTGCTATTAAGAATAACCGGGCATGCAATTTCCATTTAAAAAAAACTGAAGCTGAAAAACATTAGGGGAATTTTGAGGTCTAAAATGGGCCTCCTAAGGAAAATGTACAATCAAAATTTCTTTATGAGAACCAATCACATTTTAGGAGATGACATCATCTCTAATAGTTGAAGTGGCATTGCTTGAGTTAAAGGTACTTACTTGTCACATTCTCAATGGTGGATAAAAATTCATGGTTAACCATGGTAGTACTCTAAGTACTTTTAAAGTCAAAGTAAAGTACTCATAATAAATGTCATTTCACATTTTTTGAATAAAATTCATACATAAAATAATATATTGTATTTATTATAGTATTTTCATGGTTAACCATGGTAGTGCTATAAATACTTTTAGAGTCAAAGTAAAGTACTCATAATAAATGTCATTTCATATTTTTTGAATAAAATTCATACATAAAATAACATATTATTTTTATAATATTATTTTTATATAGTATATTAATTACATGTTATTATACAATTTAAATAATATAAATTTTAATTAGTAACATATTATATAATTAATAATTTATGAATTTATATTTATATTTTATTTTAAGTTATTTAAGTACAAAGAACAAATGCATTAGTTGTTCAATGATAATGACTTTTTCTTGAAAAACTCACTCTTATTTATAGTCATATCAATGCAATTTTTTTATTAATTTTATTTTGGTACAAATTTTGAATTGAATTTAACCATGGTTACATTGATTGTGGTGCAAAAAGTGGATTGCAAATTCATAAATATTATTTTATTGATTTAGCTATTATTTTATTATTTCCTCAGGAGGCCTATTTTAGACCTCAAAATTCCCATAATGGCTAAAACTAACAACTTCAATGGAAAGCCCTTGAAAAATTAGGCCAATTAAGAAAAAAAGACTCTGCAAACGGCTTCTAGATGAGGAAGTTATGCATTTTTTAAAAACATTGTAGTAGATGTCGATTAGTTACGTGAGAGGTTGGAAGTTGATGATGATGTTATACTAAAAAAAATTCCCTCCCCCCCCTTTTTCCAAATTTAATATAATAAGCTCACTTTTAAAGAAACTACTCTATGTAACCCACTTTCATAAATAAGTAAGAGTCACTTTTACAATGTTACTTTTACATGTGCTATTTAAATAGAACCCTCTTTTTAAAGCCGACAACTTGCCAAAAGGCTTTATAAGAAAAATAAAAAGAAGCTTGAGAAAGAGACTTGAACCCAAAACCTTTATTCTCATAAAGTAACTTTACACCAAGTGAGCTAGTAAAAGGATTATGTAATTTTTTGAAAGGAGGAAGAGTTTTTTTTTTTATTTCTTTATTTTTCTCTTTGATGTGTGTGTTTTTTCTTGCAAAAAAAAACACAAAATCCGTGCAAAAAAAAAACAACCCTTACAGCAGAACGTTATATTTTCAGTTAGCCTTACCGAAAACTATCATTTTTCTCGTTATTTCTAATTTCCCGAGATCACACAAAGACACAGGGAAAGAGCATACGTAGTAGAAAAAACCCGTCTTCTTGTTTCTGATTTGCCGAGATTGCACACAGTGTAGAGAAAAGAGCATACACATAGAAGAGGATATAGATCTGACAATAAAAAAACTATAAAGTAAAATAAACAGAAGGATTAATAAATATAACTGCAAAAAAGATACTTTATACCTCAAGATCTAAAATGACATAACTTGGGCAACCATAAACCTTTTTGCATGAAACGAAAAGGGTTCCTCACTGTAATAGAACGCTCCGGACACAAAAGAGCAATTATCCTGGCTAGAAAGTGGTCAGAAATAGTAGATCTGGAAAACGATAGTTGCATGAAGTCAAACCAGCTTCGGATTTAGATCAACAACGGATGCGGCCCTCAAAATGGCTCTGACACCATGTAGGAATTTATAGGGTAAGTTCCTTAGATCAAACACCAAGGTTACTGCTTACAAACAGATCACAAATCAGTACACCGGTATTCGACGTGGTTAAAACCCTCGAAGAGGGAAATAGTCCACGACCTGAGCCAATGCGACCACTTGAGGAAATTTATTAATATAAAGAAAGTAAATTTACATAAGCTTCTCTCATAAATGGTTACCAGAAAAATGACCCTCCATGCTCTTTAAATAGAGATCATGGACTAATCAGGTGTTAAGCCATGGATCAAGTGTCAGTAATAACGAGGAGAGATTGAACTATCGGATCAATACATATCATGAGCGTCAGATTATAAGTTACAAATGTACATAGTAAATAAACACACTTTACCTAACTCTACACTAGTCCAAGTTATACTTAACTATTTCCTATGTGTCGGAATATACTAACATCATCCACACAGATCACCAACCCCTGCAGTTCATATAGACACAAGGGGTTGTAGAATGATCGCCATCATAAATGGTCCACAAACCTGCAATAGTTTCATTTGAGCATCAAGTACGAGAAGGGAAACACCAATAGCGTTGCTTATTGCCTTAGCCAACCTTCAATCGTGGCGCTAACCACCATGCTCGACTCTTGTGGGAATGAGACTTCGGGTTGGCTACATCTCTACCAAAGTGATCTAGAATTCGACAACACATACCAGACACTCCTGAAGGGTAAGAAACTTCCAAATTTTCACCTCTAAGATGAATTTTTATGCCATCTGGGACACCTATGTGTTCCTTCAAGTGAGCATGCTAAGATGATTTTGGAAGCGCACTACAATCGGGTCGCTAGACATTTCAGGGTCGAGAAAATAGTGGCAGTACTGCAGAAGTATTTCTATTGGCCAAACCTTCGACATGATGTTGGGAAGTACATTAGATCCTACACTTCCTGTGCCATTTCCAAACCGACCATCAAGAATAAAGTCATATATAATCTGTTGCCTACCCCTAGTCGACCTTGGGAATCCATCTCCATGGATTAGATGTCGAGCCTTCCTTCTACCAAGCATGGCAATGACTGTGTTGGTCGTCAGAAAATTCTATAAAATGGCCATTATGGCGGCCTACAAAATGAATATCAGAGTAGAAGCCATTGCTAAACTCTTATTTGAACGAATGTGGGTACACTTTTGGATCCCACAGTCCATTATCTCATATCGAGATAGAAGTTTCCTCAGTACATTTTGATCAAATCTCTGGTCGATGTTGGACACCAAGCTTACTAAGTCCAGAGCTTTCCACCCCAAAACTGATGGCCAAACATAGGTTGTCAACAAGATGATCATACACATTATCTGCATGTACACCTCAAAACATCCACACACATGGGATGAAAGTCTCCCTTATGTCTAGGAAAACTATAACCGGGCTCTCCACATCTCAACTGGCCACAACCCCTTTCAGGTGGGCTTGGGATAATATCCACTATGTCCCATTGATGTGGCCATACCATTTGCAAATACTCAAGAAAATTTGGCTCATGTCCAATCTGAAGCTGACTAAGCGAAAAAATTCATTGAGCACATTTAGCACATATGCTAGAAGGTTCACGACATCCTGGATAAGTCCAATGCCAAGTATAAGCATTGATATGATCCACATCGGGTGCCACATAAGTTTCAGGTGGGCGACAAATTTTGGTTGCATTTGCAAAAAGAATTATGAATCGAAGCTCATTGAAAGCTCAGGCCACTCCGATATGGACCTTACACCATTATCAAGGTTACGGGAGACAATGTTTTTGAGCTCAAAATTAACCCATTCCTTGGCATGCACCCAATGTTCAATGTGGACCATCTTTGACCATACTTTCCTCCATTACTAGACACACTAGACATTACAAAACAACTCACACCAACAGAGCTAAACCCCGACTACATGGAACATGCGACAATAGATCAGATCATGGACATGCAATTCAAGAACACTCACTAGTAGAAGATCCAGTTGTATTAGGTTGTCAAATCTTGATGACTCCTGCACTAAGGAAAGTGGCTAACCAGGGACCAAGTTCAACAAAAGTTTCCTCATCTCATGGTGGAACTCAACGCAATGGGAACCATTGATTCTTAAGGGGATAGGACTGATCTAGGTGGATATTGGTGGCTACCCTCATATTCCACTTGGACCCCCACCATTTTTTCTTTCAATTTTTTAGTCTTAATTGTAGCACAATTTACTATTTTTGGCATTTTTTCAAGTCTTGAACTTCCTGAGTTGTTTTGAGGCCCTAAACGAAATTTTTGGTAAAACCGAAATAACATGGGTCTTCTACTGATATTGGTCCCTCGAAAGTTGTAGTCCTTGGATAGATCTTTCTAACAACGTATTGTGCACATCAAACATAGATCATATGCCAAAGTTACTTTCCTGCGAAGTTGATGTAACAATTTACCCAAACGGGGCTCATAGTTTTGGCCCTTCATCTCCTAGGGTTAGGCTTTTGGATGTTTAGGGTTTTCCATTGTTTCTTAATAATAAATAGGTCTTCGAGCCTCATTGTAACACAGTTCAGAAGCATGTAGCCGCCACATATCTTCTCAGAGATAAGCTACCATCGCCTGAAATACTTTATTTCGATTATGTATGTAAGCTTATTTCAGTTATTTGATATTAATGGAATGAAGTATATTTTTTGTTGCACCTCTACTTTTATGTTTATTTCTGTATTTATTTGCATTCCCACATAAATTTGGATCAGTGGGCCAGTCTTGGTATCTGATGGAGTTCAAGAGTCGAATTCTTGGGGGTTTATAGTGAATCCCAATTCAGAGATAGATCTACAACAATTTGTTTTTATTTCAGTAGTTATGATGAGACTTATGATTTCAAGCCGTGCACTACAACTGTAGTAGGAATTTTGTTTTTCTAGAAACTTATGGATACCTGATGTTCGAATCTTCCACCTTTATTACAGATGGTTGCAAGCTTATGTTGGATGTGATGGCCCCCGATATAATTGGTGGGTTGTTTTTACCTATCCTTGGAGCATTCCCAAATGCCTTGCTAATCATTGGTAAAAATATTCTCTCTTTTGTTTTTATTGTGCTTTGCAGTTCAATTTAGGTTAAATGGTCTTGTTTGGCTTGGTATGTCACACAAAAGTTAAGTATGAAATCCACATTAATCTAACATAGATCGACAAGGTTTATTAAGAATTTAATGGGACAAGAAAACTTTTAGTGCAAACTTGATGACTTTTAGTGGCTCCACAACTTAATAAATGGTATATCGACACCTGGTATGCCAGAACCTCACTCAGGACCTATGAAATGCCAATTTTGGAAGTCAATACCACATTGCTCGTACCCTGCTATAAGCCAAGGACCACATGGTGAAGTGACCCTTGTACTTTTAGGTTTGCTAATCAAGACAATGAGTAATAAGATGTTCAACCTAATATCCAATCAAGTTGAAGATAAATAAAGAAAATTATTGTAAAAAAATAAAATAAAATATTCAATGTGCAATGTTAAACTATAGAATTTTTCCAAATTTTATGGTCAAACCCAAACTAATATAGGTTTGACTAAAAAAACCTATGCATTATCTACTGTCTGTGAAAGGGATAAAAAAACGAGTAAAAAAAGCCATTTTTAAACCTATCCATTATAATATTACTGAACTATTTAACATATAATAATATGTTTGTCTAAATCCACAAAATCTTGGATAAACGATGATTGGGTGTGTTGTTAAAACACTCCTTGATGTGAAGTCATTGGTTCAATTCCCCACCACAATCAAAATAATATATTTGAAAATAATAATGAAAATGTAATCTTACCTAACTTAAAAAAAAATATGTTGGTCTAAACTTATACATCATAACCATACACGTTATGTAAAAATAAAATGAAAAGTAAAATGAAAAAATAAATTGTGCAAGTCTATGTTTGCATGTGATGGTACATGCGTGGACACAATTCTCTTGCTTGTGTATGAATCATTTTGTGTTGGTTACGCACAAGTGGCATGTCCTTGACTAAATTAAAGTTGTGGGGAAACTTGGTCTAAATCTGTACGATGTTCAATGCCAAGTTGCCTATCATATCATTGTAACATGGAAAGTTTAGTACAATGTTTAATGTTTATTAAGTCAATAGCTAGTAATGCCAAAAGTTTAATATAATGTTTAATAAAGATAAAGATAAATAGTTAAATCAAGGTTTTGGCAATGGTCGTATGTACATGCCATATATAGTCAACACCATTGCTTATTTTGCCAATTGTTCAATTTTTTCTAATTTGTGTATGAAGAGAATACAATATAAAAATAGCACGGGGATGTAATTGATCTCTTGGCCTATGATCGAAGAAAATGTTAAATCCCAACTAGAGCCTAGGTTTTTATGGTTTTTTCCGGAAAGGTGAGGACTTCCTACACTCTCCAATCCAATATAATTTGTTTTAAAATCTTTCCACTAGCATGGGAACAATAATTCATATCACCTTTTAACATTTCTAGTTGTGATATTTTTTTGTTGAATGAGAATGATAATTTTTGTTCTTCTTTTTCAAACTATACAATAGCATATGATTGATAATTCATCTATTTTTAATTTTTGCAACTACCATGGGAATGAAAATTCATTTCTTTTAAATTCTTAAATATTGTAGTAGCATGGGAACGACCATTCATTTTTGGTGTTAAAATAATTCTTTGGTTCAACAATATGTTTTTATTTCTATATATAATATAAGCAATGCATTTTTATAATATTGGTTTAATTATGATTCTATAAATGTTAATGATTTTAGTGTCTTTCAGAATAATCACACTATTAAGATTTTGATGATGTGATTATTTCGAAAGATATTTATCTACATTATGAATCGCAAAAATCTCAAAACTAAGATTTTATTGTTGTTAGTTGCCTATAAAATGAATAGTCACTTCACATCAAACAAAGAGAGAAATAAAATTAGGTAAAAAATACTAGATGAGAGAAAATATATTTGTCTTTTGTTGGGTAGACAAGAGTAGAAAGTGCCCTTAGTTGTTATTATTCCACTTCAACTCTGCTAATGAACTTTAGCTAGAATAAAGGTCTTTGCCTTAGCCTTAACCTCAATAAGGCAATGTATAAAGTTGGCTATAAAGTAATGCCAGAAATGATCGCTGCGAATTTTTTCGGCGACAATTAATGGCGTTTAACCCTAGGCGAGGGTGAGTGCGAGATCCAATTTCAAGCCTTCGATTCTTTGATTGATTGATTAACTGTAGCACTGGTATGTTAGCAACAACATACTGCATCATTTAAACAAAACTATTGCACAATAAAACTATAACCAATCAAATGGGTGAAAAAAAATTAAAAAAATCGCTTTTTAATGTTAACTTTATACAATACCATTTAATTTTTAGTCAAATATTAAACTAATTTATAGTCAAAGAGTTGATGATTCATGGTCAAAAAGTTAATGGAATACATTATCTACCTGCCTACGACAAGAATAATAAAAATAAAAAAATATCATACAAAGTAATTTAGTCCATCTCCAAAAATCTAACTTTTTTAATATTTAAATTAATAATAAAATTTAAATTTATTTTATTATATATATATATATATATATATATATATATATATATATATATATATATATATATATATATATTATTAATAATATTTTAAACAAAATTTTGATTTTTTTAAATAAATTATTATTAATATATAATTTATAAACTAATTTGTTTAGTAAAGACAAATATGTTTTAATATGCAATTTGAAATTGAATTTAAATCTAAAGAAAAATAACATTTCCTCATCATCATTTCAACTACATTTAATTTACCAACGCAATTTATGTATCTATTGAATTAGTTATATATAACATCTACGAACAATTAATTCATATTAACAGACACAATTTCTATATTTATTGAATTATTTATATATATTGATAAATATAAATATAAATAATAATTTATAATTTTTTAAAATATTAATTATTTATTTTTAGTTTTAGTTTTTTTTCTATTTCATTTTCTTTCTAAGAATTTTTCATAACACAACTCAAACCATAAATTTAATCAATCTCTAACATCTAAGTTTAATGAAGGAAATATACAATCTTGAAATGAGTGGCTCAAATATCCCCTCAAGGTTGTATTGAATCTTCCTTTTTCTTTTGTGTTTTGCTATGTAACACAATTAACGTATACTACATTATTATTTCGTTCCATTTGTTCAATTTTCCGTGTAATTAGTATAAGTGGATTGGCACAATTAAATTAAAGAAGTTGAGATATTTTATAAAAAAATTTCAAAAATTATTATTAAAAATCAATCATGTAATTTTTAGTTACATTGCAATTTTCTTGAAAAACTCTTATTACATTACGAATGTATAACTTTAATCATTAATATTTATTTTTCATATATATATTATTTTAAATAAATTTTAACAAAATTAATCAAAATAATATAATAAAAAATATTAGATATTTTTTTTGGACAAGAGGAATCAACAATTTGGTCAAGCTCGTATTCACGTGATATAGATTGATTTCAACCATTACCATTATAGGTTCTAATTATAATTGTGAGACTCTCTAAGATGTCAATGCCGATTTGGCAATGAGAAGAATTAAACATGAAGCTTTTATCACTCACGTAATTTTATATATCATAGACTTGCCAAATAAATTACGAAAAATAAAATGTAGCTTACCTACGATTCAAATTAAAAAAATACTTAGTAAAACATTCAAAATGAAATCTCGCTAATCTAGCATTTATATATACAACTTGAGTGGGCCTAATGGTTAAGAGCATGTGATTCCTCCTAAAAGATCACAGGTTCAAAACTAGAGGAGGGTAAAGTATGTATTTCATTGTAGACTTGGCAATCAAATAGCTGCGGGGTGATCTCTTGTCTCACAAACAAGATGATCTCATACACTAATTTAGTGTTTTGATTGATGCTAAATTACTATTAAAGCATTAATTTCCAAACACCGACCCAAAAATTCACTAGGTAAAGGAAAAGCAAAACGTCACATTATTGTCGTTATGAAAAATGCGAATAATGGTTTAGTTATGTGTGGTACACTCAGTTGTATATTTTTTTGATATGACCACCGAAAGCGTCACATTTTCAGTTAGATTTTGTCGTTAGTATTGTTAGTCTTCATCATTTCGATTTATTAGAATTCTGATAGGTTGGTGATGGAGAGTCTGGTGTCAATGTTTGCTTTAAAACAAAAGGAAAAGAGACATGTGCTGACACTAACTTTAGTTAGAGTTGTTACACATCTTTGTCAGGGAATGTTGATGTAATAAGTTTGCTTGGTTATAAAATGAAGAAGTGTCCTTAAACGATATTGGAATTGAAATTGATGTCAAGCAAAAGTATAAAACACGATACGATATTTATAATAATAATATGGGATATGATCACGATATGATATTTGTAATAACAGAATATGCACAAAAAAAAATCATTGGATAAACATAAACTTAATTGAAATGTTTTTCAAGTTAGTAATGGATTTATTATTATTATTATTTATGTTTGATGAATATATTGTTTAACCTTCATGAAAGGTAGTTGAGGAAAATGTTATAGATGTGGATTTTGTTTAAGGATTTGATTTTGGATATGGTAGCCACGGTTAAGTATTGATAGTTTATGTTGTTAATATTTATTATTTTTTTAGTGTCACACTTTGTGATTTATTATTATTAAGTTTTATATTATTTGGAGGGAAAATTGTTTATAAGATTTGTTATGAGGGGGACTCTGATGTAGTTTGGATTGATAACATCATATGGTGGATATTTGTAGTGGATGAAATCAACAACAATAAATTATAGTAAAATTTGAGGTATATAATTGACTATATAGAAAATGGTAATAAATTTTCTAAGTACCATGTTAACTTGGTTTACTTTGAGTCACAAGTCACTTGTCAAGATTTTTTAAAAATGTAACTAGTGTTAGTCTTTATAATGTAATAAAATGTAATTTTTATCATTGACATAATTATTATTGTTATTATTAATTTTTACTAAAGGAATGTTCTTCATGCTTATAAGAATTAAAAAAATATATTTTGAGTCAAAGAAAATGTATTTTAGTCAAGTCTCATTTAGACATTTGTAAGAAAAATATTTTTGATTTTTTATTGAGTCAAAGTCCACCAAAATGTAAAAGTCAGCTTTGGCCTCCAAGAGCCACCTATTCGACCCTCCTGGATAGCTATATATAAGAGACAGTTCGACTCATTTGGAGATCATTGAATCACACACAAGAAGTTTATTTGAAACATGCGAAGAACGACAAAAAGAAGAAGTCAAAGGAGAGATAATTGAAGGCCAAGAAGAGTGATTTTGCTTGAACAAATTTCATACTTAAAGGACATATTTTTTCTATGTCTTGCATGCCCAAAATTTCAGGGGTCGAAATTATAGGGCTAAAATTTCAGGAGTTGACCATATTTGGGATAATTTGACCATGTTTGACTTTGACTTTGGAGGTCACTTGGAGGACGGTTGGACTTGGAGTTTTGGTGGAAATTTTGGGTCTTGGTCTTGGATATCTCACTTTGATCTAATTCTATAACAGAAGGATTGTTGTTTGGTTTTCTCCCTTGTGGGTTTTTTCCTTGGCTTGAAGTCTAATTTCTGGTCTCTTGTCTTTTGTGCACTATGATTTCTATTTTCTTGTTTTGAATGGTAATTCCTTGATGAATAATAAAGGTAAAATAAAATAAAACTAAAAAAACTTCACAAGTAATTATCATGCTAAGAAATTCCCCCTTGCATTAGAATTTCAACATAGTATTAGAGCTAAGGAAGATTGAAGAAACAAGGTATGTGGTATTGAATGAAGGTTGTAGCTCCTATCCAAACCATGTTCTAAAATACAAATATGAATTTGTGGTCTAATATCAATATGGAAACAATAATATGAAATCTGTAGCATATGTCTAAAAGATTTGAAAATTTCATATCAAGATATATTGTTTGGGTGAAGTCTGAAGTAAAAGCTAACTTCAAAAGGTATGTACCCTTATAACCATCTGAAATTTGTCTCAAGGTTGAATACATCAATGTTATTTTTCTATGGTTTAATTACTAGGCCGAGCCCTAGAGAATTTTAGGCCAAGACCTAGAAGAGAAAATTGAGACCTCTGTTGTGAAGATCAGATTACTTAGAACTTGTAACTTTACCATAAACCCGAGCTTAATTAATGATTCAATCTAATCTAAATTTCTCAATACAAATATGTCTATACGAACAAGTTTTTTGGTGAATCCCTATGATGCAAGCTACAATGAGGCAACATATCCTCTATAACATCAAAACTTATGAAATATACACTACAAGGAAAAGACCCTCTAGCAGAGGTTATAAAGGAGGTTTTTAGTGTTATAAAATTGGCCAAAATTGTCAAAAAAACATTTTCTTCAACATTTGTTTTCAGTAACAGAGGTTTTGGCAGAGCTTCTAACGGAATTTCAACACAACTAAAAAAACTAGGCGGCCGGAGGTTATTACAGATGTTTTTTTCATCGGTGTGCTACTCAGGTGTCAACGCACTAGTGTGTGTCATCTAGATCGTCGACCTGGGGTGGTTGAAGGTGCATGCACCGGGCCGTAAAGTTCTAAAACCGCACCAGGTGCACTGTAGGTGATACAATGCACCAAGCCGTTCTAATTGGTATTGGGATTTGTGTGGTCCCCATAGGTCGTATCAACGCACTCGTTCGTAGCATTATAGAAACGCACCGGTGTGAAGTATCACACAAACACACCGATTGTTCTAATTTGTATTGGTATTTGTGCGGTGGCCATAGGTCGTACAAACGAACCGATGAGTAGTCTCACATAAATGCACCGATGCGCAATATCGCACAAACGCACCGAGAGTTATAATTGGTATTGGTATTTGTGCAGTGCCTATAGGTTGTAGAAACACACCAGTGCGCTTTATCATGCAAACGCACCGGTGTACAATAACTGACACACACCAATGTTGATTTTGTATTTTTAAGAAACATCTACCTGTGACAGTGCACTTATTATGATTTTTTTAAATTCATTATTCATCAAATGTCAACACATATATTATAACATTATTCATATTAATTAAATTTTTATTAATGCATTTGAATGTGATGTTTGGATTAATTTGTTATATCATATCATAATTATTTTGATTTTTTTAAATTCATTATTCATCAAAAGACGATACATATCTTATAACAGTATTCATATCAATTAAATTTTTATTAGTGCATTTGAATGTGATGTTTGGATTAATTTCCTATATCATATCATCAGATTTCACATCTCTTCATTATAATATTTAATCATCCATAAATTTTATCAGTGGTGTTACATTTCATAGCAACAATGGAGAACGCAATAGAATAAATTAAAACATATTTTATTATATATATATAAGACATTCTTTGTCATACAAAATGGGATAGTTATTAGTATCCCTTTGTCTTTCAATTAGGACACTATGTCCATTACATTAAACAAAATGTCTGATTTCATAGACAAATATTTCAAAAAATACAATGTCGTGCTTTGATATCCAAACATAATGATCATCATTCTTCGCTTGAATTTTTGTCACTGCTCGAGCTACTTCCATGAATTAGGTTATTTTGAGGAATGTTTTTTTCACAGTGTTGATTGTTTTTTTCTTCTTCACCTTCCATTTCAAAACATAAAAATAAATTGTAATGAATGTATATACATTAGTGAGAATAATGAAAATTGAAATTTTAAATAATATACATCAATGTAAATCGAAAAGAAATGACATACCATAGCAACAATTGACTCATGAACTATACACATTCTTTCAAAACCTAATTTCATGCCATCTTTCAAGATTTCATCTGTTGGCACAATTCCATACTTTGTTTCCTGCAAGTTTTATACCCCATAACAAATCATATATTTAATATAAAGATTTTTTGTTCTATTAATTATAAACAGAGCTAAGTAAAACAAGATCGATAGATGCTTACAAATTCCACAATTAATTTATGATATACCAACATATACTCACAACCCATATTTAACCCAATGTCAATCAATTCGTCTGATGGTTCTTCTTTGTATATTAGTACTTGTTTAAAGACATTCAATGATGATTGTTGTAAAACAACTTAAAATATACAAAAATGAAATCTAGTTAAGTTGTTATAAGGAAGTAACAATTACTCACAAACTTAGATATCAACCATTTTCTTCCTTGTCGTCATATTTTGTGTGTTGAAGGGGTACCATTTTCTTTTCTCTTTTGCAAGAAAATACTTGAAAATTAATATTTAATGATAATTTTTTTATTTATTGTACCTAATGATCGAAAAATTCAATGATTACATATTACATTTGAAGCACGCTGTTGTTGGGATGGCTCCTCCCATGATGCAATTTTGTCCATTTCTTTGACCATCTCCTTGTATACCTTTTTTGACATTCCTACTGGCATATTTCTGATATCAACTCATTCATCTTTTTAGATTTTCATAATTTCCTGAAAATGTAACATGACAATAAACTATTTAATTTTTATGTTGATATATTCTTTCTTTTTTGTTGTTGTACGTTTTTGCTATTAAAAGTATGACGTGTCTCATTGCCCAATTCTCTAGAAACTCTTCCTATAGGTTAAATAAAATTTGGTTCTTGGAATCATTGGATTGATTTTTGTATTGTAAGTGGAAAGAACATCTATATATTCGTTCCACTAGATCCCTCAAAATTTTGTAAAAGTTTTTCCCCCTTTCGTTAACCTCTAACACCACTCCAGATGAGCTAAGGAGCAATTCATTTTCATTTGCATGTTCTATTTTTTTTCTTTTCTTAGAACAACATTCCTTTTCTAAGTTGTTGGTCCCTGTAGAAAATTAAACATATGTGAAGTAACAGATTTTTGAAACATTTTATCTAATAATTTAAAGTATATTATTAATGAAAATTAAAACAATAGACTCATATTGGATGGATAGTATTTTTTCATTAACCTAATTCATCCTTTTGCAATTTTTCCATTAAGCTTTTATGCTTTTCTGGTCCTAGATCAGAACTTATCAAGCTTCGTCATTTTTTGGCTCTTCATGATACACAATAAACAATACATATTAGTTAAACTTACATATAGTTCAAAAATAATAGTTTTTGTAAATAATTTACAAAGAACTTGCCTTTTTTGCTTTTCTTGATGTGCTATCAATATTTTTGTTACTTGATCTCTTGTCAGCCATTTATTTATCAATATGAAACCTGTATCATATCATTCATTAATATATTTTATAAATAAATCATCAAATTTTCAGGTAAAAAAAAAATATCAAGAAACTAGTGCGCTTTTAAATTTTGTATGCACCGACGTCGGTGTATCGTGTTCTTATAAACACACCGCCAAAACAGTGTAAAACATCGCACAGTGCTCTATGTCAACAAGGAGCACCAGTGTGTTATATGTTAACTACCACACCAATTAACACAGAAAAAATAATAATAATCGTCTAGTGTTAGTTTTTCTAGCATATGGTGTCATGGAGGGGGCGATGCGGCATATTCTTATAAACACCTCGCGCAAACAGGGGACCATCGTACGGTGCTCTTTGTCAACAAGGAAACCCGGTGCGTTATATGTTACATGGTGCATCGATTAACACAAAATATTTTTTTTTTTGCTAAACAATACGTGTGCGGTGCTCTATAATGAAATAGCGCACTAGTGCCCTATTTTACATATGGCGCATAGATTAAAAAAATTATGTTTTTTAATATTTTTATCAAACGGTACATGTGAGGTGCATTGTGATAAGCCAACGCACCGGTGCGCTAGGTTACACAGAGAGCACCGATTAAACAAATTCAATTTTTTTTTTAAATTCACTCAAGGGCCGACATGGATTGGGATCCAACTATGCAAGTCGTCCCGTGGGTTAGATGTCATAGGCCTATATATATAGCAATACAAACCCTATAAATCTAAAATGAAAAGCCCTAATTCTGAAATCACATACACAGGAAGAAGCAAGGGCAGAAACAAAAATAATGAAGGGTTTAGTGTAAAATGGATTTTTTTTTTTTTTTCAAAAAATGAACAACAAATTTAAATTTTTTACTTACTGCGTAAAAAATATTGCAGAAAATGTAAAAAAAACAATAAAATTTAATCACGATATCGTTTGAAATTCTATGCTACAGGGTTTGAATCACCAAAGGTTTGGAATTCTGATTGTCTGAATAGTTCTGTTCAAAAGTATTTCGTTGCTCCACAGTGCTCTCGTGCTCTCTTGCTCCAGGTATGTCTCATGCAAATCTTTGGCTGAAAATTTTCGTAAAAATAGTGACATAACGAAAAGTGTTTAGTATTTAAAGAATTTTTTATGAAATTAGATTTTCAAAATATTTTTCCGCCTATTTTTCAATTTGCCGCTTTTTTTTCACTTAAAAAAAATAAAGTTGTGTTTTTTTTATTTGCGGATTTCTGTCACCGGTGCGTCAGTTAATAACATCACACGAGTGCGTCAGTTAATAACATGGCACCGTTGTGCAGTAACTAAAATGCACCAGTGCAGTTATCTGTAAATAAGCACCGATAATAATAAGTCCATTTTTAATGCACCGAAATTACTTTTAGGTGTGTGCACTAAAATTTATTGTTGATTGTTCTCAAATGCAAGGAGAAAATATCATAATTATATCGAATGGACAATTCTTCAAAATCTAGCATGTTCCATAATATTTCTCAAAGTCCATCGCAGAGTTCTCCCTATCCATCTTGAGACATAATATTACTTCAGATTTTATTTATATTTTCATTATCTAATTGAATTTATGTTTATTATCCATGTCAATCAGCTTAATAAAATTTATAATGTATACAAATTTGCAGGTTCATGCAGATTCAAAATCGAGTTCAGATGCACAAAATATTCAAACAACTCCAAAACATTGGAAGCTCTTATCAGGAGCAGCATACTGCAAGGCGCATTTGGTAGATGAAAATGGACAGCCGCTTCACCCTGCCAATTGTAACAATTTTGCATCTTCTAGCCCAAATCCCAGGACAATGATGGTAATAATAATTGTTTGGTATATTAATGTAATTATTTCAACGTCAAACAAATTAATCATGCATTGTAAACGTTCTTACTAATTGATATCATAGATTTTGTATTAATCATGTTCAAATATATTTTTTGAAATTATTAGGATTCTAGTGATGATGAGCGACCTAACTACCATCTTCCGTTGCACCCCACTACAATGTAAAATCGAGAGAAGGTTGAATTAAGAGAAAAAATCGGAGAGGAACGATACCAAGAATGGTTGAATCAACCATCGATTCAATTCCCACGACGTCGAGATTCACCAATTAGGAATGACTACAACAATAGTAGTTGTTCACAAGTTGGCGATGGAGGCAATCAAATAGAGGTTGGTATGGATGATTACTTAAAGGATACGAATTCCATGGAGACAATGTTGTTAGATGCATTCCAAAACGATGATCAGCTAGGGGATGATGCTCATATCGCTGACACCTTTTTCGAAAGCCTTAAATTTGCTTCCACCACCACTCTCTTTGGACTTAGTGGTCAGTCAAAGTCTACCCAGTTGGGGACAACGATGTTACTGTACAACATGAAAGCAAAGTTTGGATTTTCGAATGCATGTTTCTCAGAAATTTTGAGGTAAGTTACCATAAAGTCCTCCCTTATATAAATTTGAGAAATATAATCACACAATGAACATTAAAAATGGTCAATTTTATGAACGTTAACAATTATATCAGCATTAATGTACATTTAATATTTTCCATGATCACCAAATACATGTTATTCAAAGATAAGGTTCTTCTGAGTGATAATGTATTGCTCGGTAGCAACGAAGAGGCAAAGAAATTGTTGAAAATGTTGGGTGTTGAGTACATATCATATCATGCATGTCCAAATGATTGTACTCTATATAGAGAAGAATATGCAGACAAAGAGATATGTCCGAAATGTGGGCATGAAAGGTATGATAAATAAATAAAGAAGGGTAAATCACGTGGTCCTTCTTTTAAGATATTGAGGCACATGCCTATAATCCCAAGGATTCAAAGGCTCTTTTGTTGCAAAGAATTAGCTATGTTGCAGGGATAGCATGCCTCACACATAAGTGAGTTGGGAGTTATGTGAATCCCAATTGATTCAATATCCATGAAGCATATAGAGGATACATGGCCCAAAAAATTCATGGATGAAGTACAAATTCTATGACTTCAAAAGCCATGGATGGCGTCAACCCATATTCCCTCTAGACCACCAACTATTCTGTTTGGCCTCTAGTAGTGATCAATAACAATATCCCCCCATGGTTTTTCATGAAGAATGAACATATTGTGTTGGCTCTCATAGTCGCTAGTAGAAGACAAGTGAAGAATATGGATGTCTACTTACAACCATTTGTAGATGAATTGAAGGAATTATGGGATGGGATAAATGTATATGATAAATCAAGACCCATCACAACAGAGAGGAGTTTTACGTTGTATGGCATATGTGCCTACACGACACATGATTATCCAAGCTTAAGAGTTTGCTCTAGTAAATTACATGTTTATTGATTTTTTAATATACGTAACAATATTCTTTCGCATATTAGTTATTTAATTCGTTGTAATTTTTCTTATCTTCATTATATTCTTTAACGTGCCATGCATATAAATTATATACAATAATCTCACAGGTCTTGTAACAAAAGGGTATTTTGGATGTAAATGTTGTGGACCTTCTCTGAAAGCTATATGGTCCAACGACCTATGAAAGCCAGTGTATGACTGCTCCAGGGTATTCCTCCCATAAGAACACCCTTACAGAAGAGAAACATCCACTTTAAATGGTAAACGAGAGAGAACCCAAAGGCCTCCAATAATCACACCAGTTAAATGGCTTAGAGCATATGAGATAGAGAAGGAGAAGGAGTTCATATAAATGTTCGATTAAAATGGGGAGCCTATGTTCGATGATCCAGAATTCTTTGACACCTATGTTGAGAAATTTCCAATTGGAATGAAAAGGAAATCTATATTTTATAACCTCCCATATTGGGAGCATCTTAAGATTACCCACTTATTAGATCCCATGCATATATTTAAAAATGATTCATCTTCTTTATGGAGGCACATATCATCAAAAAAAAGTGACACATTTATTTTTAGGAAAGATCTTATTACTTCAAAAACTAAAAAGAAATATTGGCCAGGACGATTAGAAAGTACAGGATAAGAGGCAGGCATTGGTCCCTCTAATTCATGATATTTCAAAGAAGGTGATGTCCCATGGATTTTTAAAAAAGGTGATCTTTCTTTGGCAAAGGAAGTTATAATGGGTGTGAGGGCTCCATCTTCATATGAGTCTTCACTACGACGCTACTTCACTATGGATTACCATTTTTCAGGGTTGAAATCGCATGACCATTTGAATATTCTAAGAGTATATATAATGTCAAAAGCATGATTCTATAATTATTTGTTATATTAATAAATTTCATCCCATGCATGGATCATAAAAAATAACTAATTTTTTATATTATTGCACATGTTTATAACTTTGCAGTGTCATTATCCTTTTTTTGTGTGTGGGCGTGTGAAACATGAATTCCCCCAAGACCTAGGACGTGCCATATCTAAATTATTTGCATTTTTACGTTGGATCACGTCAAATGAGATTCATGTGGCTAGCATTCCACGGTGGCGTCAAGAGATAGCTGATGTTGTTTGTATGTTTGAGAAGGAAGGGCTGACGAGTTTCATGGACTTGCAGGTTCATCTTCTAATCCACCTAGTAGATGAGGTTGAATTAGTTGGGGTGGTTTCTTGTCGTTGGATGTTCTTCTTAGAGAGGTACATGAAAAAATTCAAAGGTTTTTTCGACAAAGGGAAAAGCCCAAGGGGTTTATGGCAGAGGGGTACATATCGTATGAGTCTTTCTATTATGCCAATGAGTACATCAAGGAGATTGACAACAGACTAGGTTCGGTGATTTGGGACGATGAAAGGGATGAAGACAAAAGAGAAGAGGAGCTGCTCCAAATGAATGAAAAAAAGCGCTTGATAAAGAGTAAGCGACTTATAAATTTTCAAATTTACACGAAGTAAATATTCATGTTGAACTTCGATATAATGTATATTTTGATCTCTATGTACTATATAATGTCGTTTTGATTTCATTAGCGAATTCAGAAACTCAAGAAATCAATAAATTCTTTCTTTAAAATTTCAAAGTGACACAACCGTGGGTTGCATTGTACGAACAAAAGAGGATGAAACGGGATAGTGACAGGAAATAATTCATACGGTTGAATGGTAGAAGTGTGCCTTATCCCGATCATTTAAAATAAAAATATGCCAAAAATATGCCCCAACAATTGGGTTGTTGACCAATTCAGAGAGAAATACAGTGCAACCGGCCAGTACCCGCGTGCTGAAGAGGGTGTGATAAACGTAGGGATTGGATGCACCAACTCGGTAATAATATATTTAATTTATATGTACATTTTGTTGGAATCACGATTTTCGTTAGACCAAAACCCGTAGGCGTTAGTCTCCGGTACAATCGCTAGAGTTAGGATCCACGAGAGGTGGTTAGTCCATGTCGTGAAACGCATGGGAAGCGTTGAGCCCAATGTCCAACAATCTCCCCCCCCCAATGCGAGTCGGGTGAGTTTCAAACTTGAGACCTGTCGCTCTGATACCAATTGTTGGAATCACAATTTCTGTTAGACCAGAACCCGCAAGCGTTAGTCTCTGCTACAATTGCTAGAGTTAGGATCCACAAGAGGCAATTAGTCCATGTCGCGAAACACACGGGGAGCGTTGAGCCCAATGTCTGACACATTTGAAACTTAATAATGCACCTTTCAATTTTATTTACATCTATATATCATATTTTAACTGTTGAGTTATTATAAGATACATGACACTATGATTTTTTAACTTTTTTATAGGTGCATTTGTCCCCATCTATGTGGGCATATGGACACCATTTTCACACAAAAAATGCCGATGATGGACACATGACACAAGACTGTGGGGTGGAAGTCGAGTTCAATTAATCTAGTTGATCTAGCCACCATGATCAAAACCTAGTACGAGGGACGTTAGGTTACGTCAGAAAGATACAAGAGATCATTGAAGTGTATTTCTCATCTTTCTAGTGTGTTATTTTTAGGTGCAAGTGGTGGGACACCTTTGATCAGAATAATGTAAAGGAATATCGTGATAGTAGACTGATATGATTAACTCTAGAAAGATGTGGGATGAAACTAAGGAGCCCTATTTTTTCCCCAAACACTACAACCAGGTGTTTTTTTGCCTAAATGTGTTGGATAGGGATTGGTGGTTCGTATTGAGACATGACCCTAGATCAAAACATATTTTTGAAAACAATAGTGTTATCATGCCAAGCAAGCTAGAAGATAATTATGAGGGTGATCATGAGAACCGAGAGTGATATGGTACATGTGTTATTTCATCAATATTTATACTTTTTAAGATGGGTTTTTATAAAGAAGAGAACTTAATTACCTTATAACTTATAAGACTCTTTTTTTCAAAAAATTATAATGTGTATGTTGAATTAATTGGTAATTTGCATTGTGTTAATATTAAAATCAATATTTCACTTGATAATTTGCAATTATGTTGATCTCAAAAACAATGGCGTACTGTATAAAGTTTTTTTTTTTTTGGTATGTAAGATCATAATAAAATAATGATAATTATAATTTCACATACAATTACAATTACAATTTTAGAATTTTAGAATTTTACATACAATTACAATTACAATTTTAGAATTTTACATAAAATTTACAATTACAATTACAATTTTAGAATTTTACATAAAATGTACAATTACAATTACAATTTTACAATTTTACATATATACCATTACAATTACAATTTTAGAATTTTACATACAATTACAATTTTACAGTTACAATCATTTGGCATTAATACAATTAAAATTTTACAAATATATTACATAAAATTACAATTACAATCATTTCACATTAATACAATTAAAATTTTACAAATATTTTACATACAATTACAATTACATTTACAATCACAATTTTACAATTTCACGTACAATTACAATTATAATTTTAGAATTTTACATACAATTACAATTTACAATTAAAATCATTTCACATTAATACAATTAAAATTTTACAAATATTTTACATACATTTATAATTAAAATTACAATTACAATTACAATTTCACATACAATTACAATTACAATTTTAGAATTTTACATAAAATTAGTATTACAATTACAATCACGACATAATATTTAATAAATATCATTATTTAATATTAAATTAAATAATCATCGCAATCATGATAACCATCATACAAACATCATATTCGACTAAAAAACACGTTCAAATTTGCTGACATCTGATAATCTAATCATCGTGATCATGATCATCTAACAAAACACTATTAGGATTGTATAACATCATCACAACACAAACATCAAATATACATTTCATGTCAAATAACTGCTATCACATACACATCTATCTTCAAGTTGTACATTAAATGAACATATCTAACATGACCTAACAATGTACACATCATGATGATCACCAACATGTAAATTAAGTACAACTACAACATGAACATAAAATACATGGACCATATATATATATATATATATAGCTGTATAATGTCAAAAATATACAACTGTAATATAAATGTCAAATATCAGCTGGTGGTACATCATCAATAGCAGTACTAGTCGAGGCCTACTCAGTCAATGGTGCAGCCTCGACAAGCTTAGATAGATGTCGATCATCACATGCCTACTGATCTGGTGGTGCCTCATGTTGATCAGGATCAATTTTCGGTTGCTCATGATGACTCGACATGGATGGTCCAGCCTGCTGATGATCATGATTACTGCTAGATGCTGCAAGCTGTCGATCATGATGACTCGACGTGGATGGTCCAGCATGCTCATGATCATGATTACTGCTAGATGTTGCAAGCTGTCGATCATGATGACTCGACATGGATGGTCCAGCATGCTCATGATCATGAATGTTGGATGTTGCAAGCTGAGAAGGCTGACTCGACGTGGATGGTCCAACCTGCTCATGATCATGACTTTTGGTCAATGCTGCAGGCTACTCATCTGCAACGTGAGGTGAACGATGATCACTCCCTTGATCATGATCATCAGATGATGCGTCGTTGCTCTACTGTCAATGTAATGTGTCTCGACCACGCCTACATTGAAGGGCCCTCTCCAACCATGTAACTAAGCTGGTAGCTCCTACGACATGCCGCATCACACTGAACATGTCACATGGCATGCCTCTCCACATCTGTACCAACCTAGCATCGGCCTGTATCTCTCTCATAGTGGTGAGCCTGACTTTCCCCTCCACAAGCAATTCACAGAGTTAGTTGCCCAACTCCATACTAAATCTACTGTCAAGTCTACGCCTCGCAAAAGGCAGTACCGACGCACCATGAAGACCAGGTCTGTCTGAATCAACCTGATCCTCGGCATCTGCCATCTCTTGATCGTCATCAGGATCTACACCTGGATCATTTGGTGGCGATGGCATCTCGTTGCCATCAGATGACCCAATGTCTACAAAATATATATAAGTACACAACAATAATTAGACAATTTCATTAAACAATTTAATAAAAAAAGTTAAAGAACATGTTATAATAAATTTAAATAAAATAGTAATAGTAATTTTATCATCCGGTGGCTCATCATTTGTGAAGAGGATGTTGGCACACCCTCACCAATCCAAATTAGCATATAGACAAGGGACTAGAACGAAGGGATGCTCATCAACATTGGCTAGCAACTCCAATGCATCATGTGATAGCTTCATGGAAAACTCTGACTCACCCCTCTTGGGCATCATCTGTCCCCACATTTGCATCCGCACATGCAGCATGGGCCTACGAGTCGGCGGAAAAAAAAGTAGGCCTCATCTCTAGAAACCTCTCAAAAAATAAACAAAATATCTCTGAAGAGAAAGGGAATTTCACCCTCCCTTGTGCCTGAGCATGACATCTATATAAAGATGTACATAACTACCGCAAAAAAATGACAGACCACCTCACAAGTCGTGGCGCCTGTAATAAATAATCAAAATAAAATAGAAGCGGGAAACTCATGTGTTTCTCGTCGCTGGTATGATGTGAAATTGTCAAAATTAATAGTGAGAGGCACCTCACCTCCTCTCCACCAAATGAAGCAATACGTAACTAACCTTTGGAGACCTGAAAATCTACAGGAGACAGTATATCCACGCTAATGTTTCTCTGGGAGTACACCAACTGACTCCCTGCTGCATAGCCAATGGGGACTTCTGGGAATGAGGGAAAATCCACCCATCTCCTCGATAGGCTAGTAAGAAATCGTTTTCCTCCTCAATGGGTGCGTACCACTGGTTAGGACCAATCTGAAAACCCTGTAGGTGGGCATTCCACCTGCGGATAAGCTATTGTAAAAACCCACCATGGACCTTTAGGGATGTAGCCTCCTCATAGAACTTGAGGAGGCATATCTCCCTTAGGAGCCCCTGGGTGGTTGTTGTAATAGGGCGAGGGTACGTATCTCTCTCCCTCTCTCATGCCTCCCACAGGCAAACCATGTTATACTCGTCCGCACGTTGTTGTTGTTGTTCCCTTTCTTCTCTCCTTTGACATCGATGAATGGTTGACATATTGAATACAATTTTTTTATTAAATGAAACATGTATTTAGGAATATACATATATAATTTTGTTTGAAAAAACAAACAAAAAAAACAGTCAATGTGCCACAAAAAACAGCCATGCATCGGTAACTGTGCGTCTTTTTTTGTCGTGCATCAGAGGTTGACGTGTCTTTTTTTGTCGCACCTTGGAGACGGTGCACCTAGAAATTTTCAGCGCACTGCCCTTTTGGCATTATTACAAGGTCAACAATGTAGTGGTATAACAGACTGCACCGTTGAATATGTACCAATGTCGGGAGGGCGGTGCGCTAACCAAACTATATGCCCCGGTGCGCCACAAAAAACCAAACAAAAAACAGTCTGTGCGCCACAAAAAATAGGCATGCACTGGTAACGGTGTGTCTTTTTTTGTCGTGCACCGGAGGCTAGCGCGTCCTTTTTTGTCGCGCACCAGAGGTGGTGCACCTAGAAATTTTTACCACACCTCCCTCCTGACATTGTTACAAGGTCAATGGTGTGGTGGTATAACAAACCACACCGTTGACTATGTACCAGTGTCAGGAGGGCGGTGCGTTGACCAAACTATACGCCTTGGGGTGTATAGTTTAGGAAGCGCACCGCCCTCCTGATACTGGTACATAGTCAACGTTGTGGTAGTTTACATGACCGCACCATTGACTATGTCCATTTCGAGAGGGCAGTGCGCTGAAAAAATTACACGCCCTGGGGCGGATATTTCCATCAATGAACCACATTCTCGTAATTCGACATGGTTAACGGTGCGGCCAGGTAACCGACCGCACCGAAATTTTTTTAATTTTAGAAAAGCACGGTGCATCATTTCGGTGTTTCCCCGGAACCAGTGCAGATACCGTTAGTATCAGGTTGCAGTGTGGCCTGTAAATTTATAGGAAGCACCACGAACCGGTGCGAGCCGAACGGCTCGAGTGCACCGCGTGGGATTTTTTTTTTTTAAATAAGGTGAGTTTTAAGTTATTTTAGAAAAACAATCTACTAAAAGGTTTAATTATGGAAAAACAAGTAAAATACATGTACGTTAGGCCACTGAGGAGGCATATTGGCTGTATAATTTGCAAAACTAAATTTTCCCATTGTTTTGCAAAATTCGAAATGGAGATGGTGAGCAATGGACAACAGCAATGCGTGCAATGGAATCATCGATGGCAGGGTGCCTCACAGAAGGTAATTTTTCACTCGTTCTTGAGAGCTCTGGAGCACTAAAAAGTGAAAATTGTGGATTTTTAGCAGTAATTTTTTTTTATTTAACCTTGTTCCGGTGCGCGGGTTTTATAAGTGCACCAGGCAGTTTCGTAAAACCGCACCGGGCGGTTTCAGTTTTGGCACGGGGTTTTAGGACGCACTTGTGGAATATTTGTAGAGCACCAGTTCGCTACAGTAATGAGACGCATTGGGTGGTTTGGACCGAGCACACGATGTCCTGGTGTGTCAATATTTTGTGCGCACCGGTGCTTTCTCTAGTGGAATGCACCGGTGCAGTTTAGGATGATAAACACACCGGAGAAAAAACATCTGCAAAAACCTCCACCCACCAACCTCCTCTAGTAACCTCCGCTAAAAACGGATGTCTGGGCAATTTTTATAAGGGGTTCCTAAAAAACATCTGCTAGAGGGTCTTTCCCTTGTAGTGATATTGCCCAAGACTAGTCTTTTGTGATATGTAAAAGCAATATGTCATGTGAAGACACTGTGAAATGTCTATGGAACTTTCAATTCATTGTGTTTCCTCTGTTGTGAATATAATATTACTTATAACTAGTAACATTACCATAAACTCGAGCTTAATTAGTGATTCAATATAATCTAAAGTTATCAATACAAATATGTCTATACGAACAAGTTTTTTGGTGAATCTCTATGATGCAAGCTGCAGGGAGGCAACATATCCTCTATAACTTCCAAACTTCTGAAATATATTGTCCAAGACTAGTCTTATGTGATATGTGAAAGCACAATGTCATCTGAAGACACTGTGAAATGTCTATGGAACTGTCAATTCATTGTGTTGCGCTAGAAGTTAAGGAGAAGTTACACTGAATTTTTGATGATTGTGAGTTTAAAAGAACATGTGAAATTTCATGTGCACATCAGAAATATTTTGAGATCAATTACATTACCTCTCCAACATGACACCTCTATGAAGATTCAAAATTTCATCCATATTTCTTTTGAATTTTACATCTAAAGTACAATAACATGGCATTCTACAGCCTAAATTATTAACAGATTTAAGATATTTTTTATGACAACAAGAAACCAATATAATACTTGTCCAAGATCTAAGCTATCCAAGCATCCAAATTTTCTGAAGTTTAATTATATTGATGAAGCATCAAATTTCAAAGATTGGAAGAAGTGTTTTACATGTATTGTCTATACCAAGAACTCTTTAGTGAATTTTGAAGGATTGACAACAAGTCTTCACTACAATAATTTGAACTAATCAATAAAGAATATAATATGTATATGACAAATTTGAACTAGTGATAAATCAAAACATTTTATGGAAAACATCTGAACCCTTGTGGACAACTATCTCTCATTTACATATCCGTGTATCTTTGAGGCAAGTAACAGTTTGATCTATTTCACTAATACACCTGAAGCTTACTAAGGTTACATATTACTATGACATGAAAATTAATTGTGGAAACATTCTTCTAATATTCAATTCATCTATGATGACATTAAGAAAGATATCTGAAATTTTCAAACCTAGAAATTCTTCTCTGTGGAAAAATATGAATTCTATGGAATTATATATGAGGCACTATAAATATATACAAGCTTGTGAGAAGTTCGTGACATTTAATCTATGGAAGATAATGAAATAATTAAAGAACAAAACCTTATGGAAGAATTGTAATAAGATACCCAAAGGTATGCAAAGATAATCTATGTGGCACTATATACAATCAATGAAAGAGATTGAAGCTATGTAAATCATCTCTGTAGTTAAAAGTTGAAGACTTTGAGAGCTCTGTGGAAGAACTAAAACAAGTTATCTGAAGATATATAAGGCTTATATGTGACACAAGTATGAGAAGCAATTATACCATCAATATTTATACATAAAAAGGAGGATGTATCACACCATTAAGGTTGACCTATCTGATTCATTGAAGTCTGCAAGATCTAAAGCATATTTTTGGAGGAAAAAGATACATTTCAAATGAAGAAATTTCAAAGGATTGTATCTTTGCAAGGATGGATTGGTAAGTGTAATTTTATGTATGTATGTATAATGTTTTGTCAATGTCAACTATAGTGCCTATAATGCTAATCTAGCGATCTAGTTCTCTCTTGATAAATAATATTATCTTGTAAAAGAATTATGTGTAGATATATTGGATCTTCGACATGTTAGAATTCAAGTATCTCCTTACATATAAAGACAAGGTTTATGAAATATAGGAATGAAGTAAATTCCATTTCTCCTATAGAAGGTTTTCTAATAACTTCTCTAAGGTTTGCGTCTAGCGCATTTTTGTACAATATGTAAAATTGAAGTATGGAAAGCCCTATTATAATATATATGGTTTTTAAACCCTAGAAGAGGTTGGAATTATAAAACCAAAGGAGTAAAACCATAACTCGTCATTTCTGCTATAAAAAGAAAACCTAGCTCTTAAGAATGACAAAAATTACATCATGCTAATGTGGGAACTAGGTTAGTGAAAAATTCCAAGATTTAGAGGGAGTTGACCTTATTCAAAATATAAGTACTCTACATCTCCTTGATTACTACTATTATTATTATCTTTGTACTTTTCCTTTTTGTTCTTTCATAATATTCTAATAAAGGTTGAAAGCCAAGACACAATCTATATAAACTTGACTCAAGATGAAAGAATTTGAAGAACGTGGAAAATCATGAAGATCAAGAAGTAGTTTAAAGTATACATCAAATAAGTCAATTATCTCGCAACATGAAAAGAAGATTAATTAAAGAAGAATTTCACCTACCTCAGCTAGAAAGAGAGAGATTTGATTAATTTGATTCAAGAACACATTGATTGGGTTGAAAATTATAATGATTGATAGAGATATTGTTGATGATTGGGATCTAATATGATTTATTGGAAGAGTGTGAAGCATAATTACATACAAAGAAAAAATATGAGAAGGTGTGTGTAATCAATTTTGAAGAATTTTTTCTCCTTAAGGTATTTGATGTACTACTTGATGACATGCTAGATTCAAAGCTACATATAAAAACATGAAGTTTGAAGCTCGTTATGGTGTGATGCAAATACGAGCCAAGGAGCTACAGTGGATCTCGACGAAATGAACAAGTAGTCGATGCATTGATGAACTTCCTCTTCAAAATGAGTATTTTTTAGACAATATTAGTCTTGTGGTTATTTCTCCCTATTTAAGATGGAGTGAGGGTGGACATCATATTCTCCATGTGTCATGTACTATGGCCAAGACTTACAACTATAAGCCTAGTAAAGGCACTGGTAGGGAGAATGGTGGATTGGATAAGCATATGGGACTAATATTCTTTGAGGATTCGTACTTTGATCAGGACTAATTGTCATCATTCAAGTACAATAATCCAAGATAAGAAAAAATCCAGAGGACTGATATATCTTGGTGTTAATTTTATGACAATGGATTAGGAAATACTCCTGTGACGACATACCTGGTGAACACCTGGGTGGGGTATGTGCCTGGGAGGCAGTGGTGTCCAAATTTATGCCTCCCAACATTGTGCTATGATCTAGTGGAGAGATAGATCTTGTTATTCAAGGCCTTGGTATTTTGACAATGTTGGATATGATGATGTAAATCATCATTGGTGCTTATGAGTCCAGATCCTTTCTTATATGAATATTTTAACTTGAGAATATATTGTTGTGTCATTATGAATACATCCCTAGTTAAGAGGGAGTGTTGACAAATGTATCTAGTGTTAGTCTTCATAATGTAATAAAAGATAATTTTTATTATTGAAATATTTCTTATTATTATTATTTATTTTTGGTAAAATTTGCTCTTCAAGCTTATAAGAGTCAAAAAGAGTAAAAAGGAAATTACTTTGAGTAAAAGAAAATGTATTTGAGTCATGTCCCATTTGGAAATTTGTAAGAAAAATATTTTTGAATTTTTATTAAGTCAAAGTCCACCAAAATGTACAAGTTGGCCCTCCTTAGGAACAAGTCGACCTGGGTCTCCAAGAGGCACCTATTCAACCATCCTTGATAGTTATATATAAGAGGCAATTCAAATAATTTAGAGATTATTGAATCACAACAAAAAATACATTTGAAGCATGTGAAGGAGGAAAAAAAGGAGAAGTCAAAGGAGAGAGAATTGGCATCCAAGAAGAGATCATTTTTCTTGACCGAATTTTAGAATTAAAGGGAAAAACAAATTGTGCCACTATAGGCACGAAATTTCAGGGGCCAAAATTTCATGAGTTGACTAGATTTGGGATAGTTTTACCATTTTTTACTTTGATTTGAAAGTTACTTGGAGTAGGGCTGCACTTGGTGTTTTGGTCGCAGTTTTGGGTCTTGATCTTGGATATCTCATTTTGATACGATTCTATAAGAGAAGGGTTGTTGTTGGGTTTTCCCCCTTGTGGAGCTTATCCCTAGCTTGGAGCCTAATTTATGGTGTCCCTTATCTTTATTGCACTATGATTTCTATTTTCTTGTTTTGAATGGTAATTTCTTGTTTAATAATAAAGGTAAAATAAAGGATTTCCCATTTGTCCAATTTTGTGGTGTGGTAGGGATTCATTTTATCAATTGAAGTATCTTCATCATCAATATTTAGAGGTTCATTAAGCATAAAGTCAACATGCCATGTAATATATATGTTCTTTATTTGTTCTTAGTGTGAAATCATTTCTTCATTGGCGGAACCATTTTCTTTGAGGATTTTCCAAATAAGTTTGTACAGGAGGATGTTGCTCCAATAGAAAGAAGAATAGGAATATACACCCATAAAAGGGATGAAAAAGTAGCATGGCAAGACACGAACAACAATGAAAGTTTTTTTATTTTTTATTTTTTATTTTCCATTTTTCATGTTCTAGCTAGTAGAGAAGGACCAAGAATGTGTGACTTCATTAAGTAGCAACAATTTCATAGAAAGAGGTATTTTCATGTTCGAATAAATGAAATTTATGTTGAAATGGATCCATTAACATCATGTGAAACACATTAGGAAAAAAATTGGTTGAAATTAAATGAAACAAACAAACAACTACGAAAAGTTAGGGGGAGTTTTTGTATCATATGACAAGTCTCTTGTACTTCTTGTGCTCATATGTCCCACTCAACAATTGTTTTTGTTAGAAGCTTTCAAAAGTAAATGACAATTAGGTATTCTAGGGTTATAATTTATGTTATCTTTATTAGAATATATTTATGGCTTTATTCTTTCACATCTACATTTTTTACATATTTTGAAATGTTTGATTTGAAATTAAAAACTTGAAGGTTTCTTAAAAAAAATTTGCAAGTTTATGTCTTGTGGGAAATGGATCAAGTTGAAAAAGAACATAAACTTAGTGTTTTTAGCTTAGTTTGCAAAAATAAAACAAAGAAAAATAAAGCATAAACAACAACACAACATAACAATTTGATAATGGAGTTCACCCCTCATGGGCTACGTCTCTGGGTCCAGCTTCCAATGTTGGGAGTCTTCAATTATATACTCAAATATTAAACTACATTAGTTTACAGTGGTCAAATTGAAAAAATAGTGCTTCCAATGGATTCATAATTCTCAAAAAATCCTATCTAGGCTCTTCTTGAGCTCAAAAAGGTTAAAAAATGAGAATATATACATCCTGGAACCAAACACTGCTAATTGTTTTGCAAATATGAAATTATGGCTATCCATTCTATGAATTGAGTCTTTCAACCAACCATTGAGCAAAAATTTCGCCTGATGTCGATGGAATTCCTATCGAAAAAGGCACAAATTGTTGCCTAGTTAAAAGCGCCAATAACCCTTAGTTTCAAATCAAGGTTACATTGAATTCCATATGGCTGAGGTTCGAGGCTAATCGTCCGCCTCTGCTGGGTTAGCCCTTCGCTCATGTGGGTATTGGTCAACTGGTTTCCATATGTCATGGGATGGGCACCACGTGCCAACCCCTCTGCCGCAAACCCTGGGTGATGGTCACTTATGCGTTCGAGAACTGAGGGCTAGGCCCTATCCACCTACACACTTTGTTATGGCTCCTCTGCTTCGGACACATGATTGCATATGAATTAGGGCTGGGGCCAATTTCCCTATCCCCTTCCCCCATTGCATCGAAAAATCCTCATTAAATCAAACCGAGGTTTCATATATATTAAGAACTATTGTGTTTTGTAGTAGTAAGGTTGGAGGTTGGTCCACCAAACCTTGTCGAGGCCCTTCAATTCTTATACAAAATATTTGACCAATCGCCAAGGGCCACATGGTGTCCTCTTACTAGGCCATGTGGTGCCTCATCATTGGCCCACTTAATAACCCTTCAAACCAATAAAATTGTGCCTCATAACCAAGTACAAAACTACCATGTGGTGTCACGAGATTGGCCTGTACCATCCACTATGGATGCCCAGTCATATGCTTACATCAACATACGACTTGCCCAGTCAGCAACCCAATCAACCCTGCTCTTTGAATTTTTAGTTGTTTGGAAAAAAATTTAGAATGTGATAACTTGAGCATACTCTCTTGGTTTGAGGCAATTCAAGCGGCGTTGGATTCAAGATGGCGAGCACTACGATCTGTCGTTGGTCTTGATCACTTTAAATTTTTGAGCATATTCCTGATCCCGTGGATCATTCCTCCCCATTGAATCTTTTGGACCATCAAAATTCTAGTTTCATACAACAAGTAAGTGAGTGTACAACTCCCTGACCTTTTCAATCTCAGTCCACCTGGATTTACTTGGATTAGTTCTTTTGAGCCCCACACGAAAATACTCCACATTGTATTTGCGTGAATTTCTTATCCTCCTATCAATAATAGTATCCTTTTGCAATTATTCTAAGTATTCAGGAGAAAATTCTTCTATTGATTGAATCTGAACATTCTCTCCTTGATCTTCAATCATAAGAGGCTCATATAACCTCAATTTTTCCACATTTACAATAACATAAATTTTTATTTATGGTGGAAAATATAATCGGAAATAATTATTACCAATCTTCTCTAAGATTTTAAAGGGACCATAATTGGATTGAGCTTTTTACCTTCACCTTGAAGTCTTTCATTACTGATTTATAGCCAAACTTAATCCCCCACCTAGAAGCTATGGTCAACATGATGCTTGTCATGTCTCGCCTTGTACTTGGCTTGACTCTTCTCCAACTATTCCTATACCATCTGATGCACCAACTGAATTTGTTCAAAGAAGCGCTTGTATTTGTATATATCAATGTTTCCATCCACTGCAACATCATTCCCAAATATAAAATCTAAGGGATATTTTGGTAAATATCCCAAACATGCTTCGAATGGAGATGTCGGAGTCAAAGAATGCTTGGCTCTATTGTAGGCATGCTGGATGTAATGTAGGTTTTCATCCCAAAGCTTAGGATGCTTTTTGAAGTATCCATGAAGGATATGTACTACTTTTCTGTTTACCACTTCTATCTGGCTATTATTTTTTGGATGAAATGGTGTGCTCTTCTTCAACTTGGTATCCATGATTTCCCATAAACTTGACCAAAATTTCTCGACAAATCGAGAATATCGATCATAAATAATAGAAGTGAGCAACCCAAAGTGCACCCATACATTTTGGAAGAACATATTTGTGATTTGTTCAGTTGTAGCCTTTTTCTTACATGGCATCAACATATACATTTTGTTGAAATTATCCACAACAAAATAAATATAATCATGCCCTTTCTTTGACATAGGTGTCCCTCCTACAAAATCCATAGAAATACTTTCCCAAGGACGAGAAGGATAGGAAATGGAGTATACATACACAAATTTATATTTCTAGGCTTGCTGGTAGCACACATGGAACATCCTCTTACATATCTTGAAACACTTTCATCTATGTGAGGCCAATAACAATATCTATATAATTGTGTAAATTTATTTCCCTACACGAAAGTGAACAACAATAAGAGAAGTATGAGATTCCCTTATTACATTAACTCTTTAACCCTGTGGAATACACAACTTTCCAAGATAATACAACAACTTATCATGAACATGATAATCTAACTCTTCAACATGATTGCCTTGAATCAAATCTAAATAAACATATTTAAAATCGTCATCTTGAGCATACTATTCAATATAACTTTCATGCATGATTTAGTTATGCTTAAGAATGACATATGCATTAACAATAGGCCTTGAGAACATAACAACTTTTTTGTATATACCTTTCTTGTACTTTATTACCAAATGGAACTATTGTAGAAATCCCATCCATCTGAAATTTCTAGCTTGTTGTAGCTTGGTTTGTGATTGTAAATATTGCAAAGGTTGATGGTCAATATGAACAATAATTTCATTAACCATCAAATAATGTTTCCATTTCTTCACGCTTTGTACCAAAGCATACAATTATTTATCATAAGCTGGATAGTTAATTACTGCATTGGTAAAGGTTTCAGAATGATAAAAAATAGGCTTACCATGCCACATCAAAATTGTTCCCATGGCATAATCACTTGCATTACTTTGATTCTAAAATTGATGATTAAGATCTAGAAGTGCAAGAACTGGTATTGTACTAATTTTCTCTTTCAATTGTATCGAAGGCTTTATGATGCTTGCCTCCCCACTGAAAGACATGTTTCACACTTGTTAAAGCATGTAGTGGATCTACAATAGATGAGAAGTTAGCAATAAAATTTCTCCAATATTGGGTTGCTACCAAAAAGGTCCTAACCTATGTTACATTGTTGGGTTTAGGCCAATTCATAATGACCTCAACATTTGAGGGATGAATCTTCAATTCACCCCCTCCTATAATATGACCCAAATAAACTGAATAGGTTTTTCCCAAATTCACACTTATGCATATTCAAATACAAATTTTCTCTTTTCAAGACATCTAAAACTTGCTTAAAATGTTTTACATGCTTTTCACGAGTATTACTGAAAATAAAAATATCATCTAAAATACTATGAAAAAATCATCAAGGAATGGTTTCAACACATCATTCATAACTCTCATGAATGTTTCAGGTTCATTTCAAATCCCAAATGGCATAACTAACCATTCAAATAAACCTTGTTTTGTCTTGAAAGCAATCTTCTGTTTATCACCTTCAACAATCTTGATTTGTTGATAACCGCTTCTCAAATCTAACTTAGTGAAATTGACAACATCCTTTAAGTGGTCTAGAAATCATCAATACAAGGAAGAGGATAATGATTCTTTACTGTCTTTTTGTTATAATATCTAAAATCCACACACATGCACCATGTACCATCCTTCTTTGGAACCAAGACAATAGGAGGCCCACAAGGAGATGTACTTGGTTTAATGACCCCTTTGTTAAGCAGCTCTTGAATTTGCTTCGTAATATCTACATTCTCCAAAACTAACATTTTGTATATGCCAATGTTTGGAAGAGATGCATATTGTTGAAATTGAATCTCATGTTGGATTCCTCTTTTAGGAGGAAACCGTTCAAGTTCCTAAAACATCTTATCATATGTGTTAACAACTTCAACCAAATTGTGCTTGAGTTTTGCATCACATCCTTGGAAAGTTTCAATTTCAGCAATATCTTTGGATTTGATCATCAATAATACAAAATTCTTACTAGCATTTACAAGCCTTTTCATTTGACCAAAACTTACAAGAGACAAGTTCATCTTCTTGCAATGTTCTCTAACAATATACTCAATTCCATCTTTAAAAATATGATATTTTTTCTCATGATGATAGAATATGGCTTTTCGATCATACAATTATGGACTCCCTAAAACAATTCCACATATGTCAAATGGTACAACATCAAGATCTACCTCATCAATAAAGTTTGCAGTGATGCTAAATTTAAGTTTACGTTTTCTTGTCACTTGCAATTTGGTATTTTCACATACCCAATTGAAAGGGTAAGGTTTAGTATGAGGTATAGCTTCTAATTTTAGTTTCTTGACAATAGCTTCAGAAATAAGGTTAACCTGGGATCCATTATCAAACAAGGTATCAACTTTTGTATGTTTTGTAATGACCCTAATATGTAAAATCTCAATTCTTTCTTTATCATTTTGAGACTCAATAGGCTTACTAGAAGAACTAGTACTTGCAAAGAAGCTTTACCTTTAATTCCCATGGTTGTGGTTTTGGTCTCATCACCTGAATAAGATCCTAGATCTTGTTGAGTTGCTGCAACAATATTTTGTTTCCCCTTGTTGTTAAACTTCTTTGGTCTCATTTCTGGATGTAGTTTCCAGCAATGGTCTTCATCATGGCCTTATTTTGAACAATGTTTTCATGTGAGTTTATCTCCCTATTTCTTGGTTGTAGCATTATTTTTGCCTTTGCCTTTAAACTTCCCCTTTCCTCTGTCTCCATTTTTGGATGGATTATTGCTAGTCTCTTGAGGAACATTCTACCCTCTTGCTTCTAAATGAGTTTCTTGAACACATACTTCATCTATATTGGTGGGATTAAACATAAGAGTTGTATGTCTCATATAACTATCTAATCCAAATATGTATTTAAGGAGAGTGTCTTATGAAGACAAATCTACACCCAAAATTAAATCTCTTCTTCTAAATCCTTGTGTGTAACTTTTAACCTCTGACCTTTAGCTTTTCTAAAGAAAATCCAATCCATAATTTCTTTTTGCATTAAGAAGGAAATTCTATGCTTTAGGGGGCATCTGTTACACAGTAATTTGTCACCATGAAATTCTATCCTTGTGTGTTTATGTAGAATGGGGTAGAAAATGTTGAAATCTGGATAATTGTGTTCTTCGTATTAAAGTGTATTGCAGGATTAAAAGAATTAAGGATGATGTGACCAAGATCCAATTTTCTTCTCTTTATTTGGAAAGTGTAGCTCTCATCTCGTGGGAGGCAAAAACTCAAGAATATTTTAAGAAAAGTGTTAAAATTGTCTCTTCTTGGGAATTTCAGGATCAGGTACGAGAAATGAGCATTGTGACAAATTTCTGTGTAACATATGCCCCCTAAAGCATGAAAGCAGAATGAGGAGTGATGGCTAAAATGATTTATGAACCAAGGAAAAGAACTCAGATCACTGCCAGGAAACCTACCAATAAAACATTTTACAATATATGATATCTCTGGTATGAATATGCCTAACCCCATAACTCTGAATTAGGCATCAAATAACACATGAAACCATGACATGGTCACAGCCATCTGTCTAAAGAGATCATAGAAGTGGATCTGCACTATGGACGCAACCATCCGTATAGATAGGATCATTTATACTACCATGAATACTCAATAACTCCACGTAACCTGTATCAAAATCAGATGTGACCTAGGGTCTTCACCGCGATCTCAATCAACCCAATGTGAAAATCTAGCCATGCGAATAGATGTGTTGGTGTCAAACATGGTAGAAACCACCTGATTATCGGCAAATGATAAAAACCATTAAGAGGCACGAGAGAAACCACCAATAATTATGATGGACCTCAAGGTACAACAATACAATATACAAGTGTGAATGAATGTGTTGAAGTCGAACACTTGTAGAATCATTCGATCGAAGGTCAGTGATGTGAACCTATCTTCAAACACGAAGAAATTTCCATTGAGGCATGCAAGCTCCAAGGTACTGAAAAGCGGTTTCTAAACCACCTTCCTAGATAATGAGTTGAAGTCGACAGGAAGTGATTCGTCAAAGGAGGGCCATAATGATTCCCACATCATCGATACGAAACAATAGATATCTCAAGATGATAAGAGTGATTCAGGATTGTAACAGAGGAGGTCAGATAAGTAAATAATGTTTGAAAAAAGGACTTCTCTTGAACATATTGGCGACATGACTCTGAAGTGTGGCATATTTTGACTCAAATGGGATTAGAGGTCATGATGACAAAATATGGTGATCAAATAGAAGGCAAATGGATTTCCCAAACCCACAGAGGCAAAGTGATGAATGTAGGATGTCCCCAACCCGACACGAACTGCAGATGAGTGTCATGTTCAAGAGCGAGAAGCTGCCCAAAATACACATAGGATGTTTAATTTTAATTTTCCCACATTATTGATAACGAGTACCTATTTATTTTTTATAGCCAGCGTGAAGAGGATAACATATGTTGAGTATGTGATTTCATTCTTTGAATGAATCCATCCTAGTAATTTTAACGATCCCTTGGAAGGAGTAACTCATCCTCGTCATGGTGACAAGTTTTTTGTCGTTTAATCTTCAATGATTCCAACGTGGGTAACTCGGTAACTTTTCATGTTTAAGGAGTTCGAAAAGAAACAAAAAGTAAACTCCATCATGTCCCTTTTCATAAATTGTCTCTTGAATCTGAAAAGGTAGAAAAAAATATCCGAGAGAACCTCTTAACCATGTTCAATCAAGTTATTCATTTTTTCGTAAATATTAAATCTCATCCCGAAAAAGAGGTAAAAGTATGTTGAGATTACGTCAACTCATTTACTTTAACAAGTTCGAACTAACAAGTACTTGGCAATCTTTTCATTTTTCGAGTGTCAGAAAAGAGTTGAAAGTTGACTCTAGGGGTTTTTTTCGTAATTTTTTACCGAGCCTGAATAAGATATAAAATAAAATGTGTTGGCATCAGAAATAACCACCAACCAGTGTAAAGGTCTCGTTACTACACAAAAGTGGAAAACATCACTGATATCGAGGAAAAATAATAAAATACTGGAGAAAATATTTCAAAAACCTATAAATAGAAAAAAAGTACATTCATTTCCACCTTTCTATTTTGAGTAAATTGGAGAGGTGCATTTTACCCATTTTCCCTTTGAACTTCAGATCATTGGTGCAACCAATCTAGGACACCATTCAATGATCTATTAGTGCCAAGTAAGAGCCCAAAGCCTCCTCTTCATTTTAATTCCATTATTTTAGCATTTAGCTTTAGAAATAGAGAGATGGGGGGAGGATTTCAAACCTTAAAATCGCCTGTGACCAACGTGAGTTTTAGCTATCGGACGTGTGCTACTCATGTTTAGCCTGTTAGGGCAACATGCCGCCAGCACCTAAATAATTCAGACAGTCGGGCTAGTCATGGGGAATATTTTGAAACAAGAAATCTACCCATTTCCAATGGAATATTTCCAAAACTACTCCGATGAAAGCTCCTAAAATGTATTTGAACATGTTTTACAGGTGATTTCAATAGAGATGGTCATCGAATGGAAATAACGAGGCCACGAGGTGGAAGGCCACCAAGCACTTCAAGACCAAAATTGCATAAATGCATTGTGCAATTGTGGATTACTGAAATTATTTAAAACATCACGGCTGAGAGCTTAGTTGAAGCTTCTCTAGTATTTGATTGGATTGTGGGATGTGTATTAACAAATATTCATCATCGGGAACCAGGAACTAGCATTAGATGTCATGGGCATCTATTTCATCACAAGATTTTCCAGGAGAGGGGACAGAATCCAACTCTCCGGAGCTTGCGCAAGGGGTGAGAGTACCAATATGCTCATCCAGAGACACAGTCCCGGGACTAGAAATTCTGAGAGCGGGAAGATAGAGATATCCTCTATTAGATTCCTTCCCTTGCATAGAATCCTCCATTACATGACTCGAGTGGCGAGATCCCAGGCTTTGCATGAGGAAATGAAATCCCAATTCTAGTACGTGGTGGACTGTCTATGCCCTACTATGTTTAAGTGGTGTGAGGGGTTATTGGCCAGCATGAAGAGCCAATTGACCAATTGAAAGATAGGGCGGCTAAAACAGTTTGGGTACGATTCCATTTTGGTTAAATTTTTCTTGGAGAGAGTACCATTGTTCCAGTACCAACAGTTGGAGATCCATGATCCAACCTCGAGGGACTCGAGACTAATGAGGTTGTGTGAGGTCATGCCCTATCAGGGTGGGGACCAACAGATGCATTTCCCTACAATGTCTTTCATCTTGCTTCGTCGTCAATTCATCATGGAAGAGGACTCTTCATATGCAAGCATCGACTTCAGGGGAGATCCAGATCTACCCATTCCGCTAGGCACACAATGGAATGATGCAAGTAAAAATTTCTTTTTAACATTTTTTAATTTTTGAATGTTTTTGTTATGTATTCTGAGACATAAAATTCTAATATTTTTACATATATGGGTCCTCAAAGACTGCCAGGTATGTCACTGATCACGAGTAGAGTAGCCCTCTCGGTGGAGGATGTCCCTTATGAGGAGGGAGCAGACCCATTAGCCAAGTTAGAGAAAAACTTGGTAGGCCTTACGAGAGGCATCCCAGAGTATGCTACCTTTTATGACATTCCTCTTCGCTTTAAGAGGCTTGCGGTCGGGGTTCCAGGTAGATTGCGTCATCTACTCTGGCGAGTGATTCGAGTAGTAACCTGTTATCATGAGCACCATGTGGGCAGATAACAACCTTGTTTCTATGACTACTTATGTATCATAATGATGTGTTGGTATTTCACATGTTACGCAGATGTCTATCTAATACATGATTTGCTAATGTATATGTTAATTTGTTTAAACATCTTGGAATATGTTGATATGTAACAAAATCAAAATTCTTTTCCAATAATCAAACATGCAAATACATACGCAAAATTTGAGGATTTCACACAGAATAATGGCCATTTAACTATAACACAACGAGTTGTGAGTCTAATTTAACAACCAAATCTCTAATTATGAGATCAATAACATTCGATAATAGATCAATAACCACACTATATTCAACAATATTGTTACTTGTTCGGCCCAAACAAATACTTTGTAAATTAATCAACTCGCCATCAGGGGCAAAGAGTGCCCATGATGCAGAAGACAGGTTCCATGTGCTATGGAAAGTGCCATCAGAAAAAACGACGTAATGATTCGATGACATCTGCAAACTAAGTGGAACACAAGGTGAGCAGAGGAAACATGTCTGAAAAGCAAAGAATCACACTGAAAATCCAATCAAAGCACACTAATGAATACAAAGTATCACACTAATGATTAAGAGTAATATTTTTTTCAGATAGAGTTCAATAATGGACTCAAATGACTGATTTCTGTCATGATTAACATAAATAATCCCATGGTTCTATCGACGATATTGCATGTAGGCATTACCTCAGCCAATTTTGTGAGAAAATTCACAACAACAATGAAATGCCCATGCCCCCTGGCTAAGTAAGGGTTACGAAACATGGAAATAATACCCCCTTGGGAAAGTTACCAATCAATGATAACAAGGTAAAAGGGAGTGGGTGGGTCATGCTTCCTGAGGAATTCAGTGTAAATATTGAGCTCACAGGGAGAACAAGAAATCCATAAGAAGAAATTCATGACAATCCTAGATATGTCGATTGGAATGGTTGGAGTAATATTACCCTTGTTCCATTCAGACTACACTTCATGAACCAAGATTGGATTCTGAAATGGGCCATTCAGTACAGACGAAGCATGGGATTCCAGACAAGAGGGGATGCCACCTAGGGTTGGGAGAAATGAGGAATGATGATTTCCATCATCCCATGGGGTTTCTTCAAGAGACATTACCTCCACAATACTTTCGTTGGTGGGTAAAATCTCATTCAAGGGATCATCAGATTCCCAAGAACCAAACCAGGGAGACTGCGCATAAGCGTCCTGAGAGGAAACCAAATGGTAGTTGGTTCCGGATCCAGCCTCAGAAGCCATGAGAATATTCAAATACATTTTTTTAGCAAGGATCAAAGTCATAACGTCAACAAAGCGTTCAAGCTTATCTGGATTGGGAACAATCCATGGATCGTGACCAGACGATATCATATTGACAATGGCGACATTTGGATGCGGGAGTGGAAAAATTACCATGAGGGACGAGTCTTTGAATAGACTCAACCTGATGTTCTCATAGGGGGTGGTGGTATCCCCAACATATGGAATGTTGCATGTTGAATAATCAGAGGAAAAGAAATCTAATTGATCGATAGTCACAATTTTTTGCTGATGAGGAAAATGGAGGACACGAAAAAGGGTGGATACCATGAAAACCATGCCATGAGTCCAACTACATCCATGAAAGAGATTATAATTCAAGTTGGTGTCTACCACCTCAACTTTTAAAGTTACCATTTTTCCCTCCAATAGGATGGGCAATGATTTGAGAATACCATACGGCCGAGAACCTCTACCATTGAAAGCTTCCAAGGTATTCAAGGACTAACTCAACAGAGGAGAGTCGATGGCTTTCCAACACGCGATAGACATGATGTAGGTTGAATCACCTTCATCAACAATAGTACTATGAATGCTTTTTCCCATCACGGTAACTTGAATCAGAAAAGCCACTTGAGATGCGAGGCGAGGAATAAAGTCCTCAATATCGAAAGTAATAATATTAGAATCTACGTGATCAATCCCTCCAATAAAGGAAATTATTGCCTTTTGTTTTGATGGAACGACTAAAGGACCTCCAAAGGCGACATCACCAAAGGTGCTTGAGCTATATCCTCTATAATATTGTAGTCTTTCACAACACTTGCATTCAGATTATAGGATGATTTCCAAAGAACACCTTTTGGGGGTGGTCGGATGATGGATTCACCACTAGGCCTCTCAATCTGGAGAGGACTAGAAGTAGGAGGCATGGAAGAGGAAGGGACATATGTGGCTTTTGGTTCCATAGGAGCCTCTAATTGATTGGGGTTGTATTTCGATCTCCTGGTAATAGAGATAGGTTTTGTGCCATCCATGAAAACCTGAGATTTTCCAAACGATTTGGTTTCATCTACCATTTGTGTCTACTAAGAAGGGAAATGTTCTTTCAAGATAGCCGAAGTCCCGGGGGCACCTTTTAGAATACAAGTAACTTCAGCACACCGAGGAAAATCTTTGGTGTAATGATCATCATCACATATTAGGCAAGGATATTCAGGCTTGTGCATTGAAGAATCGTCAGCAGATGACTTTTTTGAATCCTGTTTAGGATTGTCAAATTTGGATTTTCCTTTACCCTTTTTCTCACCTTTTGAGGATTTGTCTACTACTTTAGATTGGAACAATGTTACCGATGAAATAGGTAACCGCAATGTTACCTACTTTTTTTTGGTAGCATAAAAAGCACCTGATTTTGAAAAGTGGTGATGCAGAATCACCATTTTTTTTTTTTGGTGCACATTTTTGACACTCTAATATTTTTATTTATGAAGTATGAATATTTGTTTTAAAATGTTAGTGATTTTCATGCTAATTTTGAAATGTATTGATGCAGCATCAATTTTTTTTTTTTTTTTTAGAGCGGTGATTTTCATGCTAATTTTGAAATGTATTGATGCTGCATCAATCTTTTTTTTTTAGAGCAAGTGATTTTCATGCTAATTTTGAAACGTATTGATGCTGCATCAACCTTTTTTTTTAGAGCAGTGATTTTCATGCTAATTTTGAAACGTATTGATGCTTCATCAACCTTTTTTTTTTAGAGTAGTGATTTTCATGTTCGTAATAAAAAACAAAACTTAAATAAAAATATATATATAAAAACAATAAAAAAACCAATAAAAATGTAAAAAAAAACAAAAATAGCTCATAAAAATAAAAAATTTAAACAAAAATAAATAAATAAAACAAAAATATTTGAAAATTATATCAAAGGAAATGACAAAATTTGAAGGAAAAAAACACATAATTTAAAGAAAAAAAACAAAAATTGACCAAAAAATTAAAAAAAAAAAAAAATCAAAAACATTTTTTTCTAACTTATTAAAAAAAACAATATATTAAAATATATATATATATATTTAAAAAAAAAAAATTTAAAAATTAAAATTTAGAAAAAAAAATTAAAAAAAAAAAAAATTAAATTTAAAAATTTAAATTAAAAAAAATAATAATAATAAGGAAAAAAATACAAATTTTAAAATTTACAAAAAAAAAAAAAAAAACCTATCATTAAAAAACAAAAAAAATGAAAAAATCCACGTGCAAATAATTAAAAATATATATACATAAATTTAGTGTTTTTTTTTTTTTTAGTGAAACCATTTATAAATTTTAAAAATGAAAAACTAAATAAACAAAAAAATTAAGAAAAACAATTAAATTAAATTAAAATTTAAAAATTTTAATAAATAAATTTTAAATTTTAAATTTTAAAAAATAATTATTCTATAATATTAAATAAAAAAAAATAAAACAAATTGAATTTAAAATTAAAAAATTGAATTAAAAAAATAATTTTAAATTTTTTGAAATTCAAAATTAAAAAAAAAATAAATAAATATCAAATTAAAATAAAAATATTAAAAATTAAAAAAATTTAAAAAATTAAAAATAAAATCAAATAAAAAATAGATATACATATATATTTAAAAAAAAAAAAAAAAAAAAAAAAAAAAAACGAATTTTATTTTAAATAAAAAAATATTAAATTAAAAAAAAAATTTAATTTTTTTAAAAAATAAAAATTATTTTTTTAAATTAAAAAAAATTTAAAAAAAATAAATTAACAAAAAAAAAAAAAAAAAAAATCAATTAAAAATAAAAAAATAAAAAAAAATATCAATTAAAAAAAAAATTATGCGGTGGTCGGGGCGCGGCCCGCCCGCTGGGCGGCGGTCGGCCGGGGCGTGCCACGCGCCCGCCGGCCTCGCTCCGCCCCCTCCGCCCGCCGGGGCCGGGGAGGCCGGCGCGGGCGCGGGCGCGCTGCCGGCCGCCGCCGCGCGCGGGGCCGCCAGCGCACACGGGGGCGCCCGGCCACGCCTCCCCGCCGGGCGGCGAGGGCCGGCCACGGGGCCCGCCCGCCGGGGCAGCGGGGTCGGCCGCGCCACCGCCCCGCCCCACGGGGCGGAGGGCCGATTCGCCCCCGTGGCCCTTCCA
>CM076579.1:541409989-541728167 GCA_034641835.2 Pinus albicaulis | reverse complement strand
TGTGTAAAAAAAAATTCGGTGAAAATCACATAGGAGAAATTTGTGTTGACGCGTTTTGAACCAGCCAGTGTGGTTCATCATCAGGACAAGATGAGAAATCTGATCAGGAGACCAGTTTAAGTAGAATAGGACTGCTCCAACTAGCCGTTGGAAAAACGGCTAGTTTGACTAGAATAGGAAAATTATTATTATTATTATTATTTATTTATTTATTTATTTTAATTTTGATTATGTTTTTATTATAAATTCTATATAAATAAAATATAAAATCAAATCAAATAAATAAATAAGTAATAAGAATAATAATAATAATTAATTAATTAAATAATTTAATATTAGGTAAGATTTAAAAAATAAAAATAAAAATAATATATATATATATATATATATATATATATATATATAATAAAAATAAAAATATTAAAATATTAAAAAAAAAATTAAAAATAAATAAAAATTGAAAATTGAAAATTGAAAATTGAAAATTAAAAAATAAATAAATAAAGAAATAAAATAAAATAAAATAAATAAAAATAAATAAATAAAATAAAATAAAAATAAATAAATAAAATTTAAAAAATAAATAAATTAAAAAAATAAAAATAATAAAAAATAAATAATAAAAATAAAAATACAATAATTTAAAAATAAAAAATAAAAATAAGAATATATATATATATAAACAAAACAAAAATCCTAATCAAAACCAAATAAGAAATATAAAAGGAGCACACCTGGAAAGAGGAATCAAGATCGACTAAGAGTGAAGTGCAGGAATCCAACATCTACTAACATTCCACCCATCATCCCTATTAAGGTTAACCGGCCTCTTTTCTATTTCCAAGGCTTCCCTTAACTTTCGGTGGTGGAAGTGGTCAATAGTTGCAATAACCTTAGTATCTTCAATACAAATATGGTGATTTTTTTTCTCAGCATGCTCTGCTAAGGCAAAGGAACGAGATCTACCATGTCTAAGGTCAGCGACATGCTCATGAATTCTTTGGTTAATAGATCGACCAATTTCACCAATGTAAGGGGTCCCACAGGAACATGGAATCAAATAAACACCCTTACCATCCATCGGACAAATTGGGTCTTTAACCGATCTAAGAGAACCACGGATGGTGCGAAGAGGCTTGAAAGTTGAAGAGACATTGTGTTTCTTCAATATCCTTGCAATTTTATCAGTAGTACCTTGGATAAAAGGAAGGTGAACTCCAGATAACTGATCAAAGGGATCTTTCTTAACCTTTGGACCTTTCATAGCTTTTTGAAAAGCTCTAAGACACTGAGCCCTGCTATAACCGTTCTTACAGAAGACATTAAGGAGATGTGATTTTTCACCTTCAAAGTGGTTCACATCAGAGATTCTAAAGGCTCTGGTTGCTAGGGTACTGAGAAACCCAAGCTTCTGAGCTGGAAAATGATGAGAACTAGCATGCAAATACTGTTCAGTATGGGTCTTCTTTCTAAAAATTTGATGAGAGAAGGAACCATCATCATTTCTCGAAACAAGGACATCCAGAAAGGGCAGGCTACCATCAACTTCGAATTCCATGGTAAACTTAATGAAGTCAGATTGATCATTAAGATGCTGGAAGAAAAGGTCTAATTTCTCTTTACCATGGGGCCACAATACACAGGTGTCATCAACAAACCTTTTCCAAAGCTTTGGTTGAAAAAGGGAAGAGGAAAGGGCCCTCGATTCAAAGTGTTCCATGAAAATATTAGCAACAACAGGGGAAAGGGGGGAACCCATGGCCACACCACAGGTCTGTTCAAAGAAAACACCCTCGAAACTAAAGAAGGTCGAGGTAAGAGAAATCTCCACAAGATGAGCAGTATCAGGATCCGTGATATGAGAGATGACATCAATGGCTTCCTTAATGGGAATGCAAGTATATAATGATACAACATCAAAACTCACAAACCTATCATCTGGATCCAACTTAATGTCATTCAATTCATTAATGAAGGAGGAAGAATCTTTGACAAAGGAGTTGGTGCGACCCACAAGGGGCTTCAACTTACTAGCTAAAAATTTAGCGAGCAGATAAGTCAGACCACCTATGATGTTGACAATGGGGCGAAGGGGAACACCTTCCTTATGAATCTTAGGAAGACCATAAATACTCGGGGTAAGGGGATTACTTTCAATAAGCTTTTTACTAAGGGAGCCAACAGTGCTACTGGATTTTATCGCCAGAGCAACGGCTTTAGACACTTTTTTAAGGGGATTTTTGTCAAGCTTATTGTAGCTACCGCTATTTTGAAGGTGATCCAACATCTTATTCCGATAATCATCCTTATTTAAAATAACTGTATCACCTCCCTTATCAGCTTTAAGAACGACAATGTCCCGGTTATTGTTTAAGGATTTTAGAGCCTCAAACTCAGGCTTGCTAATGTTGCTCTTAGGAGGCTTAGCTTTTCTAAGGATCACAGAACAATCTTGCCTAATGATGTCTTTAGTAGCATCAGGAAAATCTCTAATCCCGTATTCTATATCACAAATGATGTCATGAATAGGAATTTTTTTAGGAGCAAGAGCAAAATTAAGGCCCCTCTCCAATAAACTATAGACATGACGATCAAATGAAAAAGAAGAAAGATTTATAACAGTCCTCTTTAAAGGAGAATTGGTATTAATGTTATTTATAATATTATTACTACTAATAATGCTATTATTATTTCTATTATTAATATTATTATTGTTAATAAACTCAATATTATTATTATTACTATCATGGTTCCTCCTAATCATATTATTACTATTACTACTGTTAATAATATTACTATTATTATTGTTAATGTTATGATCATTGTTAATAATATTATCAATATTATTATTGTTAATAATGTCAATATTATTATTAATAATGTCATGGTTACTTTTAATAATATTATCAGTATTATTATCATTAAAAATATCGATGTTATTATTAATAACACTATGGCTACCATTAATGTTAAAATTATTATTCGAAATTTTATTATTATTAAACAGATTGTTGTTAATATTTATATCTAAAGTGTTATCTTTACTAGTAAGACCAATATTTAAAGGGTTTTCTTTATTACTAACCACCATCACGCGGTCTGCTCACGGAATAAAAATGGAGGATCACCGGCAAGACGGTAAGCGAAAGCAGAGAAAGAATCAATGGTCAGCGTAAATCAGAGAGGAAAGACTCGAACGATGAACCTGATGGCAACCGATGAAGAAGCTGGATTTATACATGGCAGATCTCTGCAAACTGGGGGAAGGCAACACGTTTTCATTCATCCCGGATATCCAGCAGCTAGTTGAGTTGTCTATTCTACTTAAACTGGTTTTCTGATCATATTTCTCATCTTGTCACGATGATGAACCACCTTTGTTTAGTTCGACGCATCGACACAATTTCTCCTATGTGATTTTCACGAAAAATCTTTACCTATTTTATGGATCACAGTGGTCCTAAAATTTTCTTTTTCTTCTTCTGCTTCTAACGACTCCTAATTACATCATCAATATGTTCTTCTTTCTGCTCTGTTTAGGTACTTGCTTCTTGCGACCCGCCGCAGCCGCACGCTGACCTAGTTGCGTGATGCGATGTCTGGTCTCATCCATGATAGAGCATTGCCTACAAAAACGAGATAATATTAAATTTTAATTGTCGATTTTTAAATATCATTGAACTATTTCGGTAATATTAATAAAAAAATTGCAATAGGATTATTTTAATTGCACCGATTGTAAATGCTTGTTAGTTGCGTAGTGCGCAATCCTGCGGTCTCATCTGGCAGCAGGCATATTATAATGAGATAATATTAAATTTTAATTGTCGGTTTTAAATAATATTGAACTAGTTGAAGTAATATTAATAAAAAAAATTGCAATGAGATTATTTACTTGGTGCACCGATTGTAAGTAAATTGGAATTTGTTTATACTGTCTTCCTCTTTGGTAAGATCCTCAAGGGAAAAAATTCTACTTGTCATTTTACGTTATAAGGACAGCCATCAAGGTATAATTAGAAAAAGGTAAGTAGAGTGGTACCGTGGAACCTCATACAGTAGTAACGTTGTCGGTTTAATTTTCACAATGATCGAGTTGCACGTTAAGGGATCATCTGTCTGGCTCTAAAGCTGGATGCCTGTGATAGTGATCACTGCTCCCACAGTTTAAACAAAAACAAAAATACAGACATTAAATTTATGGAGAGCGAAAACAAACATATTGAAATGTTAATGTTTTGTATCGGACATTCTAGATCTTGAGACTTGCCCAAAAGCTTCGACGTTCAACTACGACAGTAGCCGAAATGGAAACGATATTTTTATCTTCCTCTATAGTTTCATTCCAAAGTCATCACCCTACATTACATGTGATTGTGTGTTTTAATCATATTTGGTAGGATTACAAAAAATTTGGAAGGCGATACAATTAATTATAAGATGTTTAGCTACTTAATTACAATTCTTGCAGCTAATTCTAATGGGCGCTAAACTAGCTTATGATGGCCCTTTTTCTCAATCCTAGCTTTGGTTGCCTTTGAGGTGTCGAGCAACTTCATCAACAAAATTGAAGTCGAGATGGCGTGAGAACATATTCTATTTTAGACAAAGAGAAAAATTAAAGCTATTGAATTAGAAAAGTTGCAATTTACCTTGCGGGTCCGGGTTCGCATTTTCTTCTTTATTTGCCTTTTCTCTTTTCCGTCATGGATGATTGCTCTCCACTCACTCACCAGAGCTGGAGAGACTCTCATATCTGGGGTTAAATTTCAATTAGGTAAATTGTCTTTGGTATGTTAAATATTTTCGGCTATCGAGCCCATATTTTTTTCTCGATATGCAGGCCCCAAAAAGAGGCTTCTGGATAATCTGAAGTTCTTTTTTCGATTGGTCACAGGAATTCTGCCACAGCAGCTAGTTGGGCCAAAGTGCCAACACATGGCTCTCCAGTACCAACAGAACTGTTGTTTCTACACACACATAATATATATATATATATATATATATATATATATATATATATATATATATATATATATATATATATATATATTTATACGATAATTAAAAATAAAAATCATGATAAATATGTTTTAGATAAATGGGCCATAGAAATAGTTAAAATATTAAAAAATTTGGGGTTATACATGCTTTAACAAGGACACCTTCTCATTCACCAATGACAATAATAGTCCTTGTGGGCCAGCCGTGTAAGCTCACGGAAACACAATAATGTAGTTGGCCCATGTCAGCCTCATCGTGTGTACGTTCAGCGAGTTGGTGGGTGTTCTTGGGCGGTGTGTTTCTTGGTCGCACCTAAAGGAGTAGAAAGGTGTACGAGAGGGTGTTGAGGAAATATCTTTGCCCCTTGTGTCCACTACCACCAACACAGGGTTCAACAAGTGCCGAAAATACTATACAAAATAACTAGTTTGGTCAATGTAAAAATTAAAAATCAAACTATCACAATTCATCTCGTACGAGAATAAAAAAATATCCTTTTGACTTTGTTCGCTTCATGATATCTTTCTAGGCTGGCTCATAAGATTTTTTATCCTCTCTTCTATTTCGGTGTTTTGAGGTGCGTCTATCAAAGTATTAAATTAAGCCTTGCATCTAGTACATGCACAACAAGAACAGCAGAATGAGAGTGAAGAAATCTCTTCCTCGAAAGAAGGGAATCATCGGTAATACCATGGCTAGGTGTACGCATATTTAGACAAAATTAATATTATTCAATTATGTAAATAACTAAAATACACGAAGAATGGAAAGTACGTACTTACCATATCGGTACAGCTCTTCAACGATCATCCCCGTCTAAGAGTTGTTTGTCTGCTTTATCTAATCGGTACAACACATTGCCTGCAATAAAATTATAAATGTAAAAACTTGAAAACAATATCAACAACCACAAAATGAAAACTAAAATAATTTCTAATAAGACACAGGAAAACTGATTAGAGTTTTAAATATGCCTTGCATTGAATTAGGTCTTGAAAACATGTCATTATAACACACATTAATGCACCCCAAACAAAGACGAGTTGACAATGAAGACCTTATTGAATATATTGTTGGAAAACTTCCTGGTAAACTTCATTGTAGAACCTTTTGAGATATTTTTGGAGAACAGCATTGGCTGATTGATGGTATAGCACATTGACAGAGCAGTCTTGAAGGCCTTAAAGTGAAGCTTTTGGAGCAACTATTGAAAAATCCTTAGAACATTTAAGTAAGGCTTCTTTCTGTCTTCCATCATCTTTCTCCTTTTCAATATCTTTAAACAATTTTTATTTGATGTTTAATGTTTCGAAATCACGTTGTATTTTATTATGTGTTTGGGGACTTTCCCTTTAAGTACCCAAAAATACCTAGAAATTTTATCTTTAGGATGCATGTCGACCCTATTGTTCAATGTTACAGTTGATAGTAACAATAAACTTATAGAAGTTAGGGGGGATCTTGACTTGTTTGGTTGGGCCATTGATCCCTAACATCTACTAGGAGAACCCCCTTGAGTTGGAGAGCTGGCCTTGTAGTGAAAAGAGGTTGTGAGGTAACCAATGGGGCTATTGAATTACATGTTGTCACGCACAGCTTTGGGACTTTGTCTTGAGAGTACGAGATTTTCTATATCAATTCTCCGATTGTTTACAACACTGTTGTTAAGAACTAATGAAAGTGATGTTGAGTTTTTTAATTATGAAAACAATATGAGTAAAAACTGGGGTTCTCGGGTCCTTGGCATTCCTTCACCAGGCTATAGGGGCACACTAGAATAATTTCACATAAATGTAAATTAAAGTAACTTAACAGATCCATAAGTAATAATAATCATAATTCCTAATTTCCTATTGTACGATGTAGTGGAGTATTTTCAAACATGAAGGAATGAAGACATACCAATGTACGAATTTGCAAGATTGATAGACAATACAGAAAGTTAAAACTACAACTTTGATTCAATACTCTTGTGTCTTAACTCTAGGAGAGAATCTAGTTTGTAGGAGAATGAAGGGTTATTATCTTTAATCCCATCCCAACATCAAATTCGGGTGATAAGTTCTATGAGAGTTGGAGAATACGGAAAAAATTATACGAATGATATATTTAAAGTAGGCTTCTCCTATTCTTGAAAGGCTTCCCCTTTATAATGCATTCTTACATGTATAAAGAAGAAGAAAACATGTTTTCATACAGAGTGACAAAGAATCTTGGGAAAGGTATCTTCACTTTTATTTATGTTGTTCTTCCACCACTACTAGTGTTTTCATAATCCTGTTTGTCATTTTTGGATTCAAATTAGAACAAGGCCTTAAGTATTTTTTGACCTTTTGGTGTAGTTTTCATAAGTGGCATGTATGGATTTGCCAAGTAATTACTTTTTCTCTTCATGCACATGTTTCCTGGAAATCAAATGCATGATTTAGTCCCCATACACATTTAACAAGTTGTTGGATCAACTCCATTGGCAATATCATGTTTCCTATTCAATCAAAATTTGTATCTGATTAGGGTAGGTAGGTTTTGTATTGTTGAGGCACTTCTAGCTTGCATTTTTATTATATCTTTCAAATTTAGCATACGTTCCAATTAGGGCATGGTGCAACTTTCAAGGTGAGAATGAACGAACAAATTTTTGTGATGGATGATTTGTGTAGCTCCATGGCCGAGGAGAAAAGGAACTAATATACTTCTTCAAGTATCTAGTTTCTCATTCACCTCATACGGAGATGGTCACAGTTTTGAACTGACATTGCGAAGCAAAAAAGTCTCCAAATTTTATATTCGATGAAATTTCTTAGGTGATGATGGGGCATGATTACGGAACATTGGCACATAAATATGTAATGGAATTCCAAGATCATGATATATGTTTTCTATTATGTTGGAGGTGAAGTGGAGCAAAAGAGCTCAAATAGAGCTTAAAATTTTTCTAAAAAGAGTGGCAAACATTAATGGTTCCATTAAAAAATGATATCTAGGCAGAGAATAAGTGTAGCATGCACAAACATGGCTGAAAAATCCATACGAGTTTGCATTGTGTTACTTATAATGGATTCAAATTGAGTTTCAAAATGCAGGGTTGTAGCATGATTTTGTCAAGAAACCATCGTTAGTTCTCATGTTGGTTAATTTATGTTTAAGTTTGTTTGCAATCTTTGGGTGATAATGTCATGAACTATGTTACCAATATTAACAATCATATTTCAAGAATAAGGGTTGTGATTTTTTTATGTTATTATTGTATCTATTAGTAGGGTAAGCAACTGGCTAATGCTGAGTTTTGACATCTGATAGCTTTTGGATAATTTAGAAAATATTTCTAGTAATGTTAACATAGTAACTATCTTGATATGTTAAAAACATCACCATAATAGACATGACAGTATGGACTCATCACCTAAATTCATATGCTATGTCCCAACAAGTTCAAATATGGTTAGGGCCTGCCTCATAGTGTGGTTATTAAGGACAAGTTGCCTAGTATATAACTCAATAGCATGAACCGCGTTAAATTCTAAAGAATCCTCAAGTGTCAAAAAAACTTCACAATATGTTCTACTCTAAAGCCTTTTGGGATGCTGAAATAATATATGTGTCATTTGATGACTTTTAAAGTATGACAGAATCGTGTTCAGAGAAAGGAAATCAATGAAGAGTAGTCCACCAGCAAAGAACCTAGAATTTTAGCATCGGATGAGTTAGAGTCTAGAAGTGGAAACCCTATAATTTTAATTAGTGATAGAAGGACATCACGCAAGTATTCATATTTTCATGTAGAATAATTTGTTAATTAAATTTAAAACTACATAATAAGGAAAACCTCCCTCTTAAATTTTTCACATGATCCAAACAACCTATAAAAAGGGAAAACCTTCTTTTTCACGCAAAATAATTACCTTATTTTCAAGATAATCTAAATCACAAAAAAAATATGAACTATCACACATTCTTGGATAATGTGAAAGTGAAAGAATATAAAATGGTACACATGTAGTTTAAACACTAATAGATTTTTTTGTGGTTGAAATGAAATACTTGTTTTCATTTAAATAGGGTTTTTAAAAGTAGGGAGAAATAATAGGTTTGGCAATTAATAAGCGTTTATTTTGGGAAAAAATTTAAATCTTGTATTCGGGTGATGAAGATAATGAAGGTATTTAATGCGGTTACGCGTACGAACTCTACGACCTAACACAATCCAATGGAATTGACCACCCAAATAGAAATTAACCCTACTGGGGAGGAAGGGCCTGCAGTAAGAACTTACCATTTTGCAAGAGCTGAGGGCGAATGCTGTTCTGCAAGAGCTGAGGGCGAATGCAGGGCGAATGTTGTTCTGCAAGAGCTGAGGGTGAATGTAGGGCGAATGCTTTTCTGCAAGAGCTCAGGGTGAATGCTGTTCTGCAAGAGCTCAGGGCGAATGCTGAGGGCGAATGCTGTTCTGCAAGAGCTTAGGGCGAATGCTGAGGGCGAATGCTGTTCTGCAAGAGTGGAGGGCGAATGCGCGCGTGATATCAGACGTTAATGTAGCACACATGTACATTTGAACACTAATAGATTTTTGTAGTTTAAATGCAATGCTTGTTTTCATTTAAATGTAGGGTTTTTAAAGCAAGGAGAAATAATGGCTGCCAAATTAATAAGCGTTTCTTTGGGAAAAATTTAAATCTTGTATTGGGTGATGAAGATAATAGAGGGTATTGAATCTTGATTCTTGACATCTGGAGAGAACCCTACAGCCTAACACAATCCAATGGAATTGACCAAAAAAACCCAAATAGAGTCAACCCTACTATAGGAGGAAGGGCCTGCAATAAGAACTTACCATTTTGCAAGAGCTGAGGGCGAATGCTGTTCTGCAAGAGCTGAGGGTGAACGCTGAGGGTGAATGTTGCTCTGCAAGGGCGGAGGGCGAATGCGCGCGTGATATTAGAAGTTAATGTAGCTATTGCGACAGATACGAAACAATAAAATCATTTTTATGTAGCGCGCATATAAGTTTTGTATTTTTATGTAGCGCGCATATAAGTTTCGTATTTTTATGTAGCGCACATATAAGTTTCGTATTTTTATGTAGCGCGCATATAAGTGTCGTTATATCGACGACGGAAAAAGCGTCGCTACTGGGACGGCTGCCTCCAAACGTCGCAATTGCGACACTTAGATGTTGTGTCGTACTTGCGACGTTTGGAGGTAGCCATCGCAATAGCGACGCTTTGGGCCATAGTGTCGCAATTGCAACGTCTTCCTCCAAACGTCGCAATTGCGACACTTTGTATAAGTGTCAGTATTGCAACACTTTTCTATAAACATAGGTATGGCGATGGTTTCAGGCGGGATGGAAAAAGTTTGGGAAATTTTCGACATTTGGTCAAAAGCATCGGAACCAAGTGTTGGAATTTCCGCCAAATGTAGTAGTGAAAGGACGCTTTTCAGTGTGCGTCAGCTGGTCTACTGTAATGATTTGATCCTTGTGGGGGAATATCATGATGCAGAAAATAGAGGATGTTATGGCAGACATGGTGTACATGTAACTCCGCCCAAGGAGTATATTTTAATCCAAGTGAGCGTCCAAGACTTCGATGTCTATGTGGACCGTTTTCCCGGCTAAGTAGACTGGTACATTTTGGAAGAGACCGACGGGGGTCGAGGGATGACTATCGTATGCTCTAAGAGTGATGATGAAAGGTTTGAGTTCTAGGGCTCCTAACTTCTTCCATACATTCTTTGACATGATGCACGTAGATGCACCCTCGTTAATGACACATTGGTGAATAGTGATATTTTGTACTGATACTGGTATCTAGAAGGTGACCATGGATGGAAGCCTAGGGGTGGCTTTGTCGAAATCAAAAGCCATCATGCGCGTGTCGATAGGGTCGAAGACGCCTAAGGCGGAAAGTAGGGTTTTCCGCTACTTTGGGCACGACTACAGTACCTCCAAAGCAGACATAACAGCAGGTGACTGGGCTAAATCGTCTATGATGCTGTAATTGTGGGCTGCTTTAGAGTAGTTACCTGCTCGCCTACTAGGCCCTTTAACCATTTTTGGCAATGGTTCCAATGGAATATTTGGAATGGTCAAAGGTGCAGTCGGCGTGGACATACTAGTCCCTGATGTATTGGCATCTGGTGGGGTGTCGTAGTTGCGATTCCGGGTTTGAAAAAACATTTCTTCACCAGCCACGTAAATTTCATGGCTGTTTTTCTTGGAATTGTTGGGGTTTTGCTGCTGAGTGCTGACTGTTCCTTGATGGGGGAAGGGTTCTTGCATAACTGCAGTTGTCTGGGAAGATCCTCCTTGTCCAAGGTTACTCTAAAGCTTTTTAAGCTCATGGATTTCCGGACAGTGGTGATTATAGTGCCCGTGCTCACCACATATTGAACAAGAATGGTTTGTTTGTAGAGGTAACCTTAAGCCTTGCTTTTGAGCACTGCTTGGCCCCTGGTTCTGGTTCTGGTTGAAGTTATCTCCAAGCCGAGGTCACGATGGGTGCTGTTGGTTGCTGCCCCCCTGTCCAGGATTCCCTTTGAGTTTGTTTTTTACCTTTCTTTTGACCACGTTAAGATGGAAATTATCCTGATCATACTGGTGTGGTTGATCTTGGGACGGTTGCACAAAGTTCACCTGTGCATTGTTTTGCGTTGGTGGATTATGTGCTTGGGACTGAGCATACTGCTGTCCCATGTTTGTACCTGGCCGTTGGTGGGGAGTTCTTCCGTTATTTTTTCTTCCTGCGTACTAGGTACCCTCGGCCGGAGAGTAAGGTCCTCCTTGGTGATACGCTGGTGCCTTATTCGTCAAATTTTGTTGCTACATATGATGACTTTAAAATCTGGGTTGAGACATGTTTTGGGTAGACCCATGTGTATAGTTGGGATTCTTACTGCTGCTGCCTAGGTACCCTTGGGTCATTGACCCAATAAGTCCGTTTGCAGAGTTTGACGCGCCTGGAAATTCTTGATAAGATTGCAGGCATAGGGCATTAGGCAGGATATTGTATATGTATCCTGATTGTGTATATATCAGTTCAAGCTGCTAGGCTTTATTGATTGCATCCTCTTCAGATGTGGGGTTACGTTGTGCCACATCCTTTGAAATCTCCGCTGTAAGAATAAATCTAAAAGGACTCGGTTGTCAAGTTGAGCTTTACATAAGCTACGACACCATCTCCACTCCTGGAGATGTTCAGAAATGTGGGTAGAGGGAGATTGTCTTAAATGAGTGAGTAAATCCATTCCTGAATCGTGGTGAATGGGTAGCTGAAAGTATGTAAGGAACACAGTAGCGAGGGTGCTAAAGGTTCTGTGTGAAGCAGGGGGTTGCTCGGCATACCATTTCACGGCCACTCGCATGAGAGTGCATTAAAAAAACCTCAATCGAATAGTATCATCAATGATGCTATTCGATGAGCACCACAGGTGAAAGGTCATTATATGATTCCCTGGGTCTTTTTCTTGCTTGCCTTAAAAATTTGGTACGTCTGAAGGGAGCTTCGTGGGCATGGGAGGCCAATTGGGGTCGTGTGTGATGGGGTAATTGGTGAGCTTGGTTAAATCTGGTAGATTTAACACTGCTAAGAAGGGTGACTGAGAGGTTGACGCCATGACAATGTGTGAAGACATGAAGTTATGGTTCGATTGAGGGTTAGTCTGTGACGTACCTGGTTGTGAATTCAGCTGGATTCCCATATGGGATGCACTCTTCTGCCCCCTAGGAGACGATGGGGGAGTGATGTGCGGTGTGGTGTTGGGAGACCGACTAGGGTTCCCAACGAAGGTTGCTCCAAGAAAGGAGGAACCAACCACTCTGGCAATGTTCCATCTTTGACGCCTAAATGGCGAAAGACCTAGAACCCCTCCCGTTAATGGGGGGAGGTCCAAAAGATGCTTGGACCGACAAGGTTCCGTTGGAACCATTTGAGGGTCGTCCAAGTTAGGTTTTGGAATTTTTTTTTGAGGGGATTGATTTTATGATCACATCAAATTTATGGCCACATACATAAACCAAAGAAAAAATGAAATGATTTTTCCTTTAATTTAATCTATGTGAGAAATCAAGCAAAAAATGGTTTTGTTTTTTTGCGCGTGATACTCAAAAAATCCTAAAATACCTAATAACGTCCTCACAATCTCAAAATTAACTGGGCCTTGAGAGGATTTATTGCGAGTGCTGGCACAACGTCCTGAAAGAACTGGCGACACCCCCAGTCAGCTAAAGAGAATCAACCAAGGTAAGGGTAGAGGGTCTGGCGCTTGCCTGCACTGTCACCTATAGGGTAAAGGATGCCCTAGTTTTGACCACTAAGAACCACCATCCCACATGAGCGTTCGAGTCTTGGGCTTCTTGGTAGTCAGCTAATAGTACCGAGTATCAGACGGGTTAGGTAGCCCCAACTGATACTGCACGCACTGCGTCTAAGCCTAACCCCCTCTAAATCGGGTCTCTGTCGTGCTCAGGTTTTCTTTTCCGTGGGCTGATAGGTGGATTTTAAAGCTCCCTAAAAATGCAACTTCTATGTTTCAAATGTGAAGCATGATCAAGGCGGCTTATTGGATGCCTACCCCCTTGATCCTAACTTAAACTATAATTTCTCTTGTGGCCCCTGTGGGGAGAGTTTAGTGAGTCGATTTAAGTTATTTTTAGGTGGCTTTATTTTCTTAATGGGTTATGTGTGTGAGCGTATGGTGAAAAATCTCATAATTTGAACATATGGATATCAGTGATCCGTTACAAATGTCCCCTAGTTAAACTATGTGACGTTGTTCCTCGCTCAAATAAAAATCATTTGCGGATAATGGACCGCTTCCAAGACCTCCTAATTAGTCTATGTGAGTGACTAAAGGGAGATGGCGAATCAAAAATGTAGAGTGTTCATATGATTTTCTAGGGTCACCCAATGGTGCAAAGACAACAGAGATTACTTGCTCTAACTTTTGATTCAATCCTAGTCCCACAATTTCCTAAATGCAAAAATTGAAATTTAAACTAAACAATTTCTACACTAGCTTATGCATGTGTGGTCATGAGCCACTTACTTGGACTAGTTAGACTAAGTGTGCATACCAGAATTTTCAAAAACATAAATTGTGTAGAAATTATATAACTAATGCGTTATACATCCAATATTCTCCTGATCACACACTATTTAACTTCATTCACAATACAAAATCTCTTCTACTATTGATTAGTACTTGCAGAAATTAAATCAATTGCATGCACACATTAAAACCGTAAAAATTCACACATATGAAAATAGTGATTTATGGGAAAGCTTAAAGCTGAAAACCCCCAACTATATGTATATTATATGTCATAGAGATCATGTAACAATCATCATACAAAGCTCCTCACAAGCTCTCAGTACAATCTCCAATTGCTACACACTAATCAGGTCTAATCTAGCAAATCCCATGCACCAATCTCTGCCACCTGCTAGCGTGCCTCTACTGCGCAATCCCTGATAAATATGGGCTCTAAATGAACTCAAATCCACCTGGCTTGCACTGTGCAATCCTCATTGGCATCTCCATCAATGTGTGGTGCAAACTCATGCACTAGTATAGTCACAACTGATAGTCACACTACTCTTTCACCTACCTCTCCACTGGTCTCCACTGAAACTATCCATGCACTGTAGTTAACTGATGTATTATTTAGTTGATTAATGGTTTAATAATTAGTGAATTAATTAATAATTAATTCACACAACTCTCACTAGTGTATCAATGAGTTAGACTAGATACAACTAGCTCAACTATGTCTAATTGAGTTAAACTGAACACAACTCCATTAACTACTTCTACTAACTCCACCATACTCTGTCACATGAGTTCTAACTGAAGTCTCCATGCAATAGCTCCACTTAACCCTTAGGAATAGTGTAATTCATTCTGTCAGTTACTGTGCCACATCTGTGCACTTAACTGAAGTGCTCCAAGAGAATAAGATAATGTTTATAGTCCAAATATTATTAAGAGCTAATAATATTCGACATATCTATTTTTAGACTGGCAGTCTAAAAATAGATTTCCCAATATGTCTAAAAACATAAGTCCATATATTTTTCCAACTTGACCAACCATCCACAAATAGCATCCTGCAATTCATAGAATATGATCGACATGTCTAAAAATAGACTGTCCGCCAAAAATAGCCTGTGGGCCCACTTAGTGAAGGCGAATTTTTTCCACTAAGCTCATCATATTTTCGCAATCTCAACAAATTGTTCAGAAAGAAATGGTTAATTCGCCCCCTACTTAAACTATGTGAGTATTTTTTGCAAAAAATCAACTTAGATGAAAACTAACTAAATGCCTACAAAAAGCAGCAAAAATTAGTCTTCAGAAGCTGTGGGGTATCAACACAGGTGTTGGCAGATACATTAGGGGCTGCCAAATACACTTACAAGAAGAAAAAATGCAGAAGGTAGGGAGAAAAAATCTCTCTGAAAATTGTGCGCAAAAGCCTCTGACAGGTGCGCTTTCCTGTGCGCAGGTCACTCCTGAACGCGCGCCCTGCACGTTTGTGTGTAAAAACAGTGCGCAAAACTTTTGCAAGTAAAAAATTAGGAGCTTCCTTCTTCAGTATATCACCTTAGTGAGTCTAGGGACTGCAAGATGGGTCAGAGGACTGTCAGCTCCACCCCAGCATAGACTAAGGGTCTTCTACAAACAATGGCACAACCACATAAACTTGAAACACGTCAGTGGAGTAGCCAATCCTGTTGTGGTGGATTCAACACACGGGTGTACGAAATCGCATGAGTTTAGAGAGTGTGGTCTACTCTCTAAACTATAGGTAACAGGCAGTATCTGAGGGGAGCTCAGAAGTATAAGACTTAAAATGAAGTAACATACTTAAGTATGCTCTGTTAAAAAGTAAAACTAAAAACAAAAAAAAAGCTAAATAAAGAGTTCCAAACAATACAAAGGTAAACAACATCTTGATGGCCTTATTCTTATTGAATGCTTGGAATGAACACAAATATTACCCACTTGCCGAAGGGCCTAGGTAGAGGCTCTAGGACCTGACGCAAGGATGTTTGTCCTTTGAGTTATGCCTTCTGAAGCAGTTCAACTCTCTCTCTCTTTGCTACAATGGACTGAAATTGTTGGGTGGCCAACAATTGAGTCCTCTTCTTCAGCTCCTGCTCCTTGGTTCACACAAACATCTGGTGTTGCTTGGGAAAATTTGGCCAGCATAACCTTGTGATCACCCATTTTTCATCTCTTTGAGGGTTTATATAGGTGAGCTTTCAAACCTCCTTCCCTCCCTTGGTACATGGTGGATAGTGACCCAAGGGAGGGGAAATATTCCATTGTGGGCTGAAATAAGCTTTTTTGTGCTCAAAAAAGGCCTAAGGAGGCACTGGTGTTGTCCTTAGGCGGCTTTCACATAAGGAGAAACTGTCATTTGCTTGTGTGTGGTCCCAGAAAGGGACTTTTTTCCATTTCTAGGAATGCGTGCTTATCAGGCTCCAGTGCACATAGAAGGTGCTCTTTTTGAAGAAAAAATGTGCATTTGAGAATTTATGACTAGTTTAATCTTGAATTTCTCAAAACCTTAGAGATTCTTCATTCCATAATGTATCTCTGTCCTGTAAATCCTTAGGATCGACATTAATTGATGTCATTTTCTGCTGTACAATTTTCCAGTGTTAACAAGGGTACTTACAGCATAATATATGTTTGGCCTTGTATTTACCAGACACATTAATGACCCTACGAGCTGCCTATATAGCGTAGGATCAGCCTCATCATCTTCAGATGTGTCAATTTTCTTCTAGTTGGTGATCGTTGGAGTTGTCATAGGTATACAATTCTCCATCTGAAATCTATTCAGAATCTTTGTAGTGTATCTCCCTTGACCAAGGAAGATCTCCCCATTCTGTTGCCAAACATCCAACCCTAGAAAATAGTGCATCCATCCTAGATCCTTCATGTCAAATTCTTCAGCCAAATTATTCTTGTAGTCTTTGATGAGACTTGATGATCCCATCAAGAAAAGATCTTCTACATACAAAACCATATCAAAGGCTCACTCCCTACTCTCAAATAGTCGAGGTTGGGATCTGCGTCACTCTTGATGAATCCCATCTTCTGTAGGTAGCTGTCAATTCGACCATACCAGGCTCTGGGAGCTTGCTTCAGTCCATATAAAAATTTCTTCAATCTGCACACATGAGTCCTTTGATCATGTATCTCAAAGCTCTCTAGTTTTTCTACATACACCTCTTCCTCTATCACCCCATTCAAGAAATTTGTCTTGACATCCATCTGGTGAATTTCCCATCCCATCTATGCTGCAAGGGATATTATGGACCTGATAGAGGTGTACCTGGTTAATGGGGAGAAGGTTTCCTCATAGTCAATTCCTTCCTTCTGAGCATACCCCTTAGCCACAAACTTGGCTTTAAATTTCTCGATACTACCATCTGCAACATAATTGATCTTGTAGATCCACCTAGATCCTACAACTAATCTCTCCTGAGGTCTAGGGACCACTTCCCGAACATCATTCGTCATGATGGAATTGTATTGTTCCACCATTGCATCAACCCATACCTGGTGTTGAGCTACTTCTCAAAAACTAGATGGTTCTCTGACTTGAGCAACCAAGGCTTGATACCTCTCAGGCTGCTTACGTTTTCTCTTCTCAGTTCGGGGAATACTGAAAAAGTCCTCTACATCCTTCATAATATTTTCAAGTTCTCTGCTCATTCTCCCACTGGTAGTGGGTGGATCTACCAGCTCTCCCTCTTGCAAATCCTCGGGAGACACATCCCTTCGACCCCTATGCCTTGGAGAGGTAATTGAATTTTCTATTACTGGTTGTTGGGGCTGAACCAGAGGCTCTTCCTCAGATTGTGTAGTAGAAGGAAACTCGCGAGATCTTCTGAAGGCCTTCTCCTCCATGAAATTCACATCCCTTCGCACCACTACTTACCTATTCTCAGGAAAGTAGATGCGATATTCCTTTTCATTCTCACTGTATCCTACCAAATACCCTTTTTCGGTAGTCATCTCCAACTTCTTCCTCTTCTCAATGGGTATGTGATAGTATGTTGTACTGTCGAAGATCCTAAAGTGACTCACTTCGGGCTTACTACTAGTGAAGACACTTTCTGGCTTGATCTTCCCTAGTGTAGCATGAGGAGTCCTATTTTGAATGTAGACAGTTGTATTACATGCTTTAGCCCACAGGAATTTGGGCATGTCTTGGTCATACAACTTGGCTCTTGTTGCTTCAACAATAGTCTGGTTCTTCCTTTCTGCCACACCATTATGCTCCAGATTGTATGGAGTTGTCCACTCTATTTTGATGCCTTCCTTTGCGTAGGATCCGGTGAACTCTTCATCTATGTATTCACCACCATTATCTGATCACAATACCTTGATCTACTTCCCTATCAGATTTTCTACTAGAGCCTTAAACTCTTTGAATCGATTGAAGATTTCATCCTTGGTCTTCAAGAAGTAGATCCAATTTTTCCTGGAATGGTCATGAATGAAGGTGAAGAAATATTCGGCACCACAAACAACTCTAGTGGACATCAGTCCAAAAATATCTGAGTGTATAGTATCCAATACACCTTTGGCCCTATTGTTTCTTCTCTGATATACTTCCTTGGCATATTTTCCTAATACACACCCCTTGTAGACATCATCTCGTTTAGTGCTCAGTTATGGAACACTTGTGACAGTCTTCTAGAGAGTTTTCAACTCCCCATGATGCAAATTCCCCATTCTTCTGTGCCATATCTCATTCATGTCCATTTCATTTGCGCTACCGACGAGTGCCATTGGAGAGTCAATATGTAGATTGTACAATTTGTTGCTTCTTACGCTGATCTGTACCTTCTTCTTCCAACTGGGGTGCTTGACGTAGAATCTATTTCCAATAAAGTAGACATCATAACCTTGGTTTTGAAGTTGAGACACTAAGAGCAAGTTCATCCCCAAACCTGACGCATGCAACACATTAGTGGCTCAGATTCTATTTCCCACCTCAGTCTGAAAAACTACGGTGCCTTTCCCAATGGGAGTGCATTTTTCTTTATTACCCATGGTTATTTTGAAATTCATCTTCTCTTCTTGCTAGTTGGAAAAACAGTCCTGTACCCCAGTCATGTGAGCAGAGGCTCCACTTTAAATATACCAGACATCAGAAGAAGCAGTGCTCGATACACAAGAAAAATTTTCCTCAAGTATGGATGCCAATACAAAGACATTATGATCCATCTATTTTGTCATGCTTCTTCCCCTTCTTGGAGAACTGTGCGAACCCTTTTGTGTTGTTTCTGGAATAGTAGAATTTCATTCACTTGTTGATTCCCCCTTCCTGTTATTCATCTCTAGCTCTAATACCATGTGAAATTTTCAAATAGGAAAATATGTAGTTGCAGTGATAGATTTATTTCTCTTACTTTCTATTTCAAATAATTTATTATTCAAAACTATTCTGGAAAATATCGAAATAAATACTACTGCAACATTCACAAATATATATTTAGAGAAATAAACAGTAGGGAACATAAGCACAAGAATCAATCACATGTACACAGTTATTTTTGGAGAATTGTCCCTGGAAAAACCCAATGTGGGAAAATCAGTGCAACAGATGAGGGTTTTATTAATTCTTCATAAAATGATATATTTACAGGAAATATTATGGCAGATAAATTCTGAAACACCTGAGACTGAATTTTCAGCTTCCTCGGATAATTCTCTGATACCCTGATCAGCCCCTGCTGACCCCTGTGTCTGTATGCGTGATTCACTACGCAGTCCTAGTGGTGGACTACGTAAGTCTGTGTGGGTTATCTGCACTACAGCCTCAATATTCCTCTAGTGGCCCACTGCTACCCTCCGTCCCTAATCTCAATCACTGCTGACTCCCTCCTCCTTCTACTTTTGTAAAATCCTCGCCCTGCAACTCTCCCACTGAAATCAAATTCTTTTACTTCAGAATCAATCTCCTTCAGGTACTGAGTGTATTCCATTCTTTCTTTACAAATGACCCTCAAGCATTCTTTTATAATCTTCGTGTTGGAGAACCAATGACCTAGATTAAACAATTAATCAATGGCTAAGATTAAAACTTGACTTGATCCAAGTTTTCTAGAAGATTCACACTTTGAATGATTAATATCCTTTAATTATTTTATTTCCCTAAGTTTATACTTAGGGTATCCATTAAAATAATTCATTATTTTAATAATTCATGAACTGAGTGGAATTTTCACAAATTGTTTATGGGTTCTTTGGAATTATGTTGTCCAAGCCTCCTTGCAAAGTTTGAGACTTGGAACACTTCTGAATGCTACAAAATAAACATCTTCAAGGTTAAGCATGTAGTAGATGGAAGCATAGAGAAGTATAAGGCCAGATTTGTGGCCAAGGGGTACTCTCAAGTTGAATGAATTGACTATGAGGAGACCTTTTCTCATGTAGCAAGTTACTCATCCATTATATCAATTCTTGCTTTGGCTGCAAAGATGGGGTGGAAGATCCACCAAATGGATGTAAAAAAAATGTTCCTCAATGGTGTTATTGAGGATGAGGTGTACATCGAGCAGCCATAAGTATTTGAGGCTTTTGATCGAGAGTCTCATGTGTGCAGACTCAAGTGAGTGTTGTACAGTTGCAAATAACACCTCGTGCATGATACGCCAGGATCGATAACTATCTCACTGGTTTGGGATTCACCAAAATTAAAGCGGATGAAAAACTATATCATATTTTGATAGAAGGTAAAATATTGATTATTGTCTTTTATGTTGATGAATTGATTTTAACTAGTGATGAACAACTGATCAAATCTTGCAAGGATGACCTAGCAAGAGAATTTTAAATGAAGGACAAGGATCTCATGAATACTTCCTCAACTTGGAAGTATGAAAAGGTGATGGGGAATTTTTTCTCTCTCAAGGAAATTATGCAAATGAGATACTACATAGGTTCTGCATGGAGAGTTGCAAACATATGGAGAGACCTCTAGCGACCAACTGGAGGAAGGAGGATGCCACTTCAGGTGCAGAAGTGGATGCTACCATTTATCGGAAGCTAGTGGGTTCACTAATGTATCTTGTGAACACATGAACAGAATGATGGGCTATGAAGTCAACTGGCTGATCCAAGCTATGGTTAGGCCAACCAAATTATTTTGGAAGGAAACTAAGCATGATGTATGGTACCTCAGAGGCACTACCTAGTTTGGAATATGGAACAAAAGGATAGAGGGAGTGAAGTTGTGTGGATTCACAGATGCAGATTAGGCAGGGAGTCCATTATACCGAAAGAGTATATCAGGTGGAATTCTCACTGTTGGGTCTACAATAGTTACCTGGTACAACAGGAAACAAATATCTGTGGTGCTTATCTCGGCAAAAGAATAATACATGGTTGCAATTCAAGCAACATGCGAGGCGATCTGAATGAGAAAGATACTTGTTGGATCTTTGGTTAAATGATATATCCAGCTGTGATATACTGTGATAATCAAAGTTGCATCAAGCTCTCTAAAAATGTTTTTTTTCATGATCAATCCAGGCATATATATATCCATTATCACCATTTGTGGGACTGTCTGAAAAGGTAAATATTGTTGTTGTAGTACATTCTGATAGAGGAACAAGATGTTGACATTTGAAAAAGTCTTTGTCAAGAGGTAAGTTCGAGTTACATAGGTGCAGGATAGGGGTGGTTGATAATTCCTTTCTTGCTGAGAGGGAGTGTTGAAAAGTGCATCAAGAAATTATGAATTTGATTTTTCCTTGATTAAATTGAGAAAATTCGAATTTACACATTAACAGACAACTTGGATGATGCTAAATTGTGTGACATGGATTGTGTCACCTAGTTTACTCAGTAAATTCGAGTTGGAGGAGTTAGAGTTTAGTTAAGCATGTATGATTGCTAATTTTTAGCAATCAAGGTCAGTGATCTCAAGTTGTTTTTAGTTAAACTACTTCCAACTATTGGAGGAACTAGTGGAGGGTCAAGTTGTGCAGTGGGACTTCAGTCAAATTTAGTGATAATCTAGTTAACTGATCAATCAATCCAAAATAGCTAGTGCATGTAGGGAATTCAAGTTCCCCAGGCTTTGTGGAGATTTCAAGGCATTGTTGCATCATCTGTAGACTAGTCTTGAGTGCACATGTGTTGCATGCAGTCAAATGATCATCCTAAGGAATTGTGAAATACATTTTGGAGAAATTCCTAAATAATAGGAGCCTAATTTCTCAATGAAAAACACAAGGAAATAGGAGATCAAGCAGAGGCATAAATTGACTAATTCTGGGTCAAAGCTTCTTAGTGAGTAGAGAGATAGGTTATGTACTTGCAGGAAGTGCTTAGTTGATAAAATAATTTGTAATACATCTATATTCATCATATTAATGTAAGAAAACATTGGGGTTTTTAGCAGACTGATTTCTCCAGAAAAATACCATTTTCATGTGCGTGATTTCTTATTGTATGTCTAAATTTTTTGTTCTAAATTGTCAATTAACGTCCGTAGAGGAGTAGAGTAGATTTTTTTCTCGTGATTTTGATTAAAACTTCATGAGAAGTTGTAAATCTAAATCATAATTTCTACGACTAACTTATCAAAAATATTTAAATATTCTTCCAGAAACTTGCAGTAAAAAAATAATGGATACTTTCATCCAATAGTCTCCTTTTGGGTAAAGTGACGACTTCAAAATATCTCGATAGTTTTTCGATGAAAGACTAGTCACACGTCCCTGAAAAAATAGTCAATAATAACTCAATTTAAAAAAAATATTTTGTGGATGTTTTTCCCTAGGTTGCTAATTATATAGTTTAGTGAATTATTAATGGAAATAAAGTTTGAATTGGAGAGGCTAATTATGTTAGGGCCAATGATTTTAATCTATAAATATGAGCTGCTATCCCTTCTACATGAACATATATCTCTTCTACATGAACATGACATCTTTCTTCCATGGGATGTTGAGTACCTAGATCACAATAATCCTAACATGTTTGCCTTGAAATTGGTAGCAAATATTGGTTTGGTATATCATCTTGCATTTGAATGGAATTCATATATTGATATGCTCTTTTATAATCTCATTAAGCTCATTAATATCATTACCTAATATCCCTTTTAGGTAATTTCAATGGATTCTTGGGACACTATAAATGTTCCTTTTCAATCAATCCTAAGTATGCTTATTACCCTTAAATTCTCCTTAGATCCATTTCATCAAACACTTGGAAAAATACATTTTAACAAATTGTTTGTCATGCCCTTGTACCAATACTATAACAAAGATAAATCCTTAAGGATTTTCACAACAATACTGTAAGGAAAATCAAACAAATTCCCACTTTATTAAGGAAATATCAATGTTTACATGCAATGGAAGGAACACAATGTTGTTTCATAAGATTTTCTAGACCAGTTTATGGCTTCTGGTGTTCAAGCCACACTAAGGCTTGACTGGCGATACCAAGAAACACTATGGCCCTAAAGATGATAGCCCCAACTAGATTCTTCAACCTATGAGTGCATTATACTTCTGCCGCAAAAGGTAATTGTTTTTATACCTTACTTATTCGAAGACACTTCCTTGTAATCACCCAGTATGAATATGTAATTCAATCCTCAACAAGGGATTCAACCCATGATAGCCAATGCCAGAAATACATTTTGGGTTCCCCAAATCAAACTCTGAATTTTCCCTCACACTAAAAAAACTAGGCTATTTCACTGTGTAAACTGAGTTGGGGAATATCCTACCTTACTTGCCAATATTATATTTGAACCAACATTTCCTTGAACCCTCACCTCTAAATGAGATGGAAATTAGGCCCTCTGTAATGAATTTTCTCCGCAAACAATATTTTGGCCCGATGATTGGGCTCAACCCTTTAGATATTAATTTTGTGCACCGGCCTTAATGAATTGAACTTAGGCCATAATTATCATCTCATTGTCACATAGGGGAAAGTGCACCACATTATGATGCTATAGGGTTTGATTCAACAAATTTCTTGGCCTAGTAGCTAGACCTCATGATTTATTTACCATTCCCTTATGAAATCAACCCAAGAGAATTACTTTTGAATCCTCAGATAATAACAATTAGGCCCATAAATAATTTGAAACCTAATAGCTACATAGGTAAGGGATTAGGCCCAGATGATGGAAATCAACCCCCTTGCAAAGCTATCTATAGAGATATGCATCTCAAATTCACTTGAAAATTTGACCCTATAGATATAATGTCACCTCCTCGATCAAATGGAACCTCGAGCTCTCTGTCTTAACCTAAGTATAATATTCAGTTCATCGCCATGTTTCCAAGTTGCATCACTTGGCCTCTTCCCGAATTGAAAATGTCCACAAACACTTGCAACAATTTCTTCAATTCAACACAAATGAGAAACCTGGATGACTCCTCCATGAATTATCCTACTAATTAAATGTTAATGAGGAATATGTTTGATCCCTCCAAATGACGAGCTATGGTGCATCTTAAACACCAAAAATAGTTTTGATCCCTAGGGAGTATAGTTTCACCCTCAAATAATATCTACACTTAGGGTTACAAACTCTCACATAAAGCTCCAAGAGCCCAAGAAAAACAATTCACCAAATATCCAATCACACCCATTAATGAGCTCCTCCTTTTATTCTATTGAGGTGGCCATCATAATACCATGGGTTATTTTTTTCTATTTATTAAAATGAATTTTATGAATTTTTTTTTTAGTCACTTTAGTTAATTATTCCCTGGTATTTCTCAATTAATTCTAATTTGTATTCCATGGGAATTGACTGGGATATTGAGTTGTTATCCATTCCCCACTTTCATAAAAAGGAACATCATAGTCCTCCCTTCTCAAATTTGATTTTCTTCAAGAAATTTGTATTCTGATACCAATGTCCCAAACAATTATGTGGAATGCTTCAACGCACAATTGTTGTATCACCTCTATGCTGCTAAATTCAACATCACTGCCATATGTTTCCATTCCTTGAAGAAATTTGTGTAACCCATCTTTAATTAGAATTCGTGGTGAGATTGAAGAGCATGGATCATCATGATCCCTATTCATAGCATATCCCTTGGCATCCTGTGGAATACGTTGCTTCACTATTGAACACCAATTCCAAAGGAATCAATTTTTACCAAATGTTTCTACGTGATCCATTGGTCCTAGTGTAGAGAGGGATTTTAAAGTGGCCTTTGACCCCTATAGTGTTAACATGGCCAATAAATTCCTCCTTTCTTCCACCGGAGATGCAATCATGTTGCCTTTTCTAATATTGCATAATTGAACTAAGGTGGTGATTAGGAGATGAAATAATATGAAAATACCTCATCCACCTGAAAAGCATGTCGATAATGTATATGGAGACACTAGAACTACATTTTTTTCTTACCACCCAAAATTCTCTCCATGGAATAGTTTATTACGGAATCTCAACTCTTTTTAGCTCAATTCTCATTATCAATATTTTCTCACCTAACATATGTTATTGAAGAAGTCCTCCAAACTAAAATTAGCTACCTTGCTCTATTTCACATAGATTCTTTGAGCATAAATCCTACACTAATGATTTCTTATTAATTCTATTACCTATTTGAGTCATGATTCTCAGGCTAGGTTGTAAGTTGCTCCCATTTGTAGGAAAAAGTTGAATGATTTTATGTTGATTGTGTTATGTTATAATCATGATTCTTTTTGGCTCATATATGTGTTCATCTCTACTCAGAAACTTCATTTTTTTGGTTGTATTGATTTTTGGGGCACCTTTCAATCATTCATCTTTATACTATCCTCTAACCATTCTTTGAACTGAACCCCATCTCCATGGTCTGATAATTGTTCTAATGCCTTCTTATAATTATAAGCCATTGGAAAACTAATGTAACGTTATTGCATAAAAAATTCACCAAATATAAATTTCCAATCATGGTGTTATTTCCCATCTTCATTTTTTATTAGTGAAACCTTCTGGTTCCACATCTTGTTGAATCTAATAACCATCTCCACATTAAAACCTACAAAGTCCCTGGTAGGGATGGCTCTACTCACTACAAATGATAAGTTGATGAAATTGTGGGTTAACCCACCGTTGAATAGGAAAATGACCCATTACCCCTGTATGATTCCTTTGACTCTGAAAGTATTGTACCTTGGAAGTCATGAAAGTGTGTCTATGATGCCACCTCTAATTTCCAATTATAGTTTCTTATCATCTAAACAACTAAGCTCTTTTCCATGTACCATCCTTTCCTATTTCTCCTTATCACTCCTGAAAAACACCTCAATGTATTGAACCTTACCCTTTCCCTTGCATCTATTTCCTAGCTCCTAAGGTTCCATGTAACTAAAACAAAGCTTCTTTCTCCTTAACTCATCTTGAACCTCTCCATCTAATATACTTCTCCCAACTTCTTCCTTATGAATGGGTTTCTTATCCTTAGGATATTAAGCAAGTGATGGTTTGGAAGGTTCTTTACTTTTAGGCATCGCATCCTCAATATCTCGCATCATAATAATGGCATCTTGTGATGACTTTGGCTTGAAGGCCTTAACAAAAACCTATATATGTTTAACTAATCACTCTATGATGAGCATGAACAGCCCACATTTCGACATATCAGACACCATGAATGTTATTCGATGGAACCTAGAGATATATGTATTCAGAGTTAATATTTACTTGAGTTGAGCTAACTCTTAGAAATGAATATCCACATTATTATTTGAACCGAACGATCAACCTTCGTGTGAACTCCAAGTAGGATGTGATGATGGAATGCTCTAAGGTAGTGAGCCCAAGGTACCACCACTAATGAAATTTTCCTTCCAGATCCAAAGTAGCATATTGGATGGCCTTTGTTTTGGTCATAGGGTTGAGTTGGAAGTATGTGTCCAACTTCTGAAACCATGCCTTGGCAGTACAACTAGATGTACCATCAAAAGTGGCAAAAATTACTTTTATTTCATCTTTTAGAATATCATAGTTATTCAATCCTCGTCCATACTCCCTAGGTTTTTTCTTGTCTTTTACGGTGCAAAATTCATGCAGGGACATAGCCACATGAAAATATTTACCCAATTATTGATATTCTTTTACATAGTCATAAAAAGTCTCGCCCCTTTGTTATTGCCCGTGATTATCCATTGGTTTTTCCTCCAAAAAATTTGATAGAAGTGGCCTATGTGTTATTATGTTGGGAAACTATAAGGTAGAATGGGCTAGATTGGAAGCATTTATTACCTCAACATGCTTCCCATTATGACCATTTGATATTCCAGTACCACTAATATTGTTACTCTATTGATTCCCTTGCAAGCTTGCCATTGATCGATTGATGGCCTACACCAATTCATGTTATCTCTATACCAAATCTCATTGCCCCTATATAAATCGCTCAAGGAATCAATGATGCTTCCTGATGGTTGATCTTCTCGATTACCCATTTCTACTTCATCCTTCTCTTATTATATATGGGTAAATTCCTTTCCTTTCTTATTTTTCATGTATGTCACAAACTCCTTGTCTTCTTGATTCATCAATTGATACAAACTCTCATGTTGTTAGGAATACCGACTTTGATACCACTATAATATCCCCTTTAGGTAATTTCAAAGGATTTTTGGGACACTATAAATGTTCCTTTTAAATCACTTCTAAGTATTCTAATTACCCTTAATTTCCCCTTAAAAAAATTTCATCAAACACTTGGAAAGCATACATTTTAACAAATATTTTTTCATGGTCGTGTACAATACTATAACAAAGAAACATCCTTAAGCATTTTCACAACAATACTGCAAGGAAAATAAAACCAATTCCCACTTTATTAAGGAAATATCAGTGATTACATGTAGCATAAGGAACTTGGTGTTGTTTCATATGAATTTTTGACCCAATTTATGGCTTATGGTGTTCGAGGCGCACTAATTCTCGCTAGTGCTATCAAGAAGCACCATGGATCTGAAGATAATAGTCTCAACCTATGAGTGCATTTTACTATGGTCGTTAAAGGTAATTATTGCTATTCCTTGTTGGTTTTTAGATGCTACACCATAATCACGCGGTATGGATATGTAATTTTATCCTCAATAGGGGATTCAACCCACAGTAGTCGATGTTAGATATATTTTTTGGGTTCCCCAAATAAAACTCCATTTTTTTTTCACACTTATAGACACCGGGGCTAGGGCATTAATGTAAATTAGGTTGGGAAATATATAGCCTTACTTGCCCATATTATATTTGAACCAACACTTCCTTGAATCCTCATTACCAAACGAGATAGAAATTTGGCCCTTTGCAATGATTTGTCTCAACATAAAATATTGATTCCCGATGATTAGGCTCATCCCTTTTGATATTAATTTTGTGAACCAACATCAATGAAATGAACCTTGGCCCCAGTTACCATCTCACTGCCATATAGGGGAAAAACATCACATTATGCTACTATAGGGTTCGATTCAATGAAATTATCATCCTAGTAATTAGATCCCATTATTTTTTTTGTCATTCCCTTATGAAATGAACCCCAAACAATTACTTTCAGATAATATAAATTCAATACTTAAATAATTAACAACCCGACATCTCCGTAGATAAAGGATTGGGCCCAAATGATGAAAATTCCCCCCCTTGAAAATCAATTTATAGAGATATGAATCTTGGCTTCACTTGACAATTTGGCCCAATAGATCTAATGGTGCCTCCTTGATCAAATGGAATCTCATCCTATGTGTATAATTATCTCTGTAATTTTATGATGAAACCTTCTATTTATCAGCCTAGCCATAATATTTAGTTCTTCATCATGTTTTTTGTTTGCATCACTTGGCCTCTTCTGAAATTAGAAACTACCACAAAAAACTTCATCAATTTCTTTGATTCAAAGCTGATGAGAAACTTAGATGGATCCTCCATACATTATCTTTATAATTAAGCACCAATTAGAAATTTGGTTGATACCTCCAAATGACTAGCTAGGGTGTATCTTACAACACTGAAACTAGTTTTGATCCCTAGGGAGGATAGTTTCATCCCAAGAGAATATATACTTCAGGGTTACAAAGCTATAAGATCCCAATAAAAAAAATTCACCAAATATCCAATCATAAAACCTATGAAAAATCTCCTCCTTTTCTTTTATTGAGGTGGGCATTAAAATACCATGAGCCACCTTTTCTCTTATCTTTTATTTAGGTGGCCATTAAAACACCGTGGGTCACCTTTTATCCATTTACTAAAGTGACTTTTATGAAATTATTTTTCATTAGTCACTTTAATTAAATATTCCTTGGTATTTCACAATTAATTTTAATTTGTATCCCATTGGAATTGACTAGGATATTGAGTTATTGTTCATTCCCCACTTCTGAAAAAAAGTGACATTACAGTTTGGTAGATCATATTGGATTTGAATGGAATTCATATATTGATATGTTATGTTCTAATCTCATTAATCTCATCCAGGATCAAGATGATACTCTTTTCTCATAAAAGAACCCTATAATAGGATATTTCACTATCAATATTGGTTATATGGTATATGTTGAGGATTAATTTCATGGTGATAAATCCTAGCGATCGGATCACCTATAGAAGCTACATGCTGTTTTAAAAACTAAAATAATTTAATGGATAAATTTAGAAAACAAGATATTAACATGGGAAAATGGTATTAAAAGAGGATGAGTTGGTCATAACATGTGCATGCTTTGTAGGAAATACTCTTGAGTTTTTGCATCATCTCTTTTCTTTCTTTCTCTTTTGATTCCTAGGTCTTGTCTCTAATTCCATGTAAGTTCAAGCCACAGGATGGGTGGAATATCCCAAGCCTAGAATAATTTGTTAAATCTTGGCTCTTAGATGTAGTTATGGTCTACTAAATGTCATTTTCTTTCTTTTTTTATCTATTTTATCTTGTCAACTTGTAATCTTGGTATTTTTCAAGATCAATAGGTTCTAGTTGAAGTAGTGAAATGTATGACTAAAAATAACACACTAGGATTCAAATGTGAGCATAAAAATGCTAATCCCCACAAATCTTCTATGTTAGCACTTGGCCTAAACATTCTCTGGGGCTATTTTAATAATGCTAGTTAAGGTAACCCTCCGATATGTAGAATTGAAGTGGTTTTATATTTAAATTATTCACTAATGGATTCAAAAGCAAGCATAAAAATGTTAATCTAGAAAAATATTCTATTCTAACACTTGACCTACATATTCCTTGGGGCTATTTTAATGGTGCTAGTCAAGTCAAGGGAACCCCCCATATGTGGAATTAGAGTTTTTTTGTATTTAAATTGTTCACACTATTTTAATGTTCACTATGCCATTGGGAAGGAATCTAATGCTAAAGTCAAGGTTACTACTCTCTAGGCTTTGCTATACATCCAATCACATGGTGCCTCAAAACTATAGGTCATGGGTGACTCAAAGGTGGTCATTGATTAAGGTCATACACTTACAATCATTGCTCAACCTAATCCATAAATCAATAGGAGGCTTTAATGGTCCTCCACTCATATCTACCACGAACTTAAAAATACAATTGATGCACTCTCAAAGGATTCCATATCACTCCACAATGAGTCCCTAGCCTGACATGATTTTTTTTAATGGCAGGTGATTAATAGCATACCTTTTCTTTTTAGTTTCTTATTTCTCTCATGTAGCCATGTTATGTATGCCTCACTTTTTTCCATTTGTGTAAAGGTTCGAAGACGTAAATATGTCTAATGATAGATAAGAGTCACTTTCTAAGATATTGTAGGTAATTTTTGGTATGAAATTATACACTGGGGAGCAAGTTCTCTTTCTATATTTTGATGCTTTTGAGATTCTCATACTCATGTATATTCTTTCTAAGGAATATAAAGATTTTTTCTTTTAGAAAAATATAATAAAAAAATAATATACATTTTAAATATTTTTTTATACAAATAATTAAATAAAAAATAATGAAATATATTTAATTTATTTTAATTTTAGAAATTACTTTTTGAATGAATTGTGTGAGATTTATGTTTTAGATTTTAAAGTTAATCTCTTACACGGATTTTTTCTAATGAAAAAATTACTCTCTAAGTATAACTATATTAGTTTAATACTCAAGAGTCCCTTTATTATTAGGTCAATTTCTTAAACTGACTATCTCTATTAAATCTATAAAAAATATTCTGTAATAATAAGTAAATAAAATAAAATAAAAATAAATTTAATTTTAAAGTTTATTTTTCAAAGAGATTGGATTTAATAGTGGAAAGTGAGTTTTACACCCATAAAAAAAGTTCAATTTATAGGATGGCTTCATTTGGAGTCATGGTGCACTTTGAGGTAGTGATATGTCCTCCACAACCTTGTTGAATTTGGATAGTCCCTTGACAACCCAAACACCTATATTCCTCATATAAAATATAAAAATATTTCTAATTTTAAAAAAATGAAAATAATAATGATAAGTTTGGAAAAATTATTATTTTATATGTAATATTATAATTTAATAATATTAAAGCATTGTTTTTTGTTAGTCAACATTTTTTCTATTATAAAATCTTGAAAATACAAAATATACGATGATTTTCAATAGATCTTCCTGCTTCACTCCGACCGTTTTTGTTAGCTAGGAGATCCAGAATGTAATGGATAAGATCTTTCCATTTAACCTTTAATTATGGTGGACTAAACAAACATACACATCAAAAAAGAAGAAAAATTAGTAAACAACCAATAGAGTGCATATCAAGGTGGAAGTTGGGGAGGATGCATGGGATGAATTACCTATGGACCATGTCATTCATGCATATGAAAATTATTGTTCTCCATTCTAGCCTAAATTTCATCCAGGTGATCATTGGTCCGTTGTTGGCTTCTACGCACATTAGTAAGTTAGATCTCTGATAGGCTATACTGAATATCGCTCATATAGGACACTAACTCATTATTTTCATCATATCTATGCTCAAGGAGGATATCCAGGGTGGCTTGAATTCCCCTTAATTGACCAACTATCAAGTCCAAGGTGGGAGTTTGGTCGACATGGCCAGGTGAGTAGGCCGCATTATGGGAAATTTCATCCTCTCTATCCATGTTTTCGAAATATTCCTCACTGGAGGTGGTCTCCCTACTTGCTCATACCTTTGGCCACCCTTGTTGTTTGCCCCCTCTACGAGGTCTTCTGCACTGGCGAGGCATCCATGCATGTAATAAAATAACCCGGGCCTGGACAATAACAATATCAAATGTACACTCAGTTATTCCCACCAGACTCTTACACCACAACACCACCGAAGAAAATATCAGATGATGAGGGGCCAACCCCGCAAGGAATGAGGAAGGCTTAGACAATTCGAGACTCAAGCCCAACTAACTGGAGACTCAAGAACCACAAAGACTTATTAGCCTCCCATTCCAACCAATTCACCAGAACATTTTCCTCACAAAAAATTCCCTGAACCCAAACTAACATGAACCATGGTGAATCAACTTGAGAGAGAGACTATGGAATATACTACACATAAGAACATAAACAAGAATAATTATAGACCTCGGGGGTCCATGGACTTCCCTATACCATAACACTACCGTAAGGACTGGAGGGTAAACCTAAGAAAATCTATCATGGAACTCTTCCTCAAAGAAAACACCTAATTCAGAACTTGATAGGGGAGCCCTACCTCCAACCAACGAGAATCACCAGGATGGAGACCGGGTCTCCCTAACCACCCATACTCATTTCCAATGCCTAATCCACAAGATGAAGAGAATATATGCCTAGAATTTGTAGCACTCTTTTCAGGTCAAATACCAACCCTCCTGAGAGATGCCTCTACTATCAAAAGCTATTGCTAGGCCGAGAGGAAAATTCTCTTGAAAATGCAGCAAGAAAATCTAGTTTTGACTTTTCCTTGGTCAAACTAGGTTAAAATTTGAATTTGAATTTTAGCAGAATACTTGGAGGTATTTATTTGAGGTGAAATGGATCTTGACACTCAGTTAACTTAGTTAATTCGATTTCAAGACACTTGAGTTCACTTATACATGATTGATTGCTAATTTGTAGAAATTTAATTTAGTTAAGTTGATTTATTGTCAATTAAACTATTTCCAATTATTGGAGAAACTAGTGGAGGTTCAAGTTGTGCAGTGTAACTTCAGTCACACTCAGTGGTCATCTAGTTAACTTATCAATCAAATCAAAATACCTTATGCATGCAAAGAATTTGAGTTACCTAGTTAATATTAGAGTTCAAGGGTAGTGTACTATCACTTGTAAACTAGTCCAAGTTATATAGGTGGTGCATCCACTCAAAGGATGGGCCTACAGGAATTGCAAAATCCAATTGAGGAATTTCCCTAAAAAATAGGGGTTATTTCCTCAAGGAACATCACAAGGAAATAGGAGCTTAGAGGCTTGAAAATTTTGCTAAGTATTGGTCAGGTTCAGTCAGTCAGGAAGAGGATATAAGATACAAGTGTAGGTTGTGTTCAAGCTTGAGAAAGGATATTGTATTCATAAAAATTATTTAATTAATGCAATACATATAGTAAGGGGTTTTGAGCAGCTGCTTTCCCCTAGATAAATCTATGTGTATGTGTGTTGAATCTTGAAGCATGTTAATGATTTTTGTTCTAGATCATGAATTTGCTTCCGCGGATCAGTAGATTAGCTTTTAGTCTTGTGATTTAGTAAATTTCATGAGAAATTTAGAATCAACACATTAATTTCTACATGCACTAGAAAATTTGGTGGAAATTTCGATGGCCAATTCGTCGCTATTCCGACACATAGTCGTCGCAAGAGTGACAGTTCGAGGGCGGACAAAACGTGGTTTGTCATGCCGTCGCAGTTCTGACGCACCTAAAAAGTGTCGCACTATCGACACTTCTTCCGTCGCTTCCGAACAAGCGTCACTCATTCGACGTCTTACGAACCGTCGCGCTTTCGACGTTCCTAAATGGTCGCACTTCCGACGAAATGTGGTCCGACGTTTTGAACGTCGCTCTTCCGACGTTTGTAAACAGTTGCAATTCCGACGCAGTGTGGTCCGATGTTTTGGACGTCTCTCTTCTGACGTTTGTAAGATGTCGCAATTCCGACGAAATGTGGTCCGACGTTTTTAACGTTGCTCTTCTGACGTTTTGGATGTCGCTCTTCCGACGTTTGTAAGCTGTCGCAATTCTGACGAAATGTGGTCCGACGTTTTTATACTGTCGCTCTGCCGACATTTCTGATTTGTCACAATTCCGACGTCTACAATGTGTCGGTATACTGACGGCGGGTTCAATTTAAAAAAAAAAAAATGAAACTTTAAAAGACGAGAAACGCTATTTTGAATATATTATACGAAGTAAAACAGTCCATGAAGTCATTACATTTTCACATCTGAAGATTGGAACCCAAATATCCATCCAGAAAATGGAAGTCCCACCCCAGACAATAATAGAAAAATACCCCATGTCACATACAGGGACATGATATAAAACCCAATAACGATCCACATGGAGATTATCTACAAATCTGAGAAAGCATCCAAATATGCCCGAGGCATCTATAAGAAAGTGAAATAGCAGTATGTAGAATAGTAAAGCAACAGATAGAGTACCGACGTCCATTGTTCCAAATACAAATTAAAGTGCCCAAAATCCTTGAACAGAGAAAAACGCTAATCATGTGAGGAGTGTGATATGTCCAAAATATAAAAAGACCATCAGACCATATCAATAAACCAGCAACATAGACCAGCATCGCTAGTTTTGAAGGCAGAGTGATAAACAATAATCATTTTTTTTTCACAAGAGAAAAAACGTTGTTTTGAATATATTATATGAAGTAAAACAGTCCATGAAGTCATTACATTTTCACATCTGAAGATTGGAACCCAAATATCCATCCGGAAAAGTGGAAGTCCCACCCCAGACAGTGATAGAAAAATACCCCATGTCACATACAGGGACTTGATATAAAACCCAGTAACGGTCCACATGGAGATTATCGACAAATCTGAGAAAGCATCCAAATATACCCGAGGCATCTATAAGAAAGTGAAATAGCAGTATGTAGAATAGTAAAACAACAGATAGAGTACCGACGTCCATTGTTCCAAATACAAATTAAAGTACCTAAAATCCTTGAACAGAGAAAAACGCTAATGATGTGAGGAGTGTGATATGTCCAAAATATAAAAAGACCATCAGACCATATCAATAAACCAGCAACATAGACCAGCGTCGCTAGTTTTGAAGGCAGAGTGATAAACATTAATCATTTTTTTTTCACAAGAGAAAAAACGTTGTTTTGAATATATTATATGAAGTAAAACAATCCATGAAGTCATTACATTTTCACATCTGAAGATTGGAACCGAAATATCCATCCAGAAAAGTGGAAGTCCCACCCCAGACAATGATAGAAAAATACCCCATGTCACATACAGGGACATGATATAAAACCCAGTAACGGTCCACATGGAGATTATCGACAATCTGAGAAAGCATCCAAATATGCCGAGGCATCTATAAGAAAGTGAAATAGCAGTATGTAGAATAGTAAAACAACAGATAGAGTACCGACGTCCATTGTTCCAAATACAAATTAAAGTACCAAAAATCCTTGAACAGAGAAAAACGCTAATCATGTGAGGAGTGTGATATGTCCAAAATATAAAAAGACCATCAGACCATATCAATAAACCAGCAACATAGACCAGCATCACTAGTTTTGAAGGCAGGGTGATAAACATTAATCATTTTTTTTTCACAAGAGAAAAAACGTTGTTTTGAATATATTATATGAAGTAAAACAGTCCATGAAGTCATTACATTTTCACATCTGAAGATTGGAACCCAAATATCCATCCAGAAAAGTGGAAGTCCCACCCCAGACAATGATAGAAAAATACCCCGTGTCACATACAGCGACTTGATATAAAACCCAGTAACGGTCCACATGGAGATTATCGACAATCTGAGAAAGCATCCAAATATGCCCGAGGCATCTATAAGAAAGTGAAATAGCAGTATGTAGAATAGTAAAGCAACAGATAGAGTACCGATGTCCATTGTTCCAAATACAAATTAAAGTACCCAAAATCCTGCAACAGAGAAAAACGCTAATCATGTGAGGAGTGTGATATGTCCAAAATATAAAAAGACCATCAGACCATATCAATAAACCAGCAACATAGACCAGCATCGCTAGTTTTGAAGGGAGAGTGATAAACATTAATCATTTTTTTTTTCACAAGAGAAAAAACGTTGTTTTGAATATATTATATGAAGTAAAACGGTCCACATGGAGATTATCGACAATCTGAGAAAGCATCCAAATATGCCTGAGGCATCTATAAGAAAGTGAAATAGTAGTATGTAGAACAGTAAAGCAACAGATAGAGTACCGACGTCCATTGTTCCAAATACAAATTAAAGTACCCAAAATCCTCAAAAACATTGCCTGGCCAGACTCATGGCAAATTTGTCATCAAAAAATCAAAAAATTAAGAAGACTGCCCTCATACGGGGAAACCAGTCTTGAACGTTTAATTTACAGAATTCAAAAATATTACAAAGGTCCAACACAGTAAAATAAACTAAAAGCAGCCCAATTAAGTGGGCTTGCTAAGCAAGAAAAACAAATTAACCAAACTACTCCTCCGGTGGTTCCTCCACGATTCGGCACCATCCTTCGGAAGGTCCAGGATCGCTAGGTGCTACCTCCACATGCATGCCACGGCTCCCCTCCCGAAGGCCCGAATGCTGGCCGGCTTTTTCCGAGCTCAGACCCGCCGGACGGGTGCATTCTTCCTCCGTTTGGGCCTCCTCGCGGAAGACCACAGTGACTAAAGCCGTGATTCGCGGGCGGTTGAGAGAGAAATTAAAGGAAAATTGCGCAGTGCGCATCGTGGGAGAAGGTGAACTAGCGGTGGGGAAGCGAGGAGCAGGGGAATCCATACGGTGGCCAGATCCTACAACCCGACCCCGCCCACTCCTAGTATTTGGATATCGACCTGCGTAATAATCACTGGACTGGCCGGAAGTCGACTCTGTTGAGGGGCTGGAGGGAGCGCACAGGGGTTGACCTCTAGTGCTCCCCCGCGGCAACGCATCCTATGACGCACGCGAGGCATGGGTGCAGTTTCAGGTGCAGTGGGCACAAGAGGAGACAGAGAAGTAGAATTCCAATTAACAGAGGAAGATAGACAGAGACAGAACCGAGAGAAATGCAGATATGCTGCAAGGTCTAGGCAGCAGTTCAGCTGGCCACTTCTCCTTATCGTCACAATTAGCAGGCAGTGTAATCCAACAACCAGCTTGTCTGAAAAACCATAGCTAAACGCCATTTTGTCGACCCAACTGCAATGCAATCAAAGGACGCCCGTCATAATTAATCTCTGATCATTAATAATGAGAGCCGAAGGCCGGATCATATTGGAGCGTGCGGAATCGCTAAGAGGAGTGGAGGCCGATCTTGAACAGTGTTAAAAATTAATTAATGCAGATTTGATGTGAAAACTTAATTGAACAGCGTTAAATGTTAATGTGATTGATATGAAATCGCCATATCCATGTCCCATCACCTTAAACGCCATCGAATGCACCCGCAGCCGGGAGCAGGGCAAGTTTTTATTGAGGACACATGGCAGAAATTGATTGGAGCGGATCTTTGTTTGGGCCGCTCGCGCAGTGGAAATCCGGACCCGAAAAATATTAGGGCGAATTTGATAAGAAATTCGCGTCACAACTCTCCCTCCGTATGCCAGCCCAACTTCGGACTCGAAAAAGATTAGGGCAGAATTCATTTGGTTTTCGCGTCACAAAATTGGTCGACGTCAGCAGGCTATTTTGGAACGCGAATTTGGTTTGAATTATGGTTTATCGCCGTTTGAAGTCCGGCAGGCTCGACTTAAGAACAATTTTGTTTGATCCCATCTTATAAAATTTGTGTTGGTTTTCTTTGATAATACACATATTTATAATAAATCATGGGAATACCACACTAAACATGTGGAAAAGTTATATAAATATTTATTGAGAACAATAATTTTTATGTAAAAATATCCAAATGTGCTTTTGGGAAATAAGAATTCGAGTTTTTGGTTCATATTGTTTTAAAGGAAGGAGTGAAGTTGGAGCCTCAAAAGATGCAAGCTATTACAAAATGACCTATTCCTAAGAAAATCAAGGTTCTTAGAAGATTTTTTAGACTTACATGATATTATTGATCATTTGTTAAGAATTATGCATGCTTTTCAAGTCCACTCACATATCTCTTGAAGAAAATATCATTTATATGGAATGATGAGGCTACTTTGGCATTCTCTCTTTCAATGGATGCCATGTCTTCTACACCAACATCGGTTGCACCTACTTTTGGTAAAACATTCATAATAGAGTGTGAGGCACTAGGACAAGGAATTTCCGTAACATTAACACAATAAGGGATATCATTGGCTTTTAAAAGCAAGGAATTCAAAGAAAATATTTGGTGAAATTCAAGGAATTCAATTTTGTTAATAGGTTTATGTCACACGATGATGCAGGGGCATTAGGCACTAGCCAGAAATGTAGGAGGTTTTGTCCACATGTTGTGGCTAGGAGGGTTCGAAAACATTTGAGTTGTAACAGCTAGGTGTCAATACCTCAGCTGACTGTATTACTTAGACTAGTTAGAGTTGTAGGAGTCGAATAGTTTCAGTTAGTTGAATTATTATAATTAGACCTTTTGATTTCTAGAACGGTCCTCTCAGAGGAACCGAAGAGCCATATGTTATGTATATAAATTGTAATTCCTCTGATGAATAAAAGTAGAGAGGGAAGAGGAGAGTAGAGAGGGGATTTCTGCAATAAACCTCTGTGTGTGAACAATTGTTTCCAGTTAAATGATTTCCAAGCTTAGTTGCCATTGAATTATCTCGAACTGCTAATTGTGAAGAATTGTTTAACTGTGAGGCGATTGGGTACTGATAATTCCATTCTTCTGTCTTTGAATTCCAATAAATTGTTGGATAACCCTGTGAACTCACCCCACCCGAAGACGAGGTCTGTGTAGAGAACTGGGGTCGTGAAAACTGTTCAAATATAAAAGTCCCACTTAATAAAGAGACAAAAGTGTTGTGCTTTCGGAACCTGACCCGAGGATTGGACATGAGTTAACAAACAAAAGGATAGCAGAACCAAACTTGCACCCGTGGTCAAGCCCTCTACCAAAACCACGAGTGGAATCACAAAAGCGGGTTGCCCATATCGCACCGCTTTTGCAGAGTAGGCAGTATTTCCTATTCGCGAGCGATTCCATAGGGAATGCGAAACGTGGCGAAGTGACCCCCGGAAAACCACCGTTTAACCCGCGCCATCACACGTTAAAGCCCGACGTTGGAAGCCGAGCGAAATTGCCAAGAGTCATTGATTTGGAGAAGGGCCATCGGATGGTGGTCGCACATTGAACTTGCCCGAAGGTTAACTAAGGTGTGCGGAGGATAGCCAGGTACGATACAAGTGTTTGATTGGTTATTGATATATATAGGTGGGGTCGGAGTATAATGAAATTGTTTAATTAAACGATTGGTGGATAATTAGCATAAGTCTGAAGCATGATTGTTGTAAGGCTGGGTGGTGAAATATAGAGCCGAAAGTTCATTACAAGTTATTTATTTAAAAAGAAACGTGGAGTATAAATACAAAGTGTTGAAAGTTAAACATTGGTTATAAGGATTGGAGATAATATAAATTCGGGAATATAAATTAAAGTCCAACCATTGTGGATAGATAAACCCGAAGAAACAAGAAGTCAATTAAGACTCAAGCTGGAGGAAAAGAACGGGGTAAACCAAGGGAAAATGCTGACAGAGCGATTGTAGACACACCAGCTCTCCTTGGGGGTCCAATTTCAGTTTTGTTGCGTCACACGATGATCTCTCTTCTCTGGCATTTACCTGTATTGAAGATCACTATTCTAGGAATAAGGAGTTATTTTCTCCAAAAATAACCCTAGCCAAACATTGACAATGCATCAAGGATATATTTCTATGCTTCATAAGCACATTTGTTCTACTTATAAATCATGTCTTGGAAGTGGTTGTTTTGCTGGAAATTATTCACCAGTTGGTTTCATACCAAAGTATTTTTCACATTTTCAGCATCCAATACATGAAAAAGATAATGGTTTAAAACAACATAAATATTTGAAAATTTGCAAGAATTGTCTGGCACACTTTGAATATGAATTTTGAAGTCAAGTGCATGATGTTGTATAGGATCAAGTGTCATTTTGAATACCAAATGTTTCACAAGAAACTTCTCAACATGCTACCCTGCAGTAATGATTAAATGACAATATTGCATCAACTATTTCCATAATAAAAGTGCACCTCGGCCATAAGACTAAACAACTACAAATGTTGTACATCTAACAAGACCACACAATCAAATGTATTCCACAAGGCCAATACTGTATGAAAAATGAAAAGGAGTTTGCAACCAAAAATACCTTAGGCAACTAATTCAATTAGATACACCAAACCATCAACAAAAAGGAAAACCAACCTACTCAAAAGGCAAGCGTTTACCTCCTTTGACAAAATTTTGAGTTCCGAAACAAGGGCCTTTATTGTCTTGTCAATGCCCCTAGTAATTTGAACAGGGTTTGCACCTGCTGCAACAACCTAAACAAAAAGCCAGCTAGCTGAACACACATCAAGGTACATCACAGACTAACCATCGTTCTAACCAGAACTTCGTGTCTTCACATGTTGCCATGGCGTCAACCTCCGAGTCACCCTTCTTAGCTGCGTTGAATCTACCTGATTTAATCAAGCTCACAAATGACCCCATCCCACATGATCCTTCATGGCCTCCCATGCCCATGAAGCTCCCTTTGGATATACCAAAGTTCGAAGGCAAGCAAGCAGAAGACCCAGGTAATCATATATTGACCTTTCACCTGTGGTGCTCATCGAATAGTATCATCGACAACACTATTCGATTGAGGCTATTTCAATGCACTCTTACAGGAGTAGCCGCGAAGTGGTACGTGGAGCAACCTCCTGCTTCACATGGAACCTTTAGTACCCTCGCTACCGCATTCCTCACTTATTTTCAGTTACCCATTCACCATGATTCGGGAATGGAGTTACTGACTCATTTTAGAAAAACCCCCACCGTCCATATCTCTGACCATCTTCATGAATGGAGGCGGCATCGTAGTTTATGCAAAGCTAAACTTGACGATTAGGTCCTCTTAGATTTATTCTTGAAAACTCTGACGGTGGAGATTTCAAATGATGTGGCGCAACAATACCCCACATCCAAAGAGGACGCAATCAGTAAAGCCTAGAAGCTTGAACTGATTTATACACAATCATGATACATTTACAATATCCTACCTAACGCCCCATGCCTGGAAAATTATCAAGAATTGCCAGGCACGTCGAACTCTGCATACGGACTAATTGCGTCAATGACCCAAGGGTACCTAGGAAACAACAATCAAAATCTTGGTTACACAAATATTTCTACCCAGAACATGTCTCAACCCGGATTTCAAAGTCATCACATGCCTCAGCAGGATTTGACTAGTAGGGCGCATGCATATCACCAATGAGGACCCTATCCTCTGGCTGAGGGGACCCAGTACGCAGAAAGAAACAGTAACGGAAGAGCTCCCCCCAATAGCCAGGTGCAAATAAGGGACAGCGTTATGCTGAGTCCCAAGCACATGACACACCTACGCAAACCAATGCACAGGTGAACTTTATGCAGCCGTCCCAAAATCAATCACACCAGTACAACCAGGAGAACTACCCTCCTAACGTGGTTAATAAAAAATCAAAAAACAAACCCAAAGGGAACACTGGACAAGGGGGCAACAACCAATAATGCCATCGCGATCCCAGGTTGGAGGTAACTCCAACCAGAATCAAAACCAGGAGCCAAGCAATGCCCAATGGCAAGGCAAAAGGCCACCTCTCCGAACAAAACATCCTTGTTCAATATGTGGTGAGTACGGCCACTATACTCACCACTGTCCCGATCTCCCTGAGCTAAAAAAGCTTCAGAGTAACCAAGGACAAGGAGGATCTTCCCAGCAACCTGCTGTTATGCAAGGACCTTTCCCCCACCAAGGGATGGTCAGCACTCAGCAACAAAACCCAAATGATTCCGGGAAAAATAGCCATGAAATTTACATGACTGGGGAAGAAATCTTTTTCCAAACACAAAATCGTAGTTACGACACCCCACAAGACTCCACTACATCAGGGGCTAGTACTAGTGTACCGACTACACCTTTGACCATTTCAAAGATGCATATAGAACCATTGCCAAAGATGGCGAAGGGACTTAATAGGCGAGCAGGTAACTACTCCAAAGCGGCCCATAATTATAGCATCATGGATGATTTAGCTCAATCACCTGTTGCTATGTCCGCGTTGGAAGTACTATAGTCGTGCCCAAAGCAACGGAAAGCCCTACTTTCCATATTAGGTGCTATCGACCCTGCCGATACGCGCATGATGGCTTTTGACTTAGACAAAGCCACCCATAGGCTTCCTTCCATGGTCGCATTCCAGATACCAGTATCGGTACAAAATATCACTATTCACTAATGTGTCATTGACGAGGGTGCATCGACATGCATCATGTAAAAAATTTTGGCAGAAGTTGGGTTTTCCCGAACTAAAACCCTCAGTCATAACGCTTTGAGCCTACGACGGTCATCCCTCGACCCCCGTCGGCCTCTACCAAAATGTCCCGGTTTTTTTAGCCAGCAAGACAGTCCACATATACATTGAAGTCTTGGACGCTCACTTGGATTACAATATACTCCACGGGTGGAGTTATATGTATTCCATGTCCGCTATAGCCTCCTTCGTCTTCCGCATTATGATGTTCCCCCACGAGGATCGCATCATTACTGTCGACCAGCTGACACACAGTGAGAAGCGCCCCCTAACCAACACATATGTAATTCTACCCTATGTAGATACAGCCGTAGATGGTCTTTCACGGTACCAAGAATATGGCCCTGGCCAATTCAAATTGTCGTCCATCCTATGGTCATTCCTAGGAGATCCTCCCATTATCCCTGAGGTATCACCTGATGCCACGGGGGCTGCGGTGTGCATGATGTCCACATCAAGCACCGAGGTCAGTCAGGACATGGACTCAAGTAGTAAAGACACTAAGGCATCAGCCACGGCAGCCTCTCTAGCTTACGCCGCCTCCCAAACCCCTTTCCTCTACCCCTCAATTGGCTTCATCTCCCAGGAGGTTTTGGCAAAACTAGTGTTACCCAACATATCGTTGGCATTCCCAGTTTGGTACCTTGTTCCCCCTTCTCAAACAAGAGCCACCAACGTTACTGCCATAGGGTTAAAGCCCCTCAGTCTCGAGGAGCCCCAACCAACCCAAGAAACAGTCGAGACCGCCCCCGCAAAAGAAGTTCCCATTGCAAAACCGGTTCTCACAGCCAAGAAAACCGAAAACAAAGGAAATAAGATGGTGACCCCCTCTGTTCAAATGGAATCACCAGTCTACGCCATATGCGATGTTATAGGCCACCCTACCCACATATGTCTGGAGTTGGACGAGTTAAAACCACTCCTTGGCTCTGAAGCAGACATCTCGATGCCGCGTTCCCGTAAAAAGGAACCTACCTCAAAAGGTAAAGGAAAACAGTTACGTACCAATCATGCATGCGCTCTCTGTGACAACTATGGGCACTATACCCACTATTGCTAGAGTTACCACGGTATAGGGATGCCTTACACGTAATCGAGCGATCCTATCAAGAGGACTCCTCCATCCAGTCTATCAATGACAAGCCTCGCACCATCCTATACTTACAAGAGGAACACAAGATTGTAGAACGACCCCCAGTAATTCCCATTATACGTTGTACGCTATGCAATGAACGTGGCCACTACCTCGAAGAGTGCACAACCTTGGAACTCATTCATAAATGGTATCCAATCGAAAGGGTTTACTATGTAGGGCTATGGGCAGCGCAATTCACATACCCGTTATGCACCGACAACCACCTTTTGGAGGATTGTCACTACATACCTCCCTTTTGGCTAGCCCTTGCTAGCCTCCGCTCAGCCATAGTTCGCCTTTCCCAATAAGACGATATGGATGTTGAGTCTACAGGGAACTCCATGACACAAGCAGATGAGATGAGCGGATCTATCATGTTCCTGACAGTCGAAGAACGACCTAGCAGGGAACCCCTAGTTACCCCCAACGACAATTCGCAGCAACAACCAGTGTGTACGTTATGCAAAAAGACAGACCATGTAGTCATCCATTGCCCTGATTTAGCAGCGTTCCAGCACTAGTTCCCCATCAGACCTTGAACTGAAGTCGACGAAACTTTCATGTCAAGGATATTTTACCTAATATGTCAGGGTAATCATTACGAGTGACATTATACTTATGCCTCGCAGATTCATCCCACTATCGACATAATTAATGCCATAGAGAAGAGACAAGATGATCTCCGAGAATGGCATAAAAAGTTCATCGTCAGGTCAATGTCCCCACCCTCGCAATGGTGTATCGAGCCTGATAAGACAACACACCATCAAAGAGTAACCCCGACTAAGCCTAGGATAAAATGCGGCCTATGTGATCTAAATGACCACCGAGTCAACCAATGCAGAGAACTCAAGCCCCTAGCAAACAGTCTCCGCATAGTCTCTTCTCTCCCTCAGAAGTTTCTCTCCAATCAAGAGAAGATCACACGCACTTATTGCCTAATTTTCTCACACTTTCATCATACGTTTAAGTGTATACATCTCCCCAAGCTGAGAGCGGCACGAGTTTAATTAAGTCTACACTCCACTAAAGAGGAAGACAGGTCTAAGCCAACGATACGGAAATGGAGACAGAAGACAACATCATCTACGTCTGACCCTTTCCAAGCATCCACATCAGGAACAATGAGTAGCATCGAATCACACACTATCTACCATGTTGGCTCAGCAACACCATGCACCATCTACACTGGCCTGAATCATGCGCAAGACACGTGCGCACTAATGGAAACATTTAGGCACCTCTGTGGCAGGCACAATTTCCACCTACTAGAAATTGACTATCCTAGTGGGGAACCTAACTTTGAGCCCATACAGAATCCCATTACGGAGATTCTTACCCCACCAAACGTTGATGATACAATCCACCATATACGATTTGTATCCACTCATATTGGTGATAAGATAACTGCCTCAACCTCGTCTGAGGATTTCCATCATAGTCTTGTCACAAAAAACCAAGGTACCTTGCACTTTTGCATTGATTTCCACAAAATCCAAAATTTACATGCTGCCATCGAACTCCTTAATGACACCCAGCCTCTAGAACAACGTCTAGTACAACTAGAGCTAGTTGATGAAAGTCGGCGAAAATCACTGCAACACAATGAGGCCCATAAGAAAAGGGTGAAAGCATCATTCGACTGCCACATCAACCCTCGCTCATTTACCGAGGGATAATTAGTCCTTCGCTAGGATGTCGCAAAAGAGGCCTTAGGGCCAGGAAAGTTCGAAACCCCATGGAAAGGACCCTACATCATCAAACATTACCTCCGACAGGGGGCATACATCTTGACGGAACCGGACGGGACATGTCTCAGCAACCCTGTCAACGGCCTTTACCTCAAGAATTTTCGCCCATAAGGGCCACAATGGCCATTCCCTAGAGTGAAAGTACACAAAACCCAATCACCAAAATATTTTTGACCCGAAGACTTATGTAAAAAACATGCTCAAAGTGCCACCATGGATCACCAACTTGAACCCTATTTCAGATTTGTTGATGGAGCATCGCGATGGTCTCAAAACTTAGCTGCAGTTTCCTGGGTCATCTACCACCCCGATCGATCACCACTGTGTTCAAAAGGCGTGTGAATCGGATCAGCAACAAACAATCAGGCAGAATATGATGTCGTCATCAAACTTATGTGCGAGGCCCTCCATTAGGGCATCCGCCATATGCATGTCTACCTCGATTCCCAGTTAGTAATATCGCAGTTGAACCGAACATTTGAGACTAGAGACACACACCTATTTAGAAAATATTTGCGTGCCAAAAGATTAAGCAAACAATTTGATTACATTATATTTTCACATGTATCAATGAATCAAAACCAAACAGTTGATCACATAGCTAACAGTATCCTAGACTGGAATGTATCTTGAATAAACCATCATCCATAAAAAAAAAAAACATAGATATCCATTAGCATAACACAAAATATATAAACCTAAATAAATAGCACACCATGTAGAGCCGCAAAAAGATCTCTCATATATATAAAAAAAAATATGGGTATCTAAGTACAAAAAATAGTATCACTGGCCCACTGGCCAGCTCGAAGATACAAAAGTCGTCAAAAATAAGGGAAGCATCCTCATAACAAGTGCTTCCCCTATGTACAAAACTACTCTAGGGGGGTGCCCCCTCAAGAGGAGCACCTGGACCCACCACCTCTCCTGGTGCCACCATCGAAGTTGTTGTCGCCACTGTGATCGCTACCTGACATAGAGTGGGCCGATAATCCCTCTCACGGGCCATCACCGTCTCTAACCAAACCTCCTCGAAGTCATCTATAAAACCTCAAGCAGGCATACCTTGGGTCAAGTGGTCCACTTGACCCCAGAAGTCCTCAAGAGCGGTCACCTGAGTCGTAAGTACTGCAATGCGCGCCTCAGCCACATCTGCATGAGCTCGCTCAGCCGCAACCTTTGCTGCAGCCGAGCTACTGCCACCAGAAGGGCCAACACCATCTCTGCCAGGTCCACTGGCACCACCACCCAGTCCACCTGCACCACCTCCCCCTGACCACCTTGAGGTCGTAGTGGAGGCTCATGACCCACCAATCGGGCCACTGGGCGACCGACCTCGCCAACATCTGCACGAGTAACCAAAATAATGTTAGTGTCAAGAAAAAAACACATAAGTACATAAATACTCGAACAAATGCATAAAAATATAACACATACCTGCAGGTCCCCAAACATAACCGAAAGGGAGACCCATGTCTAGGTCACCTCGAAATTCCATCCCCTCATACGAGTATGGCAAGAACATCTGTGGGTTGGCCTGAAACCAAGCCTTTGTCATGTCGTTCCAATAATGACCCACCATGCCACCACCGCCTCACAACATCACTGGAGCCCACCTCCTCATGCGTGGCTCCCGCGGCCCCCCAATAGGCACCGCCACCATCGGCCTCAGCAGCACCACCCTCTTGTACATGATGTTGCATAGGATTCTAGTATGCAAATGACTTAGATCCACGTTGGACCTTATTCAATTGTGATACCATCCCATCAAAAAAAAAGCGGGCAAAATCGAAAAAGTGTCTGCCCCTCAATTGGTGCAAAACTCCAACATGTGGGCCCGATGCCTGATGTGGAGCAACAGACCCTGCCAGTCGCACAATGATCTCTAGAGCACACTGCTCGGCCACATCTGTCACTGATGCAATGTTGATGCACCACTCAGTAAGAGGCGCACCATCGCAATGTCGCCTTCGAAATCTGTCTAGGTTCACTCTCCCAGTCGAGAGTGGGTACCTCAGAGCCTCACCCTAAGGCAGTCACCCGATCACAAAGTATATATCTGTCTCCAGACGGATAATCAAGTTCGTCCCCCATAGTACGAACATATTGCTCCTCTGGTGCCAATGTTGTATAATTTAACACAGTATTCAGTCCTGAGACCGAAGGAACTCATTCTCAGCAAACTTCAGAAGGCCCCATGCGGCCAACTGACGGCGCGCCCCAACATCAGCAGCTAGAGCGGTCCAGATCTCGGGCCAATCTCGCTCTCTCCACACTAACCTGCCAAGCAACACAGGCACCCATCAGCACAGAGAAAAACCAAAAACAGATAAGAAACCAAAATTTTCTGTCATCATGGCCTTTGCACGCAAAAAGAAGGGAACAACGCGCCCTTGCGTGCCTGTCCCTCAGAATTGCGTGCAAAGGAGGCGCTCTTTTTCCTAGATCGCCCGTGCAATCTAGGGAAAAATTTGTTCAGAGACCATACAAACCTAATTTGTACGGCCCCCAGCACCATCAAACTAAAGAAATTATAATGCGGGACGTCATGAAAGTTACCTCGGCATAATATCGCTAGACCCTGGTACACGGGCTGACCGCAACGGAAGGAAAGGCTCTGCAAACACCTCTGATCTCCCAAAACTCAGCAAGTACAAATGAATAGGATTAGGGCTATAATCCCATATTTATTGCCCTTTTCTAGAACTTTGGAGGTCCATAACAGGAGATTAGAAGGTCCATTCTGCAAACTATAAGTTGCACCATCATCAGTATGCTATGACGAACGAAAGCGATGCCACACATTCGCTTTCCAAGAAAAATAATTTTTCAGTGCCAACAGGTATGCCCTCTCCCATTTTCTTTTTTAAAGCTCCTGTCTTTCAATAATGATTTTGAAAAGAAGATGCTTTCACTTGAGGTAGTTATTTTTGCAGGAAGAACTTGCAACTCGCTTACAACACCATCCACTGAAAATCCTGGAGCAGGTATCATTCTACCCCCAGCATGATAGAGTCCTAGAAAACTTTGCATATATTAACATCATTTCTCCATCAGAAATAAACCATAGGATCCTCATATTCGACCGCGTTTATCATCACCTCACCCTGCACATGATAAACGTCTGCGTTGGTCGGTAGAGCCTCTCCTCCATGGCGCTCGTCACCTGAAGTAGACCATATATCACAACACAAGTGACGCCATGGCCATACCATTTCAGTCCGGGAAGCACCTCGTGCCCATACATTCATCATGCATAAGGTCAAGATTACCATTCAAACTAAAAATCCCCTTCCCGGACGATCAGGTTGTACAAGCAGATTGAAAGCGCACCTTCGCGCACCGCATTTGGCCCACCATACCTCCATCAACATAATCCCATATGCGACACTTCTTTATCCGTTTCATCAACCCCGCACATGAGACCAACCAATGGGACCCCCACCCCTAGCAAAACACCGTCCTCACACCTTCAGTGATTGAACCCTTTCATTTTTTGGCGTACCCGTCTTTGTTTTTAGTACAAACCAAACCTCAGTATTTTATTCTTTTGGTAAGTGCACAAAGACCGCAAACGACGCACTTCACCGCTTCGCCCTCATATTTCATCTTTTCCCCCATGAAAACAGTCCCTCATTCCCCTTGGTCGAAGTATTTCACCCCCATGCACACACCATCACAACATTCATAACCAATTCACACCCGCCCTGGAAGTCCTACCGACTCCAGGGATTTTCCCTTTAGAAATACCTATGACTACCGCCAAGCTGCTAAAGTATACTCCGACCTTGGGCCACTGAATCCCCATAATCTGTTTCAGTCACCTCTCACCAACATGCCTATGTTAAACACATCACATCCAGGTCCCCGACCCCTCAGGTCCCCAACCCATGGTTCGGTTAAGGCTTCCTTTTTGTCGACCTCGACACCTCTTTTCCAAAAAGGAAGCGGTACCTTGGATCACCCCTCCCTATGCAAAGGGGTATCCTCAAGTGGCACTATGGGAGACATCATTGTCCACAGATGTCATCGATCCTCCTGACATTCGACTACAACAAAATCTTTCATGTCATGATTGTATCATACCTTACAAACATTGCACATTGATTAGATTTGTCGAAGACCCATGCCTCCATAAGCGTCTCTATCAACAATGCTTACACAGGAAGGTCCCAACCAGTACATATGCATACATTTCACAACTATATGCCATACCAAGTCTACGCATATGGGTACCAAATTCCACCTATCGTCAAAGAAAAAGCGCCCCTGAGGGCATCAACAATCGTCATCAACAACCACCAGCATCACTACCATAGTAGTGACGCCGACAGCACATGTATATGTCAATTTTGTTTAACTAGCCATAGCAACACAAGCATGGGACATGCCCACCTCGTTGAAATTTTGTATATATGTTGTATATTTTATTTGCTTGCAGGGGTCCCTTAGGCCATGGTCATCTCGGAAATGGTGCAAGGTGTTGTCAATTCCAAAATTCACACAGACCTCTCTCTCTCTCTTTGCGCACGATACAAAAAAGAAAATATAATGTATTTCAGCTATACAGTTCTTCCTAGACCTCACACATTAGGGGGAAATTGTTAACACTGGAAAATCGTACAGCATAAGATGACATTAATTAATGTCAAGCCTAAGGATTTATAGGGCAGGAACACCTTATGGAATCAAGAAGTATTTAAAATCTCTAAAGTTTTGAGAAAATAAGACTTGAACTAGTCTAAAATGCTAAAATGCGCGCTTAATCCTTCAAGAAGAGCGCCTTCTATGCGCCTTTTTGCCCGATAAGCACGCATTCCTGGAAATGGAAAAATGTTGCTTTCTGGGACCACACAAATCAAAGGACAGTTACTCCTTATATGAAGCCACCTAAGGACAGCCACCAGCGCCTCCTTAGACACTATGTGAGCACACAAAGGAATATTTGGAGCACACAATGGAATCATACCTCTCCCTTGGGTCACCATCCATCATTTACCAAGAGAGGGAAGGAGGATTTGAAACTCCCCTATATAAAGCCACCAAGAGATGAAGAATGGGTGATCACATTGTTATGTTGGCCAAAGTTTCCCAAGCAACACCAGCAGTGTGTGACCTGGAGCTGGAGCTGAAGAGAACTCGATCGTTGGCCACCCAAAAATCCTATTCCACCATGACAGAGAGAGAGGGAGACTACATCAGAGGCAGAGCTTGGAAGGTAACATCCTTACATCAGGACTTAGAACCATTGTCTAGGGGCCCCTTGGCAAGTCGGTAAAATTTCTTCTCCACATCAAACGTTTAATAAGAAGAGGCCTAGAGCCATCATTTGCATTATTATCGTTTGACTCTCTTTATAGCTTCTGTATATTTGTGTTTTAGTTTTAGTTTAATATGAGCAAACTTTTTCGTACTTTTTCCACTGAATTGTGTGCTTTTGAGCTCCACCACTTTCTGCCTATTACCAATAGTTTAAAGAGTAGACCACACTCTTTAAACTAGTGCGATTTTTTACACTTGTGCGACAAATCCACCACAACAGACATATATGCCACTAAGTGTTGTGCCTTGGGGTTGATAAACCACTTAGAAGAAGAGTTGGGTCCATGGGAAATAATGGAGAGTGAAATGGAAACCTTGAAAATGACACAAAGGAGGTTCTCTAAACCTTGAACTTACTTGATATGTATATGAATGTGTATTATATTCATGAACATGATAGTTTACTGAAGTTATATTAAGCCATTGTGATTGAAAAGTTCTTGTTAAGGATCATCCCTATGGGACAATGTTGGAATAGACGACATGAAAAGATTAGGTTGTGTTATCACTTAGAAAAACCCTGACCGTGGAGGTAAAATACTAAGGTAACCTCTAACCACTTTGGACTTGGAAGATATCCCTTTCGAGTTAGAGAGGGATCTCTCTTCAAAACTTTACCACTCAGTCTCACTAAGAAAAAGGAAATTTTTCTCATTGGACATATTTAGTTGGTAACACATGAACTTTGTTTGGGAGGAAGATAAACAGGTACCATTGGGAAACTGAGTCTTTTGAAAAAATACTGCTAGTTACAGGCTATATGAACAAACTCACCAGAGGAAGGATAGCTTTAGGTTTCTTAGACACATCATCATTAATTTATGAAAGAAGGTAGTAGGAATAAATATAAAAAACAGAGAAACTTGGTGATTTTTGTAAATTATATCTAGGTTGAAAACACATAAGCAATTTGGAAAATATAAATTTGAGCTTACAGATAGAGTTCAAATTCAATCACTTAATTCCAAACGCAGAAGACTTATGAATCAAATCGTGAACTAGAAGAAAAATAATACACCACAAAAAACGATAGGAAACGTATCATACATGAATATTTGTAAATATGGACAAATAATATTGATCAAAACAACTTCTGTTAATGTCAAAAGTATACATACTATCAAAGGTTTCTGCAAAAAATTCCAACCCTGTACATTACAAAAATTATAGTCTTTATAGAATACTTACAAATTGCTCAAGATACAAAAACAATGGATCTAAAACCTCTTCATATATCTATATCTTACTAAATAAAATAATAAAGTAGATAAGATATGACCTGAAGTCGAATTGATGAGGTGGATCTCCAATTGATTGAGTGTTTTTTTCTAAAAATAGAAGAAGAAAAAAATTCTAGCGAATTCCTAAAAAATAGGGTTCAAAGATCCATTCGAAACCCTCAAACCGTGATAGATGTGTAAAAATTGAAGGATTTGTTTATTAATTGGTTTTTTCCCTCTAAAAACCTTTGGGTTTTCAAAACTCCATCCCCAATTGTTCGAAGACTAATTTTTAAAACAGTGACTAAAACAAGAAAAATTTGACTTGCAAAATCTGGAAAAATAGACCTCAAATATATCTTTGAATATCTCAATCACTTACACCTGTGTAAAAACTAAAAGAGGTATTTTTAAATGTGTCTGTTAACAACAAAAATCTCTTATTGTTTTAAAAAAAAAATTCCATCTGTTTGGAATATATATCCAAAGTAACTGTTTTTTACAGGAAAAAACATAGTAAAACAGAGTTTTGTTGCTAATAGATTAATTTTCAATGCTCGCTTGATCAAGCGCCCACTCCTTCGCTGACATGGAATCTGTCAATGCTTTGATTTTGACATAAAAAAATTAAAATTAAAATTTTTTGTTGGTACTCTAGTTTTCAGTGTTTTTAATTCAACAAATTAAAAACGGGTGTTGATAATCCATATTTTAGCGCCTTTATTCAACATTTTATAATTGGCAGTGACAATTCAACTATCAACGCCCTAAAAATTTTCGAATAATAAAAAATTATGATGTTGATTTTAAAACTATGAAGCAAAATTGAGTTAATAGTTGGCTCCATTGGGGATGTTGTCCTCCCTGAGAGGCAACAAAGAACTTGTTGCTCCAATGCCCGATTCATTAGGTTGATCCCAAACTCTGAAACTTGCTCATTCTAAGACCTGTGACTTGTTTGGTTGAAACTAACCCCACAGTGCAAGCCATTTATTTACAAACTGAAATCCAAATGCTAAACTGCAAACCAAAATCTAAATACTTGAAATCAATTGTTACTGCAATCAAATCTACACTCGAACTTTGTTGTAACATGAAAAGAAATTGCTGAAAATTGAAAAAATGAAATGTTGGTCGTTTGTACAAATTGGAATCTAAATTCTTAAAACAATGGCTTATTCAATACATCCTACTCCAACTTGTTGAAATTCTCTTTCCAATCAGGGGATACGAAATTTCCAATGCAGCCATGAAATGAGATGGCTACTTATTGGAATTTTGTTCACACCCTTCATAAGAAGATAGAAAAAAGTAAATGCTTGTAACTCAAAATGAAACCTAAATCCAAAACTGATGTTGGCAAACAAAACAAACTCCACCTTTTTCGATGACCACAACAAACTGACCAAAGGATCATAAAAAATGTGAAACACTAGCTCTTATTAACGATGAAAAGCTATAAAAAAAACTTCATTCTGAACTGTTGGCTTTTCTATGTGTTGAAACTAATCAACTCAAATAAAATGGTGGCAAATTTTTCATCATTATCATCATCCACAACAAGGACAGGATTCGTATATTCTTGAATAAAATCAGATGAACAAACAGTTTTACATGTTTGAGAAACATTTATAAATGAACCCTCATGTCCTTCAAAGAAAAACACATCTTGCTTTTCAAATGAAACAACACAAACACTTTATTTCTCATTGTCTATACTGAGTTCTAAAATAGGGTTGGTACTTGTAAACATGACTTCTTCATTTAAAATAAACTCAGTGTTTGCTTGGTTAAGTGGCTTGAAAAAAAATTGGAAAGATTTAATACATTTAATGTCAAAACCTTGATTTTCACATAAGGATTTTGAAAATGAATGAGTTGCAAAACATTTTGAATGGTTTTCCTCACGCTAATGATCACAACAAAATAGTTCAACTTGTTCCATATCTTTATCAGCCATATAAAAAGGAACATGACTATGCTCACTAAGATCCTGATCAATTTTGTTTTCATCCAAGGGAGAAAATGTTGTTCACTGAAAAATATCTTGAGTATGACAACTAGCTTTGAATTTTTTTCCATGATGTTGAAAAGGGGTTTCATGCAAAACTTCTAGAATCTCTTCATCCATCAACTCCTTATAACCATACATGTTTTCCAGATGTTTAATGAGGTTTTCAACGTGTGCACAAATTTTTTTGACCAACAACAAGGAAATATAACGCTCTTCAAAATTCTCATAAGGTACTGAATGAAAATATTCAAGAGAATAAAATCTAGAAGGGGGAAACTTCTCATACCAAAACTTTTCATTTCCCTCAAAATAAACCATGAACATTTTCATCAAATAATCGTCATATAACTTAACTCCAAGCTTTCGTACATGCATATGAAATTTAATCAAATGAAGAGCAACATCATCGTCGTCTTGATCTATAAATCTTGGAAAATATGTCTACCAATATACACAAGGAATATAATTTCGAAAACCGAGAATGTGAGAGTGAATCATTGGAGCATACCTTGCAGCCCTGTTATACATCTTCAAGCAGTGGATTCGTCGAGAAAATCTTCAATATACTAAGTCTTTGGACAGTGAAGTCGCCATGAAAAAACTGAACTCTAGATTTTTTGACAATGGAGTCATCCAGTGAATGAAACACAACATGCTTATGTTTGAAAATTGTTCACCATCAGCAATCAGATCTGAGACCATTGGGAAATGGATTCTTTTGACATAAAAGTTCTAGTTACAAGTTGTATGGACAAGTTTAACAACGGTATGGAAGCTTTAAGTTTCTTAGGCACGTTAGCATAAAGTTATGAAAGAAGGTAGTAAGAATGAATATAAAAAATAGAGCAACTTGGTGATTTTTTTGAATGATATCTAAGTTGAAAACATATAAGAAATTTGGAAAATACAATTCTAAGCTTACAAACAGAGTTCAAATTTAATCACTTAATTCCAAACATAGAAGAATTATGAATCATATTGTGAACTAAAAGAAAAAGAATACACTAGAAAAAATGACAGGAAACTTATCACACATGAATCTCTGTATATATGGACAAAGAATATTGATCACAACAACATCTATTAGTGTCAAAAGTATACACACTATGCAAGGTTCCTGAAAAAAATTCCAACCTTATACATTACAAAAATTATAGTCTTTATATACTAATTAAAAATTGTTCAAGATACAAAAATAATGGATCTAAAACCTCTTCATATATCTATACCTCACTAAAAAAAATAATCAAGGAGATAATATGTGACCCCAATTCGAATTGATGAGGTGGCTCTCCAATTGATTGGGCATTTTTTTCTAATAATAGAAAAAAATAATTCTAGTGAATTCCTAAAAAATAGGCTTCAAAATATCCATTTGAAACTCTCAAACTGTGATAGTTGTGTAAAAATTGAAATAAATTTTTATTAATTGGTTTGTTCCCTCCAAAAACCTCTTTGGGGTTTACAAAATTCATCCCCAATTGCTTGGAAACCGATTTTTAAAACAATGATTAAAACATGAAAAAAATGGCTTGAAAACTTTGGAAAAATAGGCCTCAAAAATTCCTTTGTATCTCTCAAACCATTACACGTGTAAAAACTAAACAAGGTTTTTTTTAAATGACCTTGTCACCAAGAAAAATCTCTTTTGGTTTTTAAAATTTCATTTCCAACTGTTCGGAATCTGTGCCTAAAGTTATTATTTTTTACAGGAAGAAAAACAAAGTTTTGTCGCTAATAAATTAATTTTCAATGCTTGTTGGTTCAAGTTCCCACTCCTTCACTGACGTGGAATTTTCAGCACTTTGATTTTGACATAAAAATTTTAAATTTTACAATTGTCGCTTATAATCTAGTTGTCATTACTTTTTATTCAAAAAATTTAAAAATCAACACTAATAATCCATCTGATGGCGCCTTTATTCAACATCTTACAATTGGTGCTGAGAACCCAACTGTCAGTGCCCTAAAATTTTTTGAATAATAAAAAATTACAATGTTGATTTTAAAACTATGAAGCAAAACTGAGATAACAGGTTGTAGGAGGAATCAATTGGGAAAGAGGTAGCCATGGTTGATTTATGATTTTGATAGTATGTGCTTATAAATATGCCCATGTTTATGTTATGAACAAGGAATGTTGAAGGATACATCGACAAAATTTAAGCAATGTAATTTGTGTCATATTGGGACAAACATGGATCATGGAAGAAACCACAGATCCAGGATTTGGGTTGTGGATGCATATAGTAAGGCATGGGAAAGACACTAGAGGCAAGGATACACGGAAGAGACGGTGTGGTCTCTGGATGTGAAATACTATAGTTGTGTATATGTTGTATTGTGCCATGTATATTGTGTACATATTGTGTTGTAAAATGTGTATTCATTTTGTAGTAATGATGTCAAAGAAAACCATTAAAAAATTTAATGTATATATAAATAATCATAATACACCATAATTCAATGAATATAAATAATTATAATAATGTTATTATTAACAATAACAATAAAATAGTATTATTAAGTAAATAAATAAAATTAATATTATCAAGGGTTAGTAATTTTGTATACATAAGTGTTTCTTTTGGAATATAGTTTATAATATAGTATAATATTATATTTTATTATATTATATAAATGAGAGTTATATATATTTTTTGTTAAGTTGTTTGAGATGATAGTTACAGGCTTGACTTTTGTTTGAGAAACGGTGACCCAGGGACATTTAAGCCAACAAAATCAATCGGGGATCGCACCATGTCTTGGCCACACTAGCCTTCAACATCACTAAGTTTCAAATCAGTGATTTGAAACGTTCACATCATAGAGTAATACACCCCATCACCATTCATTCTAAGCCACATAGGCAATGAGAGTAATATATATATATATATATATATATATATATATATATATATGAGTTATAATTGGGAATATATATATATATAATATTATAATAATTAATTGTTATTTAATTATATTTATATAGGTAGTATGTTTAATTATAAATATATAAACATGGATTTTGGAATATGATTTATCATATTATATAATATTATATTATAGTATAAATTAAGAGTTATATTTTCATTTATTAAAATAAAAATGATAGTTAATTTTATATATATATGAAAAAATATATATTATTAAAATTATATTTATATATAATTTAACAATAATATAAGAGTTATAATTTTTATTATAAAATATAAATGAGAGTTATGTTTTGATTTATGAAAATATAAATGACAGTTTTATTTAAAATATAGAATTATTGTTGTGAGAGGCGTTCTCTAGTTGTGTATGGAAGAGATGTTGTAATGTCTTGTTATGTTATTGGTATTCTAAACCCATGGTATTTTTTGTGGTATTTTTCTCTAATATAACCTATTAAAAACATAAAATTCCAATAAATTATCCTTTTATCCAAAAAGAAAAATTTGATTGGAGGTTTAAGCGTGAGCTCTATCCCCACCCATAATGAGTTCTATAAAATTCATACTCTATTTACTTAATACTAGAATATAATTCAATTAGTGATTTTCAGCCACTTGTAAACATTTTAAGATTTAACAAATAAATCATTTAAAATTCTCTACTATGACTTTTTATTGTTATTGTTATTGTTGTTTACTATTGAGATATGTATATATAAAATTAACTTAATATAATATAAAATAAACACTCTTTATTAATGTGATGGAAACCATAAAAGTATTTCTCTTAAACCTTATGCATTTTTATCATTACTATTGGCATTTATTACTGATAATATATATAAGTTACCATAATTTCGCTATTAATTGTGGCGGGAAAGATAGGAAAAGTAGACTATCACATGACTCCATCCCTCTCTTACCTTATCACTTCCCATGCACATATGGGTAATTGCTTCCATGAAAGGTTTTATGTCATTTGTAAGCAATTTAAAGTCCAATAATATAATTATTCTTATGAAACACTCTTTTTGTCATTTTAATTGGCTAATATAACATGATTTAATATAAACTAAATAATTTCTTATTTGTTTAGCACTTTTATTATTATTTATTATTATATAATATAACTTGACTTAATATAAATTAAATAATCTCTCTATTATTATGATAGGAATTGTCAAGTCACGAGATAACTCCTCAAAATGAATTGTGTTTTTACATTGAGACTGATCATGAATATATATATGGAGGGAGAGACTCTTGGGATTCATCTCCCAATGTCTCTTCATATTCCTATTCTCCTTATTTTCTATCTACACTATTTTACATAAATTTCCTAATCCCAAAGATTAGGTGTCAACATTCCCCCCCTTAGTCTTAAGGGATGTTGGTGAGTCCAAACCTCATTCTGAATCTTTCGAACTTTTCACTTCCAAGCGCTTTGGTGAAGATGTCTGCAATCTGCTCATTTATGTAACAATGGCATAGATGGATTGTCTTGGCCTCAACATGATGTTGAATCGGATGGTATTTTGTTTTGATGTGCTCTGTTTGATCATGGAACTTTGGGTTCTTGTCCAAATTTATTGCATAAGTGTTGCCAATCATGAGAGGAGTTGAATGCATTTGTTTCTCTTGTAAATATTCCAGAATTTTCCTGAGCCACACAATTTCCTTTATTGCTTCAGTTGCTACCACATATTTTGCCTTAGTTGTGGAATCTGTTGGAACTGATTGTTTGTGTGACCTCTAGGAGACAAATCCTGATCCAAGACTTTTAGCATAACTTGAAGTAGATACCCCAGTTTCTTTATCTCCATCGAAGTATGAATCAGAGTATCCAATCAAGCTGAAGGCGCCCACCTGTGTATACTTAAATCCAATGTCTCGAGTTCCCTTCAAGTACTTTAGAACTCTTTTTGCAGCAAACCAATGTCCCTCACAAGGCTTTTGCATAAACCTAGAGAGGGTTCCAACAACAAATTAAATGTTTGCTCTGGTAGTAATCAGGTAGTTGAGACTTCCTACAAGTTGTCTATACTTTTTGCATCCTCAAATTATTTTCCTTCAATGGATGCGAGCTTCAAGTTATGTTCCATTGGAGTAGTCAAAGGATTGCACTCAGCCATTCCAAACTTTTTCAACAGATCTCCAATGTACTTCTTCTGAGAGAGGAATAAACTTCAGATGTTGAGATACTTCAATACCAAGATAGTAGTGAACATAGCCCAAGTCAGTCATTTCAAAACCTTTCCTCAATTCCTTCTTTATGGATGCAATGTAGCTCTCAATGTTCCCTATCATCAAAATATCATCTACATACATCACAAGATATACAACTATTTTTCCAAAATTATTGACAAACAAAATTGCATCGTCAAGATCATAATGTTTTAAGTTGAGTTTCAGAAGATGCTCAGTTAACTTCTAATACCAAGCTCATGGTGCTTGCTTGAGGCCATACAAAGATTTCACAAGCTTGCATACTTTATGTTCTTGGCCCTTCACAACAAATCCTTCTGGCTAGGACATAAAAACATTCTCTTCTAGATCTCCATTCAAGAAAGTGGTTTTTACATCCATTTGATGGAATTTCCAACCGTTTTAAGCAGTCAAGGAAAAGAGTGTCCAGATGGTAGCCCATTTTTTTGTGGGGGAAAAAGTTTCCTCATAGTCGACCCCTTCCTTCTGTGCAAAAACTTTTTTCCACAAGCCTGGCTTTGTGCTTGTCAAGTGATCTATATGCTTCATACTTGTTCTTATAGACCCAATTGTAGCCTATTGGTTTGGTTTCCAATGGAGGATCAATCAGCTTCCAAGTACCATTATTTATCAAGGCATCATATTCTTTCTGCATCACTTCTTTCCATTCATTATGAGAAGTGACTTCCTTGAAGGAAGTTGGTTCAAAATATGTAGACAAATTCAGTTCACAATCATAAGAAACATCCATATCAACAGGTGAATCAAAATCATCTACATCACCTCCATTTTGCCTGGTTGTACTTCTTGTTCTTGTCTTTCCAACCTCATCAGGACAAACACTTTCAAGTGTCTTTGTCAGCCATTTTGGAGGACCTTTCTGAGATGTCCCAAGCTGCTCGGTTGATTGAGTTGGGACTAAATCAAGATTTAGTCTCCCAATTCTGTCAATCACATCATTCAAAGTGTCATCAGTGGTTGGAGCTTCATGTGGGGGAGAGAGTACTTTAGAAGAAGAGTCCACAAATTGATATAGTATAGGAATCCCCCCTTCAATATGTGGAATCTGATTATCAAATTATTAAAACAAATTTGCATGTATGAATCTATCCAAGAGATCAAGTTTCCACTCAATAACACTGTCAGCCTTGGAAGATTCAAGAAAGATTGCATCTCTATATACTACAAACTTCTTATTAACTTCATTATAGATATGGCATACCTTGGAGGTATTTTAATACCCTAAGAAGATACACTTATGACTCCTTGCACTAAGTTTGTTTCTTTGTTCCTTAGGTATCAAGGCATAACAAGTGGAACCAAAGACCCTGAGATGCTTTACCGAAGGAATGTGACCATATCACATTTTGTAAGGAGTCTTGTTTCTAATAGCATTAGATGGACACCTATTCTTTATATACACAGGACATAGAACTGCGTCATCCCAAAACATCAATTTAACATTCTTGAAAAACATCATGGAACGCATCATATTTAAGATTGTCCTGTTCATTATTTTAACTACTTCGTTATGTTGGGGATTATAAGGCATAATTGTTTGATGTTTGATCCCATGCTGGCGAAGATATTTTTCAAATTCATTTGAAGTGTATTATTTTCTATTATCATTGCGACTAGATCCAATATGAGATTGTGCATCATTTTCAATCCATGCATGAAAGTTCTTGAATGTTTGAAAATCATCATATTTGTTCTTCAATAAATAAACCCAACAAATTCTAGTGTAGTCATCAATAAATTCCATCATATATTTATTACCATTTGCAAAATGAATAGAAGTTGTGCCACATAATTCTAAATTAACAAGTTCAAGTTTTCTATGTGCTTTGGAATGAGAATCATGAAACGACTCTTTGTTATGTTTCCCTAGAATACAAGCATCACATTGATTAAGTTTCCTAGGAATTGTAGGCAAACCTGTAACACTATTTTTCTTCAACAAGCGAAGGTTGTCATAGTTCAAGTATCCAAATATAGCATGACATAAAAGACTTGATGGAAATGTACCTTCATCATAGTGAGAACTATATGAAAAGTTTTGTGTGTGAGCAGAGGTACCTTGTAGCTTCAAAAGTCTTTCTTCTTCTTTCCCTGTCATGACAAGTGAGTGATTTGATGCTAATTTGACCTTAAACTTGCCATCAAATATATGAATGGAGTGTCCTTGCTAGTGGATATGGACCAAAGACAATGAGTTTCTCTTCATCTCCAGGAGGTATAAAACATCATGTAGAGGAAATTGTGGAAGACGAGGCAATTTGAGCCTGATGGTGTCAAGCCCTGATGGCTTGAGTTTTGACTTACCTGCAAAATATATTACTCCATCGACATTGTCAGTGAATTCTTCAAAAAAATATCTCCTAAAATTCATGTGGCAAGTTGCTCCCGAATCAAGCAACCAATCATCTTTCCATGAAGAAAGTGAAGCATTGAACAAGTCTTCAGTTACTCCAATATTGCAATGTGCCACAACATAGTGAGAGGATTCGAGTGATTTACCTTTGCCTTTGTCATTGGTTTTACCTTTGGATTCATTTCATTCCTGCTCAATTCTATCCCAAGGAAAATTACATGTGGATGCATCTTGTCCATCTCTATTGCAACATATGCAATGAAGATCAGAGTTTTCTTCTTGGAACTATCTGCCCCCCCTCCGTCTAAAATTTTTTCTTCCTCTTCCTCTTCGACCACCTCTTCCTCTAGAATAATATTGAGCATGATTCTTCTCTCCATGTGCAATACACACAACTTCTTTAAAAGAATAAATAGTTGTCTTCTTCCCAAAAGCTTTTTCTCTCTCAACAAACTTCTTCTCAAGGAAGTCAAAGGTAATCTCCTTGAGATTTCCACTTTCTTGCAATGACTCAAGATAATGTGAATAAACAAGATATAGTGCCTTGACATAATACATGAGAGGAATGTCTATTTCAACAACAATGTTTTTTATATCATGCATAATAGATCTTACTTCTGATGCTAAAGAAAGAGGGTCTTCATTTTTTAATTCAAGACTGGACAATTTAATCATCAATTAGACAACTTCAAGTTCAAAGTGTGAGTCACACAATTCCTTCAATTTCTTTAAGGCGTCAAAGAATTTGATAATGGCGAAATATAGCGACTCACCTCTTCATTTACAAATGCTACAATCAAGGCATAGGCCTTGTTGTTCTTATTTTCCCAAATGGAAATATCCTTGTCTGAGGTGGGCTTTCCAGGTGCATTATCTCCTTATCCTTCACAAATTCCTCTCCACAACTCATTAAAAATGAGAGTGTGTTTTATATTCCTTGACCATCCAGGATAGTTCTCTTTTCTAGATAGAAATACTCCAACAATTGATATTAGTGAATGTATTAAAAATATGTGCATTGTAAAAAAAATTGCACTTATGGTGGTTAAAAATGCACTTTTGGTGGTAATTTATGTAAAAATTGCACTCTAATATATATAGGACATAGGTATTATTTTGGGGAGGGAGTGTATGAGGGAGGGTTATATGGGGGAGGGAGTATATGGGGGAGGGGGTTTATGGGACAGGTAACGTATGGGGGAAGGTATTATATGCATTATATATAATGGAGCAATTAGTATTATATGCGTTATATATGATGGAGTAATGTGTTATATACGATTGTGGTATATGTGTTAATGATTGTGGTATATGATGGAGAAATGTGTTATAATGACTGTGGTATGTTGCAGAAGTGGTTTGATGAAAGCGCCTAGTTAAGTGATGGTATGAACAATGGGAGGAGAGAGATATTACACAAGTGGTTTGGATAACAATTGTGGTATTGATCCTCACTATGAGAATTGGTAACCGAAGTTATAAATAGGATACCACTAGGAGGATTCAACATATAACACAAAGGTATTATAAAAATATGGAGATGTCGAAATGTGGAGGGGTCGAGGGGCCGAGGGTGAGGCAGAGGGTGCGGGAGGAGTGAGTCATTATAACTAGGAGGTGAGGGGTGCAACACGCAAGGGGTGTGTGTATGTAAAACAACATGTCAAACAACCACGGATCCTTGGAGTTGGGAGCCGGGATACCACCACAATCACATATTCAAGCACTATCACACATAGTGGTATGACACAAAATGGGTTTTTTCTAAAACAATGTGTAATTTGTGCTCATAGGAGGACACAGTCACTCCACTCCAATTCCAAAAAACATTTTTTAACACATAGTCCAATAATACAGTCGAAAGATCTAGATTCTCGCATTGATAATTTTCATTAACACGTAGAAATGGACAATATCTAAAGAAAAGTTCATTTCAGTCCAGATTTATTACTTTGTATACACTGATTTACTGTGTGTAGGATTATAATTTCCGTTATGTCCAGAGATTTTTTCTCTAATATTCACGCCTCCAGGAAGCCATTCGATGTAGCATCTCGCTCCAATCTATGCACAAGTTCAACCTTCTATGCACCAAGATCCAAATAAATGCTTCAATGCAGCAATTCGACTCTTCAATAGTTAGAATAAAATGCAATCTCAACTAGTGCATTCAACAACAATGCATGGAATTTTGCAGGGATATGTTAGTTTGTAAAAATGCAGAACATAGGAAAGAGGGAGTTTTTTTTTTCCAGAGAAAAAATCAATAGCTTTCTATTAATGATTAATGAAAAGTTACATTTTCAGATGCAATTAAGAATTTGAGATGCCTAAAGGACCCTTGTGCTCAAGCACACATGTCAATGTAGCGATGCTACCCAAATATTTTTACAAATTTCTAGCAGGGCTGGGCTTTTCATGCTTGCCTTTTCTCTTTTGAACTATCTACCAAGTCCCTGAATGCAGGGAAGAAGGAAAGAAGGCCAACTCATTGTCCCTCATGGAGTTTTCTTTCTCGGAGTCTAAGATTTCTAAAACATGCAATATTTTATTCACTCATGTACTCATCGCAGAGGTGATCCTAGTGGACGGAAAGTCCCCCGAGGCTTGCATCGTCAGAGGTGCAGCGTTAGCTAGTATTGGGTCTTGTACTTCTTCATCTGTAACCCATGGATTAGACGTCGCCTGTGTGCTTTCATTCTGAATGGGAATGTCCCCTTCATCTTTTGTTTCTTTCTCAAGACCTCCTGAGGGGAATTTCCATCCCTTGGATGCTTTCCCCGTCTTCTTCTTTTTCCTATTCTCTCTTTTGCCGTCCGAGCATGTATTTTGTAGATGGCTTGTTTTCCTGCAGATCCTACCCCTAAATGTTGTGTTTTCATAGTCAGGATGTTGCTTACACTTTTGTTGGTTATGGATCAGATGTATGTTTTCTAGTAACCCTTTTCAGAGGTCCACTTCAATGCATATTTGAGCAAAAATGAAGATTCTCTCCTCCAACCTCTGGATATCTGTTTTGATGTATCTCCCTATAGTGCTTCCAATTCCTTCTAGAACGTGTTTGTTCCAAAAATGAAGTGGGAGGTTATACAACTGCACCCATACCGACATTTTGCTAATCTCCATCGCGTTTGTGTCGAAATCAGGGAACCAAGGAGTAATGAATAGTCCAGTAGATCCCCAGAACCATGGTCCCACCCTGAGAATGATGTCTCTGGCTTCTGTAGATGTGAATTTGACAATAAAATACCCCTTGGAACATAGATGGATATCATAATCCATAGTCTAATTGGTAAAAATCCAATGGAAAAGCTCCATTGGTTTGGGCCAAAAACAGTTAAACCTGCATATTATTGCCTGTGATTCAAATGTGGAGCGATGCTCGTCTATTTCTGATGCATTTATGGTCAATTCTGGCATGCAATTTAGTCGCTCCACAATGTATGGTTTGGGAGTGTTCTCCACTGGTTTTGAAGTTGTTGGTGTTATGTTTTTCCCCTGCAAGATATTCCTATATGAGGGCCCATTTGAGGTGCCAAATTTGGCTGTATTGGCTCCCCTCATGGGTCCTGTTTTTTTTTTTTTTCTGGTCATTTATGGCAGATTTTTTTTACTCCCGAGGATCCTCCTTTGAGTCTGAGGTTCAAAGTAATGGAAGAATTTCTTTGTATGTGGTATTCTTTTAATTGGGTATCTTCCTGTAGGGCCTTTCCTGAATAGATTAGGCTTTGTTTTGTGGTCGAGATTCTTGTTGCCTTTTGAATCTTATACTTCAGATCTATGACCAGATCCTCCTCCTGTACCCAGAAGGTTTTAGATTTCCCATCGAAATTTTTAATGAAGATCTAGAAACTAGGCTGGGGGTTTTTGACCCCTACTCGTTTGTGTGGACTGGGGTTTTCCAAGCAGGCTCTGCCATCCGAGCTTTTGTTTTGTCTCGAGTTTGCTGGGACAGAGAATAGAGTGAACCCATGGACGGGAGCTACCTCGCGCCCTACCAAATCTTTATGTCGTGTAGGTAAGCGTCGGGTCACAAACCCCTGCACTACCTTACTGTTGAGTCGGAGACTCCGTCCTCTTAAACTGCTGTAAATGATAAAAGAAAAAATGCGAAAAAAGAAGCAAAAACTTGGATAGATAAATACCCACTGCTAGCTTTCCTGGTTGAGCCTGATAGGACAAGGCTGCAGATCGAGATCCCCATCGCCAAAAACCTTTGACTCAACAACCCATCTGCGTCGAAAGATTGCTTCGAAGTTGGGCCCGGAGGTGGGCCCTCTGTCGCTGGCCCTCTTCTGCGGTCCTTTCTACAAATCCGATAGGTTCCCCATCCAGCCTCAACTGCAAACCCACAGGGAGTTTCTTCCCTTGCCCCTCTTCCTCTATCAAGAGACAACCACCAAAGCTTCGGGGTACTCGCGTTGCTGGTGAGACTAGTTTTCTGAGGAGAAAAAATGACTAACAGGTTAATGCTTGCTTCAATGTTGTAGCAACCAGAGAAAAGGCCAATATCCTAGTCTGTCGCCGTAGCTGGCAGCTTCAAAAACTTGTATTGAGCCAGAAGTTGGCCCAGAAACGTCCTCCGCCTTCTCCTAAGGACCGAGAACGTGTTGCCTGCTCCCCATTCCTGCCTGGTGAACACCCTTGAGCATCTGTCATCGTGCCACCAAGCCCTCTTGCCCTGCTAACCTAGCTTTGCACTCCATCGCTCTCTCCCCCTAGTGATTTCCGAAGAAAAAAAAATGGGAAAGAGGGAGTTACAAGGGTAGAACGGAAGCCAAAAATGGGCTAGAACCTTAGCTTTGATACAATGTTAGGCCAAGAGGTAACTCCTCAAAATGAATTGTGTTTTTGCATTGAGACTGATCATGAATATATATATGGAGGGAGAGACTCTTGGGCTTCACCTCCCAGTGTCTCTTTATGTTCCTATTCTCCTTATTTTCTATTTACACTATTTTACATAAATTTCCTAATCCCTAAGATTAGGTGTCAATAGGAATGAATAAATTATGAAAGGGAAATTTAAATTCTAATTTTTTTTTAAAATTTTAACTGTGGAATTATAAGATAAAGTTTGGTATTTAAAAATTTAATTTTTTGGTTTAATATTTTATAATTTACTTTTCTAAAATTTAATTTATATCATTTTATCATAAGCTTAGTTTTTTTATAATTTATGTTATATTTGAAGTTTAGTATTTTATAGTTTATATTATATCGAAGAATTAATTTCTAAAATAAAATGGGTTTGTTTGTGTATTACTTTAACATGATTCATTGGAAGAATGTATCAATAAAATTATGATTTATTATAAACAAATATTAAAAAAATATAAGTATTTATATTAAAAATGAAAATTTGTAATTTTAAAATATTGAAATGGTTATTTTTATTTTAACAATTTTTTTTAATCTTGTTTAATATTTATATAGTGATTTTATTTTGAAATATTAATAACTAGCCTAGATCCATCTTAACTCTGAATCTACCAAGTGCAGAGAGAGATTGAATTTGTTAAGGTGCAAGCCTATTTTAGAATGAATAGAGATTTGATCCCTCACCCGATATGATATGGAATTATTGACATTTACATTACTTGAATTACTTAAAATTATAGTGAATGGGGCTCGTGGAAGCCTAGTGAAAATTTTGTTAATATTTAAAATACATTAATGATTTTGTTTATGAAAAAACTTGGAATTCAAGAGGGTTGACATGTAACAGATTCCAAATTAGAAACAATTACCCCTCTCTTCCCTAGGGATAAAGAAGGATCTCAGTGAGAAGAAGGGATTCTACTTTTTTGGTTCTTAATGGAAACAAAGGAAAAAATTTGTGTGTTTGGCAGGATGCTTCCAAGGAGGGAATCCTGAGTTGGACTAGAGCTAGTGGTGATCCAGATTTCTTCAGCTACCAGAATTATCCAAGATATTTTACTTATGTGGTGTTAATATAATTGCATTTAAAAGAGCATAAAAGAACCACATATGCATGCTTAAACAAGAGAAAACATAATTACGATCATCAAATCAAGAACACAACACATTTGATAATGGAGTTCACCCAGTGTGGGTTACATCTCCGGGCTCGATTTCAAGAGAGTGGAGGTCACTTCATATAATGTTGTAAATGATGATGATGTACATGTCATGTTCTTTGTAATAACAATGACAAATACCCTCAACAAGAGTGGTGTGTCTCTCCATGAGGCATTCTCCCTACAGGAACTCTCACTCAAAATGGGTTTTCCTTCAACATGACAAGCTAATGAAATCTCACATAATGTGGCAACAAATATCCCTCAACATAGTGTTACACAGGGATCTCAACAATAATACATCATCTCATCAAAAAAAAGGAAGCATCACATAACTACATCATGTACATCCACTTTCTAATATGGTCGAAAAGTGTAAAGATCAACTGCTGAAATGGACTACACCACTGAATTCTTGGCAATGAGTGGTGTAAAATTGACTAGCAACTTGTCCAATTTTAACACCGTCAAAATCTGGGCCTTAGGGAATCTTTTAGATTCCTCATGATTCCATGAAGATTCCTCTCCACTGGTTGACTTGAGATCTACTACTCAGATGAAAAAATTGATCTCGCCATCACGCCCCTTGCGAAATTCTGAGAAAAATGAGGATAAAGTCGACGACATTCTGACACTGGAAAAATTCATCCTCCAAGGTAATATTTTAAATTCCTCAATATTCTTCAAAGGTTCCTCGCTGCAAGGCACCTGCAATTCTGCTGCTCAAATGGTGAATTTGGCTTCACCATCGCGCTCCCTATGAAATTCTGAGAAAAATGACTATAAACTTAATAACATTCTTTCACTGTAACATTTTACCTCCTAAGGAATCTTTACGATATATTGAGATTCTCCTGCATCAAGGTTCCACTCTCTGCCCACTCATGGTTCCACTAGATCGTGGTTCCACCTTTCTGCTCCAAAGTTCTATTGGTCACCCCCTCAACATCTGAGAAAAGTTGAGGTTATATGGTGGAGGGGTGGCAGAATTTACAAAGCCGCCACCTGTGGCGTAACAATTTGGTGGAGAAATAAAGGTGGGGAGGTCGGGGGTTCCAACCTCGTCGAACCCCCACCATGGTATATTGTTTTACCAATGGCACGTTATAGTTGAATTTTGGCGCATCTGATTTGTGGTTGTTGGAATGTTGTGTTGGCATCATTTTTATGGTGTAATTATGGAGTGGTTGGTTGTAGGGGCGCTCAGAAGGCGAGTTGGGCGAGTTCGAGCCCCGCTGCCCTTGATCATGTTTTAAGAAGTGGCAAGTTTTTAGTGGTGTGGGTTGGGTCTTTTGGCAGGTAGCCCACCCAACACACAAAAATATACATAATATATGTGTCCATTGGAGTTCCGGTGGTGGCGGGGTTTGACCACACACCACTATATATTATATATGGTATGCGGTTTGGGGGTTGGCAGGGGTGGTGGCCTGCCAACCCGACCTTTATATATATATATATTAACAATATAATTCTTTTTTTTTGTTTGGTCGAAAATAGGGTTCATAAGATGAATTAACCATCCAACAAATTCTCTTGTTCTCAGGAGCCAAGTTCCATGCCCCGGACTCAGTCAATTTGTAGGATCCTTAAACCTTGCCCACTTTTCCACTTTGACCACAACTTTGACCAGCCATATCTTCTTCATACGAACTTGGATTGGAGTTTCTTTTGCACCGTTAGAATCAAGGCAACGAGCACTTCAATCTGGTCTTGGTTTTTTTTGCCATTTGACCACTTTTATTTTCGAGCTATTATAAGTCCTCTTTGACCTATGAGCGTGTTTGGTGCCACTTGGATCAAGTGGAGAAATATGGTACAAAAAAATATTAGAGAAATCCCATCTTCTTGACGCGTTTGAGAATAATGGGTATAGTAGATCTCAAGGTCTTAAGGCCTTTCAAAAAGCCTTTAAAGGCCTAAGAGACAAGTATACTCGGATGGATCCTATCTCCAAGGTTAATATTTCGTTTATCCAAGAGACCACAGACATAATTTTCCATGTCCTTAGGAGAAATAATGTCTCCCCTTTGTTCAAATCTCTTTGTACTATCAAGAATTATCTCGGATATGTCAAGGACCCTATAGACCCAAAAGACATGAAAGGGGTTTATATTGTTCCTTGTTCCTGTGGTACTCCCTATATTGGGGAAATTGGTCGATCTATTAGACAGATAATTCATGAGCATGCTGCAAACATTAGGCACAATCGATCCCACACTTATTCTCTTGTGGAACATGCAGATAACTCATGTCACCATGTATGCATTGAAGACTCCAAAGTCATTTCTAGGGTGGATCACTTCCATCATAGGAAGTTGAGGGAGGCTATTGAAATTGAGAGGCATCCTATGAATCTCAACAGAGATGATGGGTGGAAATTAAGTAAGAGTTGGACTCCGGCCCTCTCCAGGTGATTTCTCCCCCTGCGTTGGATTCCTTTCGCCTTTTGTCTTTATTTCTTTCTTCTCTCTTTGGTTTTATTCCCGTCCCCCTAATTTTAAAATTTTCTCTTTCTTTTTCTTTAGGTCTCTTTTTCTTTGGTTACTGTTTTTTTTATATAATTTCATTATGTTATATATTATCCCTTGAATTATATTATAATAATGATTCTTAACTTTTGATATATATATATATATATATATATATATATATATATATATATATATATATATATATATATATATATATATATATATATATATATATATATATATATATATATATATATATATATATATATATATATATATATATATATATATATTCATTCTCCGCTTATTATAATAATTAAAATTTAATCATTTTATTAAATTATTCTAGATTATTCATTAGCCCTTTTTTAATAATATTTCTTAGAAACTTTAAAACTTTAAGATTATTCCCTTTATTATTATTTACCCCTATTTCCTTATTATAATAACTAAAATTTGATCATTTTATTAATTATTCAATATTAAATTATTCTATATTATTCATTAACCCCCCTTTTTAATAATATTTCTTAAAAACTTAATTTTTTTTTTAATATTATAACTAATTAACTAACCAAATCAAATAATGGCTAGTTTTAACAACTATCACTGGGCAATGATGCATCCTTACTATTTATTCAATAAGATCGGTTTCCTTCTTCACCTTGTCTCGAGGATGAACCACATTAGATGGTTCAAAATGTCGACCAAATACTAACGATGTGATTAATCTGAAAGACATTTATCTACATTATGGATCACAAAAGTCTTAGCTCTACATGTAATTTTCCATTTATCTTTTAATCACCCTTCTACAATGATATTGATTAAAAACTCCAAAAATACTAGCTATCTTGCCCCTATGAAAGATCCCTCTTTCTCTTCTCCTCTCATTGGAAACCATCAATTTTATTGATCGTATTTCCCAATTAATTCCTTTTCTTTCCTACCATCAAACCTTCAAACTCATGCCTATTAAGCATCATACCTAGCCTAACATCTAAGTGATTGAATATGTCAGACAAAGAGAGCCCTCTCTAAAGCTAGAAGGGCTAGATTCCAGCTTACAAGTGGTTTGTTGTTACCTCTAAGTTTCTCTCCTTAGCCTAGGGAATTTACAAAGAGCTAACAGAAGAGACGCTCCCCTTCCTCTAGATCTTAGTGGTGGCCACAATGACACTGGGATTCACATCGATAATCTTCTTCCCTTTGTCATTCCCCTTGTCCGGTTTTGACTCAGAGTCAGAACATGAATCTGATTCGGAAGCCTTTATGGATCAACACTCACCTATGTTGTGAGTGGGGATCTTATGGAACTCACACCATTTTCATGTGTCCTTATTTGTCTTCGTGGTGTTGTTCTTTGTTTGCGGCTTCAACGGGTTGTCTTGGGTCACCCTGCCTTAGATTTGTCCTTTTTTTTGTAGTTTAGGGCTCCTTTACCTTGCTTTAGATTCACATATCTAGAGTCTCACTTCTTATATTTAAATTTATACTCGATCTTAACAACGCATCGATAGGCAGGGCCGAGCGAAGAGATGTCCAAGAACTCCATCTCGTCCTGGATGTACTTGTGTAGACAATTGCGATACTTGAGTACCAAATTTCGCTCATAATCCTTGATACCCAATTTCGTGCAAAGGGTATGCAAAATATTTGTGAATTATGACACATATTGGTCCCTCCCCTGCCGCAGTGTGGTCCTTTTTACTTATTTATCTTCATAGTTTCTGACAGGGTAGTATTGGTCCTTGATGGCATCTCGGAAAGAATTCCAAATGGGTTGAAAACAGTGATGGTTCCCCCTCGTCCTTCTTCTCACAGTAGGTTTCCCACCAGTCCTTGACATAGGGGCGACTTTGAGGAGTGCGAAAGTAATCTTTTACCTATTGGAAAAATCATGAACCAAAAAATATCCTTCCAATATATTTAACCATTTATCTACGACATTTGCATATATCCGGCCTTCAAATAAGAGAATGTTAAAGTTTACTTGTACCGTAAAGGGAGTAGCACTTCCAGAGTGGCTGCTAGATGAAGATGCGTTGCTTGTGGGTAGCCATCAAAGGATCTAGGAGAAGTTATCCATCATCGCGTTCCTTTGTCACTCGATGGCTTCTTCGAGTAATATTTTGAAGGGATCTCTTGCTCCCTCGTCTTTATTTTCTTCTGCCATGGGAGGTCGTTAGGGTTTGTGAGGCTGGTCTTGCAAAGGTTCAACTAGTTTAGCCCTAACTCCTTATACCCTCACCTCGTTGGGGCATGCAAAGAAAAATAGATAAAGAGTAGATCGCTCTGATACCACTGATCCAGACTTATGCAGGAACACAACGTTATAAACATAAACATAAAGATGCAAAAAAAAAAAAAAACTTCATTTCATTAATATCAAAGAACTGAAATATGCTTACATATAGAATGGAAATAAGCTAGCTAAGACGATGGTAACTTATCTTTGAGAAGAGATGTGGTGGCTACATGCCTATGGATTTTGTGACAATGAGGCTTGAAGGCCTATTTATTATTGATAAACAATGGAAATCCCTAAACATCCAAAAATCTAACTCTAGGAATGAAGGCCAAAATTATGGGCCTCGTTGGGGTAAATTGGTAAATCAACTTCCTGGGGTCATAACTTTGGCATACGATCTCCATTTGACGCGTTGATACCTCGTTAGAAATATCTATCCGAGGACTACAACTTTCAACTGCAAATATGAGTGAAAGAGGCACATTTTCCCATTTTCCAAAAAAACGCCGTTTAAGGCCTCAAAACGACTCTGGAAGTTCAAGTCCCGAAAAACTACCAAAAATAGTAAACTGTGCTACAATTATGGAAAATGAAAGAAATAATGGTACAATGGTGGGGGTCCAAGTGGAATAGGTGAGTGGCCACCAATATCCACCTGGATCACCCAAAGACTATCAATAAGACCCCTAACTTGCCCATGGGGTAGCCAAAGGAACTCGTGGCATAACTTACACACTAGAGTGTGTAGTTCTAAATTTTTTTTCATTATAATGAATATCAATTTGTATTAATACTCAATGTATTCTTTTCCTCACCCTCTTGAGTACCATGCTCCTTGTCAATATACATGTAAACATCCTTCACACGAGGATGTAAATCCAAGCACGATCCATAATCCTGAAATTTGAACTAATCATTCCCCTTCCATAAGTCTTGTGATCTATGATCTCTCAGACAACAAACCCTAAAGCTTATTTTAAATAAAAAATATTTTCAAAGTACCGACATCTTGAGAAACTCACTATGTGTATAATACTAACAATATTTGAGCTGATGACCCCTTTACATTTATCTTAGGACTAAGTCCCTTGATAAAAGTTATGTAAATGGTACGACAAATTTCTACTGAAGGTTAGCTGAAAGTAACAAAATTTTGACTAAATTTAAGTAACTTTTATCAATTAGATGTGTCTTACGTTTACCTTTTCCTTAAATCTTGAAAAGTAATTGAGAGAAAATTCCAAAGAGGTTGGATTGCACAAAGAAGATTTCAATATGTTCCAATATTATGTTTGGAAGCTATTTATTTTATAAATCAATTTCCAAATTTGAAAGGAACTTACTTTGCTAAAATTGAGAAAAACTCACATTCAAGGTTACAAGAAGTAGAAACCTTATGATTTCACTTAATACTCCAATAACACTTCATGCAACTCATAATGGCTTTATTATTGGAAGTTGACTCTTACTATTAAAGGCAAAATAAATGTCTGGCCTTATTATTATGGGAAGTTGACTCTTAGTTTTAAGAACGAAATGTTTGAAAATTATATTTGTAACTCTGGCCTTATTATTATGGGAAGTTGACTCTTAGTTTTAAGGACGAAATGATTGAAAATTATATTTGTAACTCATTTATTTATGTTAACATATACTACATATAATAATTTATCTTTCAAATAATGAGCAATTCAAAGTGAGTCTTATTCTCTCATAAACCATAATTTGTATTTGCACTAAACTACATGTTTAGGAAAATAGTGTTTATAAATATTTTTAAATTAATGAAACTGGAATTTTAAGTTAGTTTAATTCATGTATGCTTCAATTATATGGAAGCAAAGTTATATGAAATTAGAATTTTAGAAACAACATTTTAGATATTAGTTAGAGAAGTTTAAAGGTCAATTATATGGAAGTAAAGTTAGATTCATGACTACTTGAATTATATGGAAGTGTAAAAACATTTTGAAGGCTCATTTTTGTAAAAATTTGATAGAAATTGCAACTACTCAAGAAATTGAACTGAAATCAGGAGACACAAATTCTACTTTACTAATATGTGGAATGGAAATCACAATTTAGAACAACATGCATAGACATGCAATATGCAAAACCACAAGCACACAATGATTTTTAGGGGAAGCCAACTGGGAAAAACCCCTCAAGCCTCTTTGCATTAATCTGTTGAATAGAGAAACTATTACAATTGCATGCTCCAGCTCTAAGCATCGCCTACAAAGGTAAAACTATTCTCCCTATTGAATGAGAAATTTTGACCAACACTTATCCACTTTATGGATCCTCCAACCTCGTATTTCCTTGCGCAAATTTGAGCTAATTCCAGCTCCCAAACAATAGGAAAGGTCCTTATTTGCTTGTTCAATTCCCAAGGATTGATCAACTACCTGCATGTGAAATTATGTACGCTCCACTAGTATACATATAATTTTACTTTAGCCTTAATTCCTCCACTCTAGCTAAGGAATTCGAATTCCATGCATGCATGAACTATTTTGGGTTGATTGATTAATTAACTGACAAACCTCTGAGTTAGACTGCTGTTCCACGACACAACTAACCTTCAACTGAATCTATTGATTGTTAAAGGTCAGTTAACTGAGTACAACTGAAAATAACTGAACTAGATTATTAAAATTTAGCAATCAACACATGCATGGCTGAACTCCAAGCCTATAACTCAAATTTAGTGAGTTAACTGAGTGGCAAGATCCATGTCACACTAGTTAACTGCCTCCAAGTTGTCCCACTGATGTGGAAATTAGATTTACTCAATTTGACTAAGGCTAAAGTCAAATTGAGCCTTTCTTGCTACATTTTCTAACAATTTTTTATAATTTTTTTCTTGAAATAACATAGTTGTTGAACACAAAAAATAGAAAAAGTCCATTAAAATACATAAAAAAGGTAACAAGAAATGAAAAATCTATCATAAAAAAACACATAATAAAAAAAACAAAGATACATGATTCTTGTTGCTATGAAGCATGTATCAACACAAAAATACTACCGCAATTCTTAGGCTCCACTCTCATATCATTATGTTAGTTGTAACAATTGCAATCATGGTAGTGAATGCATATGAAAGAGACCCAACAACCAATCCCATAAATTGTAAAAACTCACAACCATCCACAATAATTATACTTGATAAGAAAATTGAAATAGGAAAATGTAGATTCAAATAATTCACATCATTCTGATCAACCGTCTATGTTGAGTAGAAAGTATTAATACAACATATCATGGAGGTTCAATTGAAAGCATATTAGAAGCTTTCCATGTAGAATTGTAGCAGGTGAATGGGAGAAAGCTAAACAATGAATGGTTGGATGGAGTTGATGGTATTCAACCACTAGAAATTTTCCAAAGAAATCAAACTCTGTAGGTGTGAACTTGAGACAAAATAACATAAATCTTGTTGAACCTTGGTTGGGAATAGAGGACACAACACTATCTTTGTGTATCAACAATGAATGCTACATTAAAAGAAAGGTAGGTGAGTAGGGTTGCTTGGCTTCATTGAAGAAGGGCAAATAAGACATGACAAAATTCCAATAATCTACAAAATGCCCCAAATGGTTGTCTAACTATAATTGAATACTGTACATATTTTTTGTGTTTTTTAAATAAAAAATAAAAAAAGATTATATAACATGAATGTATATACAATAACTACCCTTTTACAAGGTTAAGTTCCTTTATTAGACTTGTGTAAGTGCTTCAAACCATTTAAAAAGTTGTCTACCTAACTTTATAAATATCATGAAAGGTAAGAATTTTTGGTAAAAATCACATCATCAAAATTTTGTGGAGCCATTTTGAATCATCCTATGGTTCATCTTGAGAACAAGTTATAATATAACAGTTAACTTTGACTAAATAAATATTATTTATTAATAAATAATGTTTTAACATAAGGAAATGATTGTTAGAATATAACTATTAATATTGAATTAAGAAAAATAAATTAATGAAAAGGAATTTTTTGATGAAATGAATATCTAAAATAAAAATAATATTTAGGTCAAGCTTAAATAATCAAAACAATAAACAATTAATAAAATAAAAATAATATTTGGGTTAAACTTAAATAATCAAAACAATTAGTTTTAAAAACTTATAAATAAATATAAATAATAAACATTCCAACTTAAATAAAGAATATTTGAGTCAAACCTAAATGATCAAAACACTAATATTTTTGTCTTTTTGTGGGAGGATTGATTGAGTAGTTGACACAATGAGATGTTATCCCGTTTCAAATTCCATGGGGAACATCTTTGACCCTGTTGTAATAAGGCTCAAGAAATATGCTCTTGGTGTTATAGTGGCAACAACTAGGTTTGATCTTGGACCTCGGCTTAGTGTTATAGGGACAACAACTAAACTCTTGGTGTTATGGACAGTCTAACAAATTACCAATTCACCATATTTAAAAATATAACTTCATAAATATTTTTATTTAAAAAATATATAATTAAATTTTTGATCAACTAAATCTATTTTAGATGTGGATTTACATACACTAAAATTTTAAAATGTGTATTTTAATTATTGTGATTTATTATTATTATTATCAAAAAAACCATATATATTAAAAAAAATTATTCCATTATTATTTGATTGATAAATATAAATTATATATATATATATATATATATATTAAAAAAGAAGTTATTCCCTAATTATTTGATTGATAAATCTAAATTGTATATAAATTATGTGTATATAATTATTATTTAACTTTTAATTTTTTAATTATTTTTTGAAATATAATAATTTTGGTGTTTAATGACGAAATATCCTTCATATTAAATTAAAATGTAAAAACAAAACACCTCGCCACTATTATTAGTAAAATGAATCAAAATTTTAAATAATGTAACCGCTTCGCTTTAATCCATTTGTTAACGTCTCTATCCAATCAAGTTTCGTTAACATGATCTAAGGAGGTGCTCAAACTTGGCCGCCTAGCGTGGGATCATGCAAATACGACTTTAATATTATAATAATAGAACAATCTAGCTTTCTAAAGGTTAGGTTAAATTTATTCTGACATGGAATAAAGGGTTTACTGAATCCACAAATGGCTTGTTGTCGTTTCTTCCTGACCACCTTTTTAGTGCAGGACAACCCCTAAAGTTTCCGTCGACATTGACTGAATTAGTAAACAATTCCGTTTCTTTAATTTAACGGTTGGTGGAATTAAAGGTAACGACGTGAGGCAAGACAACGATATCCCGTCGGACGCTGTCTATTTTCCATGATGTTTTTAAAATATAAATTGACTCGAACACTATCTCCATCAACTTTAAAATAAATAAAAAGAAATTGACTGATTTCTAAGTCTTCGCGGTTTGTCTCGCTACAAAGCGTGGGCAACGTGGGTCTCATTTTCTTAAATTAATGAAATTAACAACTAATTGACCATAAAACAAATGTGATGATTTCGGTGTAGTCATATCAATAAAATATTGAACCAACTTTACCAGATACAACCAAACAGTTTTCTCATTTTCGCACCGGCCACCCGACAGCGACAGTGACGTGACGTTTAGCTTTTTGTTAGCCAATAATATTTTGACACGCTGACATTTCTGCTTCCGTGGAAATTAATGCTCTATTAGCAAGCGGACTGTAGTCTGTGAGTATATATATAAGGCGTATATACAATGTATATATGCAAGGGACAGTGTGAGAAAAACTCTTCCATTACCGCGTGAAGATTTTGACTGTGACCAATGGGGTACTGAAAGCTGTGGGACAGAGTACTTTTACACGTCTGGCACACGCTTTTGTTCGAAGAAAATTGTGGTTTTTCCACGTCAACCAAAGAATTTTGCGCCGTAGCGCGGACACCGACGCCTTAGAACCCGCGTCCACGTCTTCTTTTTTAGTTAAACCATGCGCAGCTACGCTGCAAATGAGGGTAACAGGACTACGAATTAGACGGAAAGGTCCCGGGAACTGAGATTTGTAAAGAAATGTGCGGAGACTGTGCCGCCGTCCTGCACAGCCGAGACTGCCCGGGTACTTTGCTTGAAAGACCAGATTTTGGTGAATATCTCGTGAAATGCACGCATGGCTGCTCTTCTGAATAGATTATTGGTACTCTGCAGCTCGAGTTCTATCAGCCGAGCTGCGTTTCGCGGGGTTCCGAGTCCTATAATGTAATTAAGGTCGGTTCCAGGGTTATCAGGACATATATTTGTGGATGATTCAAAGGGTTTTTGCTATTTAAAGGAGTTCCGGTATGGCGCGTCTTCGGCATTGCTTGAAAACGATGCATCTGTGCTTATCTCATTCCGAACTTCGAAGTAGCTGGAATTGCGCCAGAAGAAGCTTAATGCCGGTGATTTGAGGTATGAGAGATAAATATTTAAAGTAAAGCTTGTTCCTTTCCTTGCATGTCTGTAATTTCAGCTCTCAATTACCGGTTTGACATGATCAGTTTGGATTAGCCTCACGCGGGGTCTCCTGGGGCTGAATTTACAGGTTCAAAATAAATGTAGGAAACCGGAGCCGGGAACCTGTTTTTATCTCTGTAGCGGCATTGGCTTGAATTGCAGTTCCTGCTGCTGGAAAACAGTTATTATAAAGGATGGAATTTAGATGTAACCTCAATTGGTTTTCTGGCCCACAGTTCGGCTGTGAGAGGCCGCAAATGTCCATGAGAGCTCGTACATTCTCGTTAATATTCTTCTTGGCTTTATATTCTTCCATATTCTGCGGCAAGGTTGTCAAATCGGAGGGTTCTTCATTGAATGGAATAAGATTAGGCTTGCAGGAAGGCATCGAATTCGGTGAGTTTTTTGTTTTATGGTTGGTAAGTTCCTCATAGTTGCAAGATGGTTGGTAATGCCAGTTCTAAAAAAATTCATAAAAGTTTGTTTAGGAATTTCTTGAATTCTGTTAGAAAACGGTTATTTGCGTTCTTACGACCTGCCTTAAAATTTGATCTGATGTTACAAGATATTTGCTTAAAAGTGAATATTTTAGTGCGTTTTTGTATATATTTACTAAAAAATTATTGAAAAATGTCTAAATGCTGCGTCAAGCGTTTGCCTTTTTTCTTTTTCTTTTTCTTCTGTCAAATAATTTGGTGGTATAGATGCTTCTTAAACGTTTTGTGATGGTTGTGTGAATGTTTTGGATGGTTGATGTGTAAGGTTAGAATAGCTCTGAATGCAGGTTAACTTTAAGTCTCAGAAGTTTTTAATGGATCCCCCTATTTCTTTTGCATGGATTTAAACTTAGTTGCCTTCGTCAGTCTCAATGAAAAATTCACGCCCTTCCTTGTTCCGATACAATGATGCTGACTGACAATTAAAAAAGATTAGAAGTATAGTTTGCAATGAAACTTGTACTCGTCCCTAATGTAAAAACTGCCGCATAATTTGTAATCTTTCTGCCAAAGCAAAATTAATCAATCGCTTCTCTAACTGATGGTAGGTTTGTTGTGTAGGAAGACCAAATGTAATCGATTTCCCCTCAGGACCTTCTTCTATGCGTGGCCTGAAACAAATCTTGCCTGTGCTTGCCACTGGGCCTGTATCAGTTGATGCTAATGCCACGGATTCAAACAGTTCGCTTATTTTGGCTGAAGATCGGACTAGGAGACCTGATATATTGCACAAATTCAAGCGATATAGAGGTGGCTGGAACATTACAAACAAACATTACTGGGCTGTAAGATTTCTAAACATTCTGGTTCGACTATATAATCTGCCTGCAACTTTTTAAACATAAATTAAGATACTAAGCACAGAGAAAGGAGTGGCCTGTAATATTTTGAGAGTTTTCCCATTCGTCACACACCATTCTCTAGACCAAACCTAAAGCCAGTGTTATATTCACAGAGATATATTTTTTCATTAAAAAATGTCTTATTTCAGTTTTCTTATAGCTCTGGTAGGTTATCTCTGCAAGTGAAGCAATTATGATTTATCATTTAGTAGCTAAAAGCACTTTCTGGTTGAATATATACGCTCTTCTTTGTGACATACTTTAAACAGATTGCCTGTTTGGGGCCATGGTCAATGTCGACCAGGGACCTCAAACTTTTATCAAAATTGTCAGCCATAGTTCTCGACAAAGTCAAGAAAGTGGTTGAGTGCAAATGTTATGAGCCAAGACATGGAATCTGTTTATTTTTCTGAGAAAACTGATGAGTGCTAGCAATGGAAAACATCAGCAATAAAATCAGCTGTAATGATCGTGAGAATTAGCATCAACAGATTCAGGACTAACAACAGAAATTCCAGTAATTTTTTAGCAATTGATTTGTAGCAGTTTCTATAACACTAACAGCAGAAGAGAATCCAACAGTAACTGTGAGTAACAACACCTCAATGTTCAAAATCCTCAGCATATAAAGCTTGAAACTTTCCCAAGAATGTATGGACGCAAGTTCAGGCCCAATTCAAGACAGTATTTGTAATAGCACACTTTACCAAAACCCTTGTTTTAAGGCCCGGGAGCCCATTTCATAATCAATTTACAAACTAGAAGAATGCAATAAAAGAGGAGGTACAATACTCCATGATTGACACTTATGACTAAGAGTTACTAAATACTAAGTAGAGATTGAGAATCAGAGATACAAGGGTCTCAGGAGTGAGAGGGACATTAATGTGAGCATGTGTCATAAAAAATAAAGGAGATACAAGGGTCTCAGGAGTGAGAGGGACATTAATGTGAGCATGTGTCATAAAAAATAAAGGAGATACAAGGGTCTCAGGAGTGTCACTCTTATTGCTTCGTAAAAGATAACCAACAGAACTATGCTATTTCAGGGTTGCCATCCGGCCTGTAAATGACCTTCATCTATGTCTGGCCTATCTTAGCACAAAACTGGGTATTCAAAATAATGTTTTCACTGTTGATTTTTGAGCAATGAACATGATAATAGCACTTCTTCTAATCGGGAAACACGGAATTAGACATATTTTGAGGTACTTTTGTCTATAACAACAAAGTCGTTTGGTTTTGAGAAGCAGTTTCAGTTATAGGCTTATAGCTGATCCTTTCAGTTATAGCTGATCCTTTTTGGAATACTTTATGTTTCTTCCATCCTTTTTCATCTATTTTTACTTGTACTGGTTTTAGCCCTTTTTTGGATTCCATAGTTTTTCTTTTCTTTTCAGTTGAACATGATCACAATGATACTCAAATAGGTAGCTGACTTCTATTTTCTGCTTGTGCAGTCTGTTGGTTTTACCGGTGCTCCTGGTTTCATACTTGCTATTCTATGGTTTACCATATTTGGCTTGGCCTTGTACATACTTTGTTGCTGCAGACAAAGGATCAAAGGGGAACAAGGGTTGCTGTTTTCTTACTGGATTTCACTTCTCTTGCTAATTGTCTTCACATTTGCTGCAGTGTACCTTTCTCTCCTCTATTCTTTTCTCTTCATTGCTTGTAATATTTAAATTTTCTGGTATTTGATATGGTCCTAAATTATACGTCAGTAGACATGGGTGCTAGATCTTAAGATTTCTACTTGACGAAATATCATAAAAAATTATAATTTAGAGTTATTTGGTATAATGCAAACTTGGATGGATGCTTGTGCCAGAGTCTTCATTATTTAGTGCTTTTAATGCTATCTGATTTCTTTTGTAAATTTTAACATGTTAACTTGTCAGATAATTGAGTTGATACAAACTGTTTAGTTTTCTTTGAAGTTTATTCCGTAGATTATTCCTTTTGATGCTAATTTGAATTATGCTTTGACTTGTTCCTCATTTAGATTTGATTTTGTCGATGCAGAGTAGGATGCTCATTGCTTTCCCTGGGACAGGATAAATTTCATCGAGAGATATCTGATACTTTGGAGTTTGTGGTCAAACAGTCAGATGTCATAGTTGAGAACCTTAGGAATGTCACAGAGTACCTAGACGATGCAAAAACTATAAGTGTAGCTCAAATTGTCATCCCACAAGGCGAGCAGCAACAGATAGAAGAGTTGAATGAAAACTTGATAAGGGCAGCAGATGAGCTTGAGGAAATAACATCAGACAGTGCAGACAAAATACAGAAGGCCCTTGATGTTGTGTATGTTTATCTGAAACTTCGTTAACCTAATAAAAAATTATTTGTTGGGATCTTTTCCATTAATCTTTACTTGCTGTCAACTAAGGTATGTGGGACTTGTGATACCAGGCGAGATGCCTTAATTGTGGTTGCGGGTGTGATGATTCTCTTAGCAGTTCTTGGACTTTGTATGTTCCTCTATCTCTCTCTCATACGCACATAGCATATGTCCACACCCACCCACTTATCTGAATTTCTGATTGTCAATTACAAAATCATTTAGTATGGAGAATAATTATAATACAATGCTATCAATGGTTTATTTTATCCTCCAACTTTTACCCATTTCAAATGGAAAGTGCATCAAGGGTTTATAATTAAGATTTCCTAATTATCTACATTATTCCTGGAATATTTCTTGTACTGACTGTAAATCTCTTTCCCTTTATATTTTCAATACCAGCGTCTCTGCTTTCATTGTTTCTTACTTCTATGTTCTGTGTTGGTGTTGGAAAACTTTAATAATTGGCTGATGTTTGTGATGATGGCTTGCAGTACTGGCGGTTCTTGGTTTCCGACATATTATTTACATGTAAGTTCATTTGATTAACAAGTGTTTTTATTGGTCCTTTGACAAATTTAGTATGCCTGAACTTCAAACATTGTGAAAAATTAGATCATGTTTCAGTTTCTTAACTCCATGATCTGTTTCTGGCAGATTGGTTGTCATTGGATGGTTGCTTGTGGCGGGTACATTCATTCTTTGTGGGGTATTTACTGTTCTCAACAAGTAGGTGGCCATTTTCTCAAAATTAGGCCTATTATAGAATTTCATTTTTTTTCTTTCTAAAAGCACCTTAATTGTTTTTGTATTTCATAGATTTTGTTTTCTTTACTTAATGCTTAATTAATTTCACTATTCTTCTGAAATTTACCTCTGCAATCTAGCGGTGTACTTCCCTGGCCCTGATCATGCAGTGCCACTCGCCTTTTAAAAGAAAAAAGGGGTAGCAAAAAATAATGGCCACCACCATAAGTTCCTAATGAGGTGTAATGAACCATCCTTGAGATGATCAATATTGTAAAAGACTAAGTGGGGCATTACATGAACAAAATATTTAAAGTGATCTAGCAAAATCTATCAAGTCATTGGCAACTAAGTATTTGATAACAAGAAATACCATAAGTGTTTTCCTTGAGGGTGCATTGTCATATAAGTCAAAGACACATGAGTGTTGGGTTAGAATTTTGGGCACTAGACTCAGTGCGCGCACACACACCAGATTTGGTAATGGCTTCCAATTAACTTTACATAGCTAATGAACTAAAACACGTTGATGTGTCTAACCAAAAAAAATATGAACAATGAAACTTATAAAACCAACAATTAGATCATGTATAGTAAACATATTACACACAAGTTCTGCCCAATCAACAATTCTTATTAGAACCTACTTGGGCTCCCTTAATGGGATAATGGCCCTTGAGGAAATTACATATACAATAATTACCTGAGATATGATCCAACAAATCAAGCCCTAGATTCGTCCTCGATCTGGTTGATCTAGATCCCCTCTGTTGCTCTGTGCTCTTTCGTCAAACCCAACACAACTAAGTATCTCATTCATAACAAACCTGCAATATTACTCATGCCGATTTCTTGCTCACCTTTGAGAATCTCTCTCATTGTCTCATGCCCTTGCACATCTCTATGCCTTGCTTGGCCCTCTTGGCCCATTGGGCCCTACTCAGTGCTCTCAACACTGCTTGACCCTCTTGGCCCTCTTGGCCTTGCTCGGTCCTCTCAGCCCTTTTGGCCTTGCAAGGTCTAAGGCTTCCTTGACTTTCTCCTCCACAAATGCTCTCTTGTCGACCGACTTGCACATGTCCTCTCGACCCTCAATGGTTACAGGGCTACTCAACCTTCTCCTCTTATTAGATTCACTCTCTTGTTGACCAACTTCCACGGGCCCTCTCGGCCCTCAAGGGGTCTGAGGCCTACATGGCCTTCTCCTACATAAGATGCTCTCTTCTTGATCACCACAGGTCCTCTTGGCCCTCTATAGGTCGCTACCTTCCACAAGCCCTCTCTGCCTTCAAAGATCTGAGCCCTACTTGGCCTTCTCCACAAGATGCTCTCTTGCCAACCACCTTCCATAGGGCCTCTCTTCCCTACTTGAATCTCTTAACTCTTATATCCCTCTCAACCTTGCTCGGTTCTCTCAACTCTCGCAGTCCTCTCGACTTGCTTGCCAAGCCACAATAATGAATAACTTATCCTTGTACTTATACTTCTCCAAAGGGTGCAATATCATTGGTTAATGGGTGCAAAGTTGTTAATTTTGGGCAACTAGGTCCAAACTCCATGTTGTACTGCTCCTATGATAATGGTCATATTTTTGTTGGATTCCACTTGCAGAGAGGTGCAAGATTGATCTAAAGATCATCTTGATCGGATGAGCAGAACATTTATTTTGAATTTATTCTCCACATTTGCAAGGTCGGCCAGATTTGTAATGTAGGCTCACATGCCTAATAGATGTGTCGCACACCCTCATTGATGGATATAAATTGGAGAGATTTTGAGGTCATTTTCTCATCATCTTATCTCACATTCTCTCATTGTGATCTGATTTGTTCGATAGCCTTAGGAGGCCTTTTTCCCCTCACATGTGTGGAGCAGAAGTACGAAATTTACGAATATGTTTAGGGCACTTTTGCAACAGCGTTGACCATGGTCAACCCTTGGTCGTTTGACCTCAAAACTCTGTAGAAAATCCGATTTTAGGAGGCCGTACAACTGGGCACTAAAATCAAAGAATTCCGGGTTGTTTGATTAAAGCCCTAGTTTGCTGCATTGACTTTTTTGCTGTCACATGCGTTGACTTTTATGCACTGTTCTTGGGTTGACTTGCGTTGACTTGTGATGAGTTGTCTTTGAGGGTTGTGGGTGTGAGACATGAAGGAGTGGCAGCTGATTGAGAAAGACTTTGTTGGTTGAAGCATCATGTTGATCGCCGTAACACAACAATATCTCATATCTTCGCTGGACAAAAGAAGTTGTAAATCTGATCTATATTTGGTTTGTCTTCTGATGATCTATTATTGTGTTCTATTAGCATTTTACTTTCATGTTTATGTGATTGCTATTTTGTATCGTGCCTAAGAACACCATGGTTATCTAAATTTAACATGGTATTAGAGCTGAGGTGAAGACAAAGTCCAAGAGTCCAAGCTGGTGTTAGAAGTAATCTTTGAAGGAAGAAATCCTATTAAGGACAAATGGCCTCCTCAACCTACAAGGGTTTCAAGGCTGATGAGAAATTGACTGATAAGTCTGATTATCATGCATGGAAGATGTCCTTGGATTTGGTGCTAGAAGATCAAGATGTCATGGACTATGTATAGGGGAAGATTCAAGAGCCTCCATCAAATGCAGCTGCTGCCACGAAGACGAAGTATAGAAAAGGGGAAATCAAAGAAAAGATGATTATCCGGGATTCTATTCATAAGCACTTGGTTGCTTACATTTCTGAGCTGAAGACATATAAGGAGATGTATGATAAGCTGGTGAGCATGGTCAGGGCTAGCAATGCTAATCAAATCCTCTTCTTCAAGAATCAATTGAAGAATATCAAGAAGGGTAAGGATGAAGCTATTCAATCCTATTTTATGAAGCTCACTGAAATCACGAATAACCTCCTAGCTATTGGGGAAGCAATATCTGATCGAGAGATGGTTCTTATTGTTCTTGGAGGTCCCCCCCCGTGATTGGCATGTATTCAATACCACTATTCTTAATAATAATGTGATTCCTGATTTTGATGAAATATTGAGATGCACTCAAGAGGAAACACGAATGATGGAGTATGCCTCTAATGGTAATGGAAGTGACCCTACTGTCTTTGTCGCTCATGCAAAGAAGAAGAACTAGGGTGGCCTGAGAAATCTAAACCATGGTAGAGTGGGGCCCAAAGGAAGGAAGAGAAGATGTTACAATTGTAACAAGTCTGGTCACTATGCAAGAGAGTGCCCTAATAGAAGGAGCTAGCTTTCGAGTTTGAGATGAAAGACCTAGGACTGATGCACTACTTCCTAGGCTTGGAGGTCTGGCAGAGGCCAGGCGAGATTTTCCTTTCTCAAGGAAAATATGTGGTAAAGCTGCTGGAGAGATTTGGTATGGTGGACTGTAAGTCTATGTTAACACCGATGGAACTCAACTTTAAGAAGTTGAGTGGAAGTGCTGTTGGGCCCGTGCTATCAAATCCTACCGAGTATCGACAACTCGTGGGGGCCCTAATGTTCTTAGTGAACTCCCATCCGGACGTATATTTTGTAGTGAACACTTTGAGTCAACATATGGTTGATCCTCATCACATTCACTGGATTGGTGCCAAGAAGCTATAAGCACATACAGGGCTAGGCTTGCCGAACCTTGTTGTGCTTCTGCCCCACTGTTATGATATTGAGTTGGTTTGCCTCTTTCTGATCTGTGCCCCGCACGCATCCTACCCATGGAGTTTCGAACTCATGGGAAGTACCTCTCATTTGGCCAATGAGGTGGGAAATGTGGATAGAAACCATAGCAAGACCGATGGATGCATCAGAGATTGTCGTACTCTCTATGTCTAGGATAACATGTGTCCAACACCTTGATTTGGGATCAAGTATGATGAGGTTTTATCCTCTAAACTGACTTAGGGTTTGTATGAGACTCTTTTTGAGTTCGAGAGAGCTTTTTACCTCTAAGTTGACTTTGGGTCAGCTGTGTGTGATGTCTTTGTGACTCACCTTTTGTTTTGAAATAAAGAGCCAGCAAAGCAAGTTACGACGGGATGACGCACGATGTTTGATGAAAGTACATGATGGTACTGATGGATGGCACTTGTGGACAGATGGAGTTCTCCCTAGTTGAGATAGAGTGTTAATTTTGGGCAACTAGGTCCAAACTCCATGTTGCACTGCTCATATGACGATGGTCATATTTTTGTTGGATTCCTCTTTCGGAGAGGTGCAAGATTTATCTAAAGTTCATCTTGATTAGATGACCAGAACATTTATTTTGAATTTATTTTCCACATGTGCAAGGTCGACCATATTTGTAATGTAGGCTCACATGCCTAATAGATGTGTCACACACCCTCATTGATGGATATAAATTGGAGAGACTTGGAGGTCATTTTCTCATCATCTCATCTCACATTCTCTCATTGTGATCTGATTTGTTCAATAGCCTTTGGAGGCACTTTTGCAGCAGCGTTGACAATGGTCAACCCTTGGTCGTTTGACCTGAAAACTCTGCAGAAAATCCGATTTTAGGAGGTTGTACACCTGGGCACTAAAATCGAGGAATTTCGGGCTGTTTGATCGAAGCCCTAATTTGATGCGTTGACTTTTCTGATGCGGCATGCATTGACTTTTCTGCGCTGTTCTTGGGTTGACTTGCGTTGACTCGTAATGAGCTATCTTTGAGGGCTGTGGGTGTGACACATGAAGGGGTGGCTGACCGAGAAAGACTTCGCTGGTTGAAGTATCCCGTTGACCGCCGTAACGCAACAATATCTCATATCTTTGCTGGACAAAAGAAATTGTAAATGTGATCTATATTTGACTTGTCTTCTATTGATCTATTATTGTGTTCTAGCAACATTTTACTTTCATGTTTATGTGATTGTTATTTTGTATCGGGCCTAAGAAATATTGAAGTAAAAGTGCATCAAGCAGAGAACACCATAGTTATCTAAATTTAACAAAAGCCCCATCACTTATCCCACTTGCCCCACACATTAGAATACTCCTAACACTACCCAAAACATCAACCCTCCCTCTCAATGAGGGATGTATTCTCACAACACCACTTGGACGTGGCTCTGCATTCAAACTTGGAACACATTTCTATCCTTGATGCGTTACCATGGCTGCTCCATATGATAGAGAAGCAATTCCTATTGTATGGTAGGGACCCTTCTTCAAAGACATCTTGCTCCTAGAAGCCTTCTGCTCTTGAGCATCCTGCATTGCCATCTTGTACCATGACTTCCTAAACCTGAAGGATGTCTCCCTTTGAGTCTGTTGACTCCCTCTGAAGATTGAACTCCCTTTTGAGCCTGCTCACTCCCTTTGAAGCATGACTTAGTCTTACTGCAGATCGTAGGCCTTCTTGACCCTCAAGGTCTGCGCTTGACATTCATTCCAAGCTTCTCACTTGGATCTCCAATGGCTATCAAACCCTTGGTCCTTCCTTCTTGGCCCTTGTCCTATCACAAGAACATTTAGACCTACAAAAGGATTTGCTTGAGCTACAAACTTTAACACTCCCTCTTAGTGAGGAAGGTACTTTTGGATTAACCACCTATAATTGGCTTACCCTTTGGTTCTTGTGCAATGTAGCTCCCAATGCTAGGTCTCTCTAGCATTGCTGCCAAACCCTCGACTAGCATGGCCTCCCTCTATCCCTCTAAGGGTTGACCTTTGCCAATCCTATTGACAAACCTTTGCACATTTTGTACAGTCTTTGCGAGTGTCCCTTGGTAAGCTTTGCCGACTTTTACTTGTCACGACAAATCCTCTTCCCAATGACTCCTTTTACTCGATCATGCCTAACGTAGCACCCTACCTGTGGCACAATCCATCACACCAATCCATGGCATTGCCTCCATAACCCAATCTTGGTAGCTTCCTACATAGTCTTGTCAACAGTCCTGGTCATGGTCTTGGCCTGGCCTCTCTACTTTTAGCTGCTTTCTCCTGTATTGTACGTTGCCCCGCTAGTCCTCACTGTATTTGCACTGCAACCTCCTATCGCAACCAAGGAAATCTACATTGACTGGAACTTGTAACTTAGCCCCACCAGAAGAATCCTACCCTAACAATTTTGGCACACTTGAAGTCAACCTTTTAAGAAATACACCCTGGAGAATTTTGGCCCATCTATTCACCAACAACTTGGCGCTGTGTCTTCCCCTCGCATAGCCTTTATTGTTACAGGAAATTCGGCTCTAGCAAATCGACCTCTCCAATAAATGGACTTCCTCCTTGCTTCAACAATTTAGCCTTGCAATCTTCAACAAATCGACCTCCGAGAAATGCTCTAAAATTCATTGACACTCTTCCTTCTTTGCTATTACAATCTCGCTGAGCATTGCTGACACTATCAACCTGACTATTTGCAATACACATGCACTAGCAAACCTGTCGACATCACATGCGCCCAACGACTGCTGCTTAATCTCTTGCTCATAATCATGATTGGATTGAGTTGCAACCCTTGCAAACTTTGCACCTTGCCCCCTACTCAATAATTACTCTATCGAATGATTTTTGCTCCATGTCTCATTAGGCCTACTGATCTCGACTTTCACATTCCATACAATGAGTCTGCCATACTTAACCAACTCTCTTGGCACAGGTCTCAAAACACTATTGCTACTTGCAACAATTCCTACTACTCCCTCTTAGAGTTGTAAGCTATGCAAATCTCGGATCCAATTTCCCTTCTCAGAGACCATGCTCTTAACACCTTGTTAGAATTTTGGGCACTAGACCTCGTGCACGCACACACACACACACCATATGTGGTAACAACTTCCTATTAAGTTTACACAGCTAATGAACTGAAACACATTGATGTGCCTAACCAAAAACAAATTATGCATAGTGAAACTTATAAAACCAACAATTAGATTATGCACAATAAATGTATTACATACAAGTTCTACCCAATCAATATTTCTTCATTAAATTCTTCTCAAGGACTACTTGGGCTCCCTTACTGGGATAATGGCCCTCAAGGAAATTATATATGCAACAATTACCTTGGATTTGATCTAGTAGAGCAAGCCCTAAATCAATCCTCAATCTGGTTGATCTGGATCTCCCTTGCTGCTCCGTGCTTTTTCCTTGAACTCAACACAATTGAGTATCTCACTTACAATAAACCTATAATATTACTGATGAATATCTCTTTCTTACTTGAGAGAATCTCTCTCTCAATGTCTTGTGCCCCTGCACATCTTTATGCCCTGCTCAACCCTCTTGGCCCTGTTAGCCCTCTTAGCTTTGATCAACCCTCTAGGCGCCCTCTAGGCTCTCTTGGCCCTGCTCGACCTTCTCAGCCCACTTGGCCCTGCTCGGCCCACTCGACCCTGCTCGTCCCTCACGACATTGCTCGACCTTGTTGGCCCTGCTTGGCCCTCTTGGTCCTCTTGGTCTTGCTTGGCCCTACTTGACCCTCTTGGCCCTTTTGGTCTTGCAAGGTTTGAGGCCTACTCGACCTTCTCCTCCACAAGATGCTCTCTTGTTGACCACCTTCCATAGGCCCTTTCGGCCCTCAAGGAGTCAATGGGTCTGAGGCTACTTGGCCTTCTCCTCTTGTGAGAATCACTCTCTTGTTGACCACTTTCCATAGGCCCTCTCGGGCCTCAAGGAGTTTGAGGCCTACTTGGCTTTCTCCTCCACAAGATGCTATCTTGCCTACCACCATAGGTCCTCTTGACCCTACACAGGTCGCCGTCTTCCACATGACTTATCAGCCTTCAAGGGTGTGAGGCCTACTCAGTGTTTTCCTCCATAAGATGCTTTCTTTCCAACCACTTACCAAAGGCCCTAGTGGCGCTGCTCAACCCTCTCGACTCTCTTAGGTTTGTTAGCCCTTCTCAACTCTCTTAGCCCAACTCACTAAGCCACAAGAACGAATCACTCTCCCCTATACTTATACTTATCTAAAGGGTGCAATACCATGGGTCTATGGGTGCAAAGTCCAATCACTTAGCCCACTTGCCCCACATGTGATAATACTCTCGACGCTACCCAAAACATCAACATGTTGCAACTTTATCTAGGTCATAATCATTAGGCATGGGACAACGAATGATCTAAGATGGCTCATTGATAAATAATGACACCCATCCATCAACTTTACTTTGCTCCTTTAGCAGCTTGGCCATTTAGAAAATGGCAGTGTGTTACAATGTGCCTTGTAATTTGAAGGCAATGGGGGAGCTTCATTGTGTCAACCATGGGATTAGCGCTACTTTTGTTGCCTTTATTCATGTGCTTGCTTGCACGATGATGGTGCACGGAATGGCTAGATCCCATACAAGGCATCTAAGATGGCATCACCAAACTCTAAATAGATTGCTCCTATGGTACTCCAATGATGGTATAGGGGGGGCCCCATCCTCATACTCTAGAAGTTGTTGTAGATGCTTAGAATTTGGAAAGTGTTTCTTCACCCGTGCTTGAATCTATGAGAACAAATTAACTATAAATTCACCTTGTACAAGTAGGTAAAGGAAATGTCCTACTCCTTGTACTTAAATAAGATTCTATTGAGTCTTCTAAAGATTGAATGAAACTTCCACTTTGAAAACATGCAACACTTTTCCAAAATCTGCAATCCATACTTATTTGGTACCAAGCAGTGTTTCCTTCCAAGTCGTGGTGAATAGTTGTATCATCTAGGTAAGTTTTCTATCCATTTCTAGGCAGCCTTTACCTTATTGGTAGGAAAAATATATTCTTAAGTATCTCATTATGGCCACATACAAAGCACATGCAATTTGGGCCATGCCCAAATGACAAAGACATCGATAATGACTAGACAAGACATCCAGGCATTGATGACCAAGTGAAAATAGCCTTTATTTGTCTCCAAAGGTGATTTCCATACCTCTTTAAGGTGATGAAGCCATGTATTTTGTCTGGTTGAGTCTTAAATTTAACATTAAAGTTGGGTCGAGCCATTTATAGCCATCCATGTTCTTATATTTGATGATGGGACCACTTCTTCAAACATAAAGACCCTAGCTTGCATAACAAACAATCAAGAATTCAATTTTATATCTCAGGAAGATGAACTTGTGAACATTATTCACTTTACAAGCTCAATTGAGCCCGACGAATCCAATCTTTTATTTTTTAGGAGAAGACATCTTATAGGATCTTAATGTTTATAACCATGAGTTCTCATTAAGAGGCCCACTTTCATTTGAGACAATATGGGGCTATCAAAACAAGTGTTTTAACATGAAGGGCAATATGAAGTTATCCCCTTTTTGAAGTAGAATGTCTTTGGTTGCTTCCTAAGCCTTCCAATACTTTTAGTGACACAAGAACTTCAATTTTGTTTGGGGCAAGGGTTTTATGGGTGATGCAGTGGGGATATTTGAACTTTTGAATTTTAATAACTTGTTGACCTTTTTTCGCATAGGGAGCTCACCAATAGAGATATAGTGCAAAAACAACTTCTAGGCTTTGTCCCCTTCCAATGATCTGAGGATTCAATTAACCCACAAAGAAAGTAGGGTTGTTTATGCATGTTGATAACTCCCAACCTTCTTCAATCTTTGAGAGTGTAGCACATGTTCTAGTTAAACCAATGGAAGCATTTTTTTAATACTTGGTTAGCACAAAGAAAGGTTCTATGAAGCTTCTCAATTCTCACATGTCTAAGCAGTGAGAGGGCCCAACTAGAGAGTACATAGATGCGTGGCAACAAGGATCTTTGCCCTTTATATTTAATATCGGGCAACCAAAGAAACAAGTTCGCCAAACCACTTTGTCACATCCATGCCCATAAACAGGGTCTTGATGCTGGATACACGAATCTGCATTTTGGATACAGATTCCGATACAAATACACTGAGATCCATGTAGGATGTGCCATGTAAATGGATCACTCAAACTCGGAAACAAATCCATGCTACTAAAATGGATCTTGTGCTAGCTAGCCCTCACGTGTTGGATCCCAAACAAATAACATTATAGTTTTTGTTTTGTTTTTTATTTTTTATTTTTTTGAGGATATTTTTCACCTATTTGAAACCCGAAAAACCAAATATTCTGTTTAGATATTAGTTTGATTACTTATTACTAGTTTGTAGGTTGTATAGTTGTACGAGTTATAATTACCTATAGGCTGTATAGCATATGATAATTCTAGTAGGAAAGATCTAACACACCAAAATTTTAATTTTAGTTTTTTGATAATGCTAATAGGAAAGCTTTAAGACAATACATAGATAATAATGCATAGTGTACAAAGGATGGCTATGCCATTAATAATTTAATTAGATCAATCCCATTCAACTCTATGTGAAGAGTCCTCTTACATCAGTATGATACATAGACTATAACATGTTCTAAAACAGTGTACAATATTCATTTACCATTGTAACTAGATGGAAATTTTTAGATTTAAGGCAAATTCCAGGGAAGATTACAGGTCGATCATGATGTAGAGTTGAAATATTCAAATGATGAGCATGTAGACCAGTTTTTGACATGTAGTTAGACCTGCTCTACATCATCATATCAATAGAGTGATAATTGATGAGCCACTAAATTTTGTATCTACATTATCCTTTTTGTATAAAGAATAATGCAACATGGTTTCAGTCTTCAAATTTATAAGTTATCTAATGATTTCAGTTATAATGTTGTGATTCATGAAAAATTTTGATTTTTAACTTTGAATATGTTTTCTAGAATTAAAAAAAATATAATTGTATTATTTTTTTGTATGTGGGATATCTCAACCGTATCCAGATCCTGGCTAACTAATTTCTTATATATGCTAGTTCTCACTCATTAGTCATGTAGACACAATTTGACGTCAGCTTACTATTTACTAATTACTCATGTAGACCCAATTTGAGGTAAACTTACTATTTACTCACACGTGTGACCCCTTATTTCGGTTATAATGCTGTAACATTCCCTCCCTTTTTGGAATGCTTCATCCTCAACGCATAAGATAAAACACCTCTATATGATCTTCACATCGAATTCTCTTCGTTACTAGTAATTTTCATTGTTACTAGTACTTCTCTGTAAGAAATCGTTACTAGTAATGCCCCTTGATAGTTGTCTTCATATAATTATGATCTTTATAAGTTGACCCTTGATAGTTTATTTTTATATAATTATGATCTTTATAAGTTGGAATTCATTGTCCTCGTTCCTTATTATCTATCCATCCATAAGAAATTCTTACTTGGCCCTTTTAGTTTTTCATATAATTACTTTGAACTTTGATTCTATATATAATCATTTTGCTAATTTGTTCTCTTGTGGTACTTAATAATATTTTGTTGTCGTGTAATTGTTCCTTAGTTTTTGATTCCATAAAAGTCGTTAGTACTACCATCTACTTTTCGGGAAGTGAGGATTACTTTCCCGTCTTTCTTGTATATTTCCTTGGTAACGACGATGTTTCATACTTTTGACGATTCTCCTGCATTGGCCACAAACTTATCAATCTTCCTTTCTGGTACATTAAAAACTTGTAGCTTGTGCAGATCTTTGATTGTCCTTCTTTTGAGGGATTATATTGAGTGTTTCTTTGAGTTTTCAAGTTTGGCTTTTACCTTCTTGAGTTGGAGTTCAACTTCTCAGTATTCTTTGATGACCTTGTTGTACCTTCTCTTCCTTTTCCTTTTGAAGCGCGATGCTATCCTTCACTATCTTCACTTTCATTTGTTTGGCAATTCTTGTGTGCATTTCTAATTTGACATCATCTCTATTTATGGATTTTCTAAACTTATATATGTTGCCTTGTCATGATCTTTGATTTTACCTCATCATGCGGCTTTTTTCACTCTTAATTTTGCCATAAGGGTTTGATTATCATTTTACAACCTTTTAAGTTTATCATCTCTCCTTGCAGGTTCTTCCTTTGAGTCAATGGTATCTTCCTTCAATTCGCTTGCCTATTTTTTGTTATTTTTTAAAGTTCCTAACCTCCTTAAAAAGTGCTCGACTAAAGGCCTAGAATTTGGAGAACGAGTAATTTCTTCGTAAGTTCTTCCTTGAACTAACTTCATCCTTTTTGCATGTTTTCTCATTTTTTCCTCTTTATTTATTTATTAGATCTTTATTAACGTGGAATAAATGACCAAAAGTAAGTTTAACGGAACTGCACAGGACATAAGTGGCAATTTAAAGTGGGAGTGAAGGCACTACTATAAAAACAAGAAAAAGGAAAAGCAAGGTGGTCGTTCTTAGAATAGACTTCTGCATTTCTTCCCAGCATAGCTATAATTTGTGTTTCTATGAAGACTATATCACCAATCAAGAGCTTCACAACAAACATGTAGGCTTATAAATAAGTGAATAATGTATTTCTCCAGTTTTCCCTTATTATATTCAATTCTTCACTAGTATCGATACCGTCTTTATCTCCATCAAAATATGATATGAAATTAAAAATTTGTAGGAGAATGGATCATAGTGTCTCCATATAACTATTCAAATCCCACTTCAATATGAATTAATGCTAAAAGTATTGATATCAATATACAAGATCATATACAATCATCTTCGTGGCTATACTAATCTCCTATATAAGATATATACGAATTTTAACTCATTATTCATGTAGGCCCAGTTCCAGTTCTACTGTTTACCTATACGATTGACCCATTATATAATATATTGGTTAAAGTGCCCTAGGATGTTGTAGTCTAACTCTTCTAAGATGGTGTAGTCCGACTCTTCTATGTTTTGGCTTTTTTATTTTTTGGACATATTTTTTTGGTATTTCCCTAAAATCCAACAGGATTTGTTAGAATCACAAGATTGAACTGTGTAGTCTGCATAATCCAGGTGCCCTAGGAGTTTTTGAGGGCATTGAATGCTTTTTTATTTTTTGGATATATTTTTTGGTATTTCCCTAAAATCCAACAGGATTTGTTAGAATCACAAGATTGAGCTGTGTAGTCTGCATAATCTGGGTGCCCCAGGAATTTTTGAGGGCATTGAATACTTCTTTATTTTTTGGACATATTTTTTGGTATTTCCCTAAAATCCAACAGGATTTGTTAGAATCACAAGATTGAGCTGTGTAGTCTGCATAATCCGGGTGCCCCAGGAGTTTTTGAGGGCATTGAATCCATTATGCATTTAAAAATGCTTTTTTAAACATGGAAAGATCACAATCTCACCCACAGTTGCAAGGCTGGATTCAGGCCAGAAAACCCATAATATAGAAGAATCAGACAGTGCCTTTTTTAGTTAATCTGAGTTAATATATTATATGAAGAGCCCTTAGTTGCTTGTCAAATGTGTGAGCTACCCCTCGTTTATTATGATGGCCTGATAGAGTCAGCTTTGTTCAAATTTGTCTATTGATGCTTAGTGTAAGTTCCATTAGGTTAATTTTAGATCCGTGATTCTGGAGGCTAGTATGCAATTTCTGAATCTGCAGTTGTCTGTCCTAGCAGCTTCAGTGGTGTCCGAGGATAGTGTTCTCGCTTTCCACAGAGTCCTCCATTGTGGTTTCGATGTGCCTTGATATAGAGCTCGCTACTAATATTGTAATTTTTATAAAAATGCTAAATAGTTTCAGGGTAGTCAATCTTTATCTCTTAGAAAAAATGTTGTCTGGATTATGAAATTGCGAGGTGCTCAGTTTCAGAAACAAACCCAGTGTACATTTCAATCCTATCCCCTCAGTAAATAAATTAGGGCCTCTAATATATCTTTATTACCTTGAGAAGAATTAGATTTTGATGACCTTTCCTCCCTCATTTGTTACTAAACTGAGTTACTGTTCCTTCCATCTGTTTACTGTGCACGTGGACAAGAATATCTACTTTCTGAGCACGTGAGCTTGTTTCAATAAAAGTAACACTCTTGTAAATAGCTAATTTGTTGGCTTTTTTGGTTGCAGTGCTATTACAGATGCATGCGTGGCAATGCAAGAGTGGGTGGACCACCCCAATGCAGATACTACTCTGGACCGTATTCTTCCTTGCGTAGATAAATCCACGACGAATCAAACTTTGTATAAAAGCAAAGAAGTAACAAGTGACTTGGTGAATGTTACAAACCAAGTGATAACCAATGTTGCAAATGGAAATATGTCTCCCAATGCTGGTGCCGCTTATTACAACCAATCTGGCCCATTAATGCCCGCGCTTTGTAATCCATTTGATTACCAGTTGAATGATCGACCATGTTTACCTCAAGAAGTCAATTTTACCAATGCAGCTCAGGTATTTGCCTCGTATCTACTACCATTCAGCATGCGTTTTCCAATATTTTCTTGGGTCTAATGGATGCGGATGCTCCTTGCAGGTCTGGCAGAATTATGTCTGCAACGTTTCCAATGGTATTTGCGTTACACCTGGCAGGGTAACACCAAACATATCTGCGCAATTGGTGACAGCAGTCAATCTCAGTTATGGCTTACAGCATTACACTCCATTTCTCCTGGACCTGACCGACTGCACTTTTGTGCGTGAGACGTTCACAACAATCAGGCAGGTTTATTGCCCTGTTCTGCAACTACATGTAAAGTGGGTGTACATTGGGTTGGCACTAGTATCAGTTGGTGTCATGCTTTCATTGATATTCTGGATTATCTGCACACGGCAGATGCCTCACAGAGATGAAAAGTTTAATCCAATTACAACCAAAATGATGGACAAACCATCTGTACAAATGGAAAGTAAAGAGAAGGCTAGTGTATAGGCCTGTCATCATACAGAATAATACCAAGTGAGCATGAGGCGTGTCTGCAGTGGATAGTTTAGTGCATCAAATGGAAAATGGGTTGCCTTTATATGACAACAACATGGATGCACTGATGGTACAAGTGCAGTTCCAGTAAGTCTTGGAGCCACACTAAGTGCAAGTTCTCAGCAAAATGCGCCCGGCCACTTTGGTGCTAGACGACAAATAGTTTAGTTCTACAGAGATGATAAAAGTTTCTATTTCAATATATGTAGTACAGAAAATGGAGGATTGTTGACAAGAGAGAATATATATTTTTTTGCTCTACAGCCGTAAGGCATTCAATTTTCCATCACAGCATGTCCTTGTAATATTGAATATTCATGTGTGTGAATGTCGCGATTTATAGATTCTCACTATCAAGGACACACACTTGCTCTCACATACACTTTATCTTCCGTGATCATTAACATGCACTACTATTATAACAAGCATCAATACAGCTTTGATTTTTGGGGATGTTTCAGAAACACCATTGCTTTGTTTCAGAGTGGTGCATATTGTAAACATGAAATTCTTTGTATAGAGAAAATGATTGTAATGTCTTTGTAATCAAGAAGGGGAGTAAAAAACAGAATTAGTTCATAATTAAATCAAGGGATCACTTGGTTTTGTCATTTCTGAAGTATTGAACATATTAAACAAAACCCATGTTATTAATGTGATATATTTAAAACATTATTATTGTCTGAAGGATTGAATCATATTATTTTTTGTTTGTTAGTCAAGTAGTTTGAGTTTTTCAGGTTTGACTTGAGAAACCATAATCTAGGGGCATTTAAGCCGTTAAAATCATCCGGTGATCTTATTCGATCTGGGCCACACCAACCTTAACATGACTGGATTTTTGCCTATAAAGTTTTGAACCTGCGACCTTCACATCACATAGTGACTTAACAGTACACTCTATGGCTCTCTATTCTACATCTCATGAGCACTTGCATCCCATTATTACACCATATAATTGATATTCATTTATTATTCACATGAACAAAAAATATATATAGATCTAGAATTTGCACCAATTTAATTATATTTTTAAACTAATTATATATAAATGAGTAGTATATATCACAAGTAATTTTATACGAGGATAGGAAAATATTGTGTAAATTATAACACTACCATTGTCAAATTTGGAAGGGAGCAAAATATTAATCAATATTTTTCCATCCCAATAACTTAATTCTAAAAACCATTATTTTGTCAAACTTGGAAGGGAGAAAAATATTATTCAATATTTTTCCATCCCAATAACTTAATTCTAAAAACAATTATTATCTCACTCACTTAATTTTAAAAACCATTATTATTTAAAAAGAGATTTTGATAAAAAATATTGTTATTATGTAAATTATAAAATAATGGAAAAAAATACTAAAATTTCAAATTTTTTTTTCTTTTCAATATGGTGAATATCCTTTTATTATTGTAAAATATTTTTTCTATTCCCTTCCCTAAATTCCTTCTCCTAGAGTGGTAAAAGTTTGTAACTTAAATATTTTTTCCATTCCTTCTCCTAAAGTGATGAAGGTTTTTAATTTAAGAATTTTGAAATTTCTATACAGCAGTGAGGTTTTTAACTTGAAAGATTTATAAAATATCCATGCAATAACTTAGTATCTCCTCACCTAAAATAGTTCAAGATCTAAGGAGTTTTTTATATCATTTTTTCTAATATTATGAAATTATTTCTGTTATTATATAATCTCTTTTCCATTCTCTTCAGTCTTTTGAAATGGTGAAAGTTTTTCATTTTGATTTTCAGAATTTTAATACCATAGCTCTGTAAAATGGGATAGCATGGGAACTCTTTTTTGAGTATGAAATTTCTCTTTTCTTGAAATGGTAAAGCCTTTTTACTTTTTACTTTTGATTTTCAGAATTCCCATCCCATGAGCCCCTCCTAAACTGGTTTAGCAATTTATTTTTGTTTTTTGAGTTTTAGAATTTTTCATACAATGAGCAAATGTTCAATATTTGTTAATATGAACAATTTGACATGCTTAATTATTGGGGATGTGTTTTCTTTGACTTTTGAGAATTTTCATCTAATGATATAATGTCCAGTGTTTATTAAGCAAGCTTATAAATCTTAATTTTATCAATAATATTTAATTTAAATTACTTCAAAATTTGTTTTGTTAAATTAGATAACTATTGGAGTTATAAGTAAATTATCAAGGGATATGTGAGAAATTGGACATGAGAATATCAAAATTATTTTGATTTATCCTACCAAGATTGTTCGATAAAGCGGTAAAGAAACCACTTTTGATTTATTGAACATTGAGACATTTAGAATATTTTAAAATCTGTTGATTGGAAAAGTAGGATTACAACCTCTTTTTAGGATTAGAGGACACCACATCTAATTGAGAGGGTGGTTTTCAACTTACACGTATTATAAGTATGATGTTGTCAAAGTTCTTTTCAATTTTCAATGAGATTGTTTGACATAATTTTAATGTGTCAATTTATCTTTGATTGATTTATTGACCATTAAGACATTTTAGAAGATTCTTAATTTTTCCAACTTAAAAAATTAGAATTGGAATCCTTTTATGATAATGTTTAACTTATTTCCAATTATGATTAAGTTTAAAATTTGTTTTTATAGTTTTTCTTAATAAAATAGAAGCAACTTCTAATGGAAGACAATGGATATAAACATACATCACTTCCCTTTAATTATAACAATGTAAAAAAAAATTGAGAAATGGAAAAACCTGCAAAGATATTGATTATGTCAATCAAGTAAAAAATCCAGTTGTGAGCAAGTTTAGGAGTTTAAGCCTTCAGCCAACAATTTGCATACAAAATATTGACACCTATATACTAAGTGATTGATTGTTGTAATTACATTGCTCTTTCAAACTCAATATATCTCTTTCTTGGCATATATACACAATTGTCAAATTCATAATTAAGAATAAAAATAAAACATAACATAGAAACAAAAATTAGATTCATACTAAGAGAGATTTTCTATTCTTATCTCTTGATCTTGATGGCTCTGTTCAACTATTTTTGAGTTATGGTTGGAGTCATAGTTTTCATCAATATAAATAAAGTAAATAACATAGTTACCCACTTAACAATAACTCTTAAGAGCTTTTTACTTTATTTTAGAGATTGGAGTTAGTGTGGTTTCTACTTCAATTTCAAAATATGGTGTTATTAATAGAACACATTTTTTCAAAGTTAAATTACAACATTTTGCAATCATGATTTGAAATGTTGGAAACAAAAGCTTTAAAATCCACACTCAAAATGAAATTACAACTCTTAATCATAAAAAATGATATACTAATTTAATAACAATTTAATTCAATTATTATTATTATATTATATTATTCAATGTTTTATTTAAACTAATATTTAATATTCACAAAACTCTTATCAGGGAAAGAAAAACAGAAGTTAATTAATTTTAATACAAGTTTCATTGTGTAAAAATTATATTATATAAATTATATTTATATTAAATAAGATTATCAACCAATTTGGAAAGTCAAAAGAGAAAAGGGAATCAATTTAGATAGAAAATACCCATACTACGAGTATAGTGCAGGGATCTAGTACATGTTGATACTCCAACCATCATCTTTGTTAAGGTTGACATGCATTTTCTCAATTTCTAAATCTTTCTTCAACTTATGGTGATGAAAATGGTTGACACTTGCTAGGACCTTATCCTCTTCAATGCAGATGTGATAGTTAGTCTTTTCTACATGTTCAACTAAAGCAAAGGAGCGAGATCTTCCATGTTTTATGTCTGCCGTGTGTTCACAGATCTTTTGATTTATTAATCGACTAGTTTCACCAATGTATGGAGTCTTGCAGGAGCAAGGAATAATGTATACAACTTTTTTCTCCTTGGGATCGATTGGGTCCTTCATTGATTTAAGAGAGCTCCGGATAGTGTTAAGGGGCTTGAAAGTGGAAGAAACATTATTTTTCTTAGGATTCTAGAAATCTTATCCGTGGTCCTTTGGATAAATGGAAGGTGCACTCTGGATGATCAATCTTTGGGAACTTTTCTAGGACCTTTTTCAGCCTTAAGAAAAGCCCAGAGACCCTGGAATTCACTATAAACATTTCGATTAAAAACATCTAAGAGGTGGGATTTCTCTTCCTTGAGGTGGAATTCATCAGAGATTCTAACTTGCTTTGGTGGCCAAGGCGCTGAGAACACCTAAGCAGGAAAATGATGGGATTTAACATGAAGACACTGCTCACTGTGAGTCTTTTTCCGAAAGACCTGATGGGAGAGAGAGTCGTCATCCCTTTTGGAAATGAGAACTTGTAGGAAGGGTAGGCTTCCCTCAACTTTGAATTCCATTGTGAATTTTATGGCTATGGATTGGCTATTGAGATGTTGGAGAAAAGGTTCTACCTTTTCTCTTCCATGGGGTCAGATGACGCAAGTGTCATCCACAAATCTTTTCCAGAGTTTGGGTTGGAAAAGGGTTGAGGACAGGGCCTTGGACTTAAAATCCTCCATGAAGAGATTGGCCACCATAGGGGATAGGGGGGAACCTATGGCGACCCCACATGTTTTCTCATAGAATTCACCATCAAAACTAGAGAAGGTAGAGTTAAGAAAAATTTCAACGAGATGGGCATGAACATTATTAATGAGAATAGTGTTAGATCAGAGATTGATGAACATCATTAATGAGAATGCTGGTGTATAAAGAGACCACATCAAAACTTACCAGCTTATTCTAAAGCCTTTTAACTCATTAATAAAAGATTAAAAATCTTTGACAAATGAATCTCTATAGGAACTTAGCTAGAAGATAAGTCCGGCCACCTATGGTGTTGACTATTGACTAGAAGATAAGTAGGGCCACCTATGATATTGACTATGGGGTGAAGGAGCTCATTCTTTATGAATGTTAAGAAGACCATAAATCCTAAAAATAATTAAAAAAATATTAAATTAAACATAAATAAATAAATAAATATAAAAAATGATATTTTTAATATCAAAAGTAATTAAAAAATAGACTTAATTTTTTATTTTATTTTATTTTGAAAAAACTTATAAAAAATTAACAAAATTTTCCCTATATAACTTTTACTCATTATAATTCTATTATTTTAATTATTATAATTCTATTATTTTAATTAAGTTCTCTATTTTTAAATATTTGATATTTTTGTTTCTGTTGAAATATTTTTTTAAGTTTATCTATACCAGTTTTTATTTTAATATTTTAATTATGTTCTTTATTTTTAAATATATTTGATATTTTTGTTTTGGTTAAAATAGTTTTTTAAGTTTATAATATTTTGTTAGGGTTAAAATAGCTTTTTAAATTAACACAAAGTTTTTCTGTGCAATGTTTTTTTGTTTTTAAATAAATCTTCCACTTCCGTTTTCATTTTAATTATATATATATATATATATATATTACAGCGAAGGTGTTCTTTAAGGACGCGTGAGCCCACCCACCCTCGCTTGTCGAAAGCCTATACGAAAACGCCACGTATCAGCAGAATGCGAGTGCGGCGCCTGGGTTCTATAAGGACGCGTTAGCCCACCGACCCTCGCTTGTCCAAAGCCTATCCGAAAACGCCACGTATCAGCGGGAGTGCGAGTGCGGCCCCTGACACGACGGTGGTGGTGCTGCTGAGAAGACCAACCCCTTCACCTATCCGAAAATGAAACGTCTCGGCGGGAGTGGGAGTGGGAGTGGGAGTGCGAGTGCGGCACTGGGCTCGGCGGTGGTGCTGCTGACACGACCAACCACTCACGGAATTGCAGAACGCCGCCGCCACTGCCGATGAATGGTGTTTTAACATACCTGAAAAATGAAGCTAATTAATCAGGGAAAACTTGAAAATGGCTTTTACAGAGGGCCGAGGCTTGCATTCCAATCAAATATGTAATTGATGGCTTTGAAGTGTACAATTTTGGAGAAATTTGAGGAAAACGATTTGCCATTGGCGTTTATTCGATGGCGTCCATCTGGAAACGAGAATGGGATGACAGAGGAAGCCTCTGACCGAAAAAAAAGCATAATTCTGTGACTTGTGTAGGATGGGAAGCAGCGAAACAGAATTTGGGGATAGTGATAATGCGTTGAAGGCGAGAGACGCCATAAATATTTTAAGTGAAAAAATGCATTGCAGGACACTCGGAAGGATTTGATAATTCTCTGCAGAACGGGAAAACTCTAGCGAAAAGTAACGACCAGAGAGGGCATTTTGTATTTATTGAATTACATTGCATTGTGCAGGAGGAAATATTGTTTGATGCTGCTAAAGTTAAAACGTATTTTTGCGTATCGTTGTTTTGCATCGGATTCGAACTCTCGTCTACGAATCGTATATTATCATCAAGTTTTTTCGTTTTAACAAAGCTCTCTCTCTCCTCCGCGGGCCTTAATTCTGTGGAGTGTCTTTCGATGGAAAGTCTAATGGGCATGTTTTTCAAATCGCGATCAAAGTTTAATGGGTATGTTTAATGCTTTTGTATCTGTATTATTTAAGTGTGTTTATATGATATGTACATTTTTTACATGTGCATTTTCCTTCTTGTTCAAAGCCTTTAGTTGTAAACATCTAGCAAGTTGGAGTTGACACTCACACAGACGAACCATTATATAAAGAACTCAATGCCAGGCAAGTAGAATAACTCTTGGAAGTATGGTGTTATTCAAACATATTAGGAAATAAATGGGTGTTTGGAATGAGGGTTGAATAATTATTCTCCACCCATTATTGTATAATATTTGGAATTTTATGCTAGATGATTATGTTTAGAATTGTAAGTGAAAAGTGGTGTTTTTAAAATCGAGCTTTAAATCATAATTATAAAGCTAAAATTTGATTTCTATATGATATGAAATAAATTTATAAAGCTTAAATTTGATTTCTATATGATATGAAATAAATTAGGTGGAAGGTTTTAAAGTCTAAAATTGCTATAGTCTAACTCATAAATTAGGTGAAACTTTTTAAGTCTAAAATTGCTATAGTCCAGTGTTTTTTTTAGCATAATCTAATTAATATGCAAGAATTGGGTGGAATTTTTTAAAGTCTAAAATTACCATAGTTTAGCTTTTTTAGCACAATCTAACTAATAGACAAGATTCAGTTTGATCATTTGAAGTAGGGTGTAGTAGAAAATGTAGTTGGACAATGTTGTATTATTGACTTGTAACAAATTCCATTTCTTTTTAGATAAATTTTGCTATACAATTTTTTGTTACAATAGGTAGATTGGTGATTCCTTGGCATTTTGTGGCTGTTGTGGCCGCCTAGCTTAACCCATCAATTATTTATGTAGCTTTATGTAGGCTTCTAGTTTATACATAAAGCCATAGACTCCATCCTTTGATCCATTGGCTGATATTTTAACCTCGTCTGCAGTTTGAGTTAGACTCTCAATTCCATGTTTGTTGCATTTTTGGGGTCTATCCTCTCCTCGAGCTATTGGTAGAGCTTGGTATTTAACTTCTGGTGTCATTGATGTCAAAGGAAGCTCAACAAGTACTTATTGTAGTGTTATTGATGTTAAAAGGCTGAGCAGTGATCAAAGTAATCCCATGTGCTCCAATATTGACGCAATTTTCTTTTTAGAAGGAAGCAAGCCTATGTGGCTAGAAGGGACAAAATTGGGATAATGCCTCATTGCTAGTGCATTTACAAAAATGGATTATATAAAGGCCAAACAAGTTGTTCTTACTGTTATTCAAGTAGGAGCAAGATCTGGTATTGCCCTCATTAGAGAATTTTTGAGGTCTAAAATGGGCCTCCTAAAAAAAATGTACAACCAAAATAAAATTTATAAGAACTAATAGGATTCAAGATGACGACACCAACCATGGGGGATGATTCACCATTTTTGGGGTAAAAAAGTAAAATTATTAAAAATTAATAAAATAATAAAACTATTTTTTCAATTTAACTCCCTAAGGTTTTACTCAAATTTCGAGCGGGAGTACTCGTTTGATGCAAAATTTAATTCCTCATCCAAGGAGTACCCATGTTGCATACTTTCAATGGACCTTGGGCCCATCGAAAGTATGCAACATGGGTACTCCTTGGATGAGGAATCAAATTTTGCATCCAACAAGTGTTTCCGCTCGAAATTTGAGTAAACCCATCGGGAGATAAGTTGAAAATACGAGTTGAAAAAGTTCATTTTTATTTTTTCCCCTCTAAAATTTGATAATGTAATCTAATATTATTTTATTATTTCCACTATTATTTATAATTTCCTTAGGAGACCCATTTTAAACCTCAAATTTCCCCTAATGAGTTGTGATTCTATTTACAAAATTTGGATCCTTTGCCAAGATATTCACAAAGGATGATGCTATCCTGGAGGTAGTAAGATATGGAGTTTTGTTCATTGTTGGTTCTCAATCAATCAATACCCTTGCATTTGTATTTCATGGCCTTCACTATGGAATATCACATTTTTCACATGGAGCCTAGGCAATGATGATTGTTGAAAGATTATCCTCAATATTTTTCCATTCTCAGTGACCATATTCTTGTAGATAAAGAGGAATGCCAAAAGAATTTAAGTGATTGGAAAGAAAGACACCCATGGACTAGGTCCAATTCCTTATTTTGGCTATAGTTGGTTGGGTTACCTTGATTGGTTCTTTTGAAATGCCAAGAATTTTTTATGTTGCATTTGCAAAGTGCACAAGTTGGCTATTATACAAACATATACTCTTTTGTTATTTTCCATCGAGGTATTGGGATTGACCACACCAGTGATGATTTTACCATGGAGAATGTGGATGTGCTTCTCTCTCGAGCTTGGGATTGGATGCTTCCGATGACAGGATGTGGATATTTTTATGGGAACCTCCACTAATGAAGGTAAAATGATTGTGCATTCATGATACTAGACAAGCTTGTCACTTTCCCATTCTATGAGTAGTAGAGAGTCCACACAAATGAACGAGAAAGTTGGAAACCTACTAGGAAAGGTATTTATGTTGAGCACATATGATTTGAGAACATGGAATGTAGTTTGAGAAATTTGTTTGGAAAATGCACAATTCAAGAACCAACATTTGGAATAGGCTCCGAAGGATCCGATTCTTGGAGTGACAATTTCCTATTTGAGCTTTGTAAAATTTAATTTGGGTGTTAGGGCATATCGAACCGAGGAAGGAAAAACTCTCGTGCTGGATGTTATTAGGAAAGCAACAGAGTTCTTAATTCAAGAAAAGTCTCGATATAACGAGTATTTTCCCATAGCTAGTCTTGCTGAGTTCAACAAACTAGGTACAAAGCTAATTCTTGGTAATGGAAGTATTGTTATTGCAAAGAAAAGGGTTGCCACCTGCCACTATGCAAAACTTGTCTAGAACATGTTCTCTCTGGGTTGGGGCTGAGTTTTTGTCAAAGCATTATAGCCAACACTAATTTATATTCCATTATCCCCACAGGGTAACCATCCCAAGATATTTACTCTTGGAGGATTGAGTGTGAAGACATATCGCTATTATGATCCAATTACACATGGGCTTGATTACCAAGGTATGCTTGAAGATATACATGAAGATCTAGCTAGAGCTATAGTGCTCTTCCATGCATGTGCACATAATCCCACTAGTTTGGATCCTACAATAAGATTAAAAGGTCTGCTGCCATTTTTTGATAGTGCTTATCAAGGATTTTCCAATGGAAGCCTTGATGCAGATGCATACTTTGTTCATTTGTTTCTCAGAGATTATGGTGAATGCTTTAGTGGTCATAGTTATGCAAAGAATATGGGAATGTATTCTTAGTATTGTTTTTAGGAGTGCAACCATGGCAACAAGAGTTGAAATTTAGTTGAAATTGGTTATTAGCCCAATGTACTCAAGCCCCCTATTCATGGTGCTTTGATTGTGGCAACCATTTTCAGTGACAAGAATATATATTGACTATTAAATTGAAAAATATGGAATGTCACATTATTAGCATGCACCATCAACTCTATGATGCTATAAAGGCTCATGGAACCCTTGGAGTTAGGAGCCACATTATTAATCAAATTGGAATGTTCACTTTTACTTAAGTTGAGCAAAAATCAAGTTGCATGTATTATTACAGAGGCTATTGTTTTATTCATTGAAACCTGGTTGTCATTATTTTTCCTTGAACAAACTTTAGGCAGCTCCATAAGTTTGCAAGACATATTTTGACACGGTCAAGACACAATTCCATGGGACCAAACAATGATATTGATTTAAACCACGGGTTCCAAACCATTGTAAATGTTGGACAAGAGAAAACAAAAAAAAATATAAATAAATGGCCAAACAAATTAAGCAGATAGAAAATTAGTGAGTGTTGAAGGAGAAATTGGATGAAGAGTGTTGTTTGGAGAGTAGGAGGATAATGGAGAGTTGAATGTTTCATAGAGACATATCATAACTAGATTAGTTGAGATCAAATTGCAGAATAGAGAGCTGTAAGGTGTTGAAACTAGTTAAGATTAAATATTTAATGATCAGTGAAGGTGATTGAAGAGGAGCTGATTGGATCAACAACAAATAAAATACAAATTGGAGATCTCAAAGGAGATTGGAGTCTCCAGGAGGTGTGCACCTACAAAAATTTGAAAGGTGATTGGTGTCTCTAGTAGGTTGGTGCCAATAAAAACTTTGAAAGGGGATTGGTGTATCCAATAAGTTGATACCTGCAAATTTGAAAGGGAATTGGTGTATCCAACAAGTTGATACCTTCAAATTTGAAAGGGGATTGGTGTATCCTGCAAGTTAGTGCTTGCAACAACTGTAACAACATGTTGGTGCCTATATCCATTAATAAATACAACTAGTTTTTGGTTTTCTCCCAATTGGGTTTCCATATAAAACTCTAAATATTGTGTTTGAATGGTTAATAGTTGGGTTAAATCAATTCATTGCGAGTGAGTGTGTTAAAAAAGACAAAAAATGAAGAATACTGATACACCCCCCCTGGAGTGTTCTACATTTGGTATGCTATATTTTGGAAGACACAGAGTCAATAATTTCAACTTTTGTACATATGCTCGAATGTGTGGAAATAGAATTCAACAAATGGTTTCTTACATAAATATTTTTGACAGGAGAAAACTATTTGCGGTCTCAACAGTAGGATTATGAAAGGATTCCTTGCATCATAGAGTTTGTTTCAAAATAGGGCACCTTACAATATAATGTCCTAAATGTTCACATAAGGCCATAAAACCCCATTAAAAATCAACCTCGTCGAAGGATTCCAATGAAGATTATCAACTCACTGGAACTGAAGTATCACTTGAATTGGATCCTCCTAAAGAATGGTCCAAAGAGGCTTCCTTGAAAAATAGTGGAGTATATCTAACAAAAAATTATTCGATACACCACTTGATATGTTTTCTATCCTCCCTTGGATGACCTAAAAGAGGAAAAAAAGAAACTTAGTGGTGTATAAAAGGATCCAAAGCAAGCTTGGGACACTCCTTCAAAAGAAGACCCTCCATCTCAACAAGCGTTGCTAACATTTAGATAAACTTCTCAAGCAATTTGTGTTGATCACACTGAAGAGGATGAGATAGAAGTGTAATTAGTTCCCCTAGCTCAAGACCAATCAGAAATGGAAGGAACAACGAGGACCTTAGCAAAGATAAAGGAAGCATGAACAACAATAGTAAAGAAGACAAAATCACCTGAAGTAGCACAACCAATAGTGACAAGAAGTTGGTCTTGTAATCCAATTTAGTAATGTGGTGTTTTCGTGTTTTATGATGAAGTTGTATAACATAGTATTGTATGTGGTATGTAGATGGAATTTTTAGAACATAATTAGTGGGATTTTTTGAATTACATTACCATGGTGGGAAACCAAATTTGTATGACTTTTTCTATGAGTTTTTTTTACAACTTTTTTTATTAATAAACATTCCTTAGTGTCGAGGTGATAGGTGCAAGAGGGTTTCTCTTGACCTATGAGGAAATATTGATTTATCATATTATGAGTCTTGTAATAGTCACAAAAAATCAACCTAAACCTTATATTCCTTGAAGCCCCCTCTGATTAATGAACTGTTTCATCATGGTGTCATGGCATCATTCATTCTCATGCAAAACAACTACATAACACACCATCTCAATCTCAGTGTCCTTCACATAGTACACATAACCCTCAACATCATTTACATAGCTCACACAACCCCCAAATATCCTTATAACTATTCCCCTCACTCAATCCAGTGTGGTGGTGGGATGAATCACATGCCAATGTGTTTAATCCTCGGAAATTACCATTGTTTCCTTGAGCGGTCTTCAACGTTGATGGGACTGACAATAACGGGCAACAATTTCCACTTCCTACTTATGTGCAAAATTCATGCTCATATCCATTCCAAAACATAGGTTTGCATTGATATAAGGCTATCTATGTACATACATTTTTGGAAAATTAGTGTTCAATTCCATAAAAGATCATGTAAAAAACAGAAATTTTGGCAATCAAAGCCATCATTTGGAAATTTACATGGGTTTGGAGGGAATGCACTCCTCTCGATGTAGTCTACAAATTTTGTTTTCCAACCTTTCAGTTAAGTTTGAATCTTCTCTAAAAATTATTTTCCAACTCAGACAAACTCTTCAACAACCTTAGGATGAGTGTGGAGCCCTATGATCCGAGTAAGAGAAATCTAAACTCAGAAAAACATTCAACAACCCTAGGATGAGTGTGGAGCCATATGCTCTGAGTAAGAGAACTCTAAATTCTCCAAGCAGTATCCATGCAGACTCAATCTACATTAGAATACTTAGCAACAAGTTCTCCACACTTAGAAATGGGCCTCCAACTAGACCTAAATTCTCTTGCTCCTAGAAGTTCACATATTGAAAAATATGCTCAGTAGCTTCTCCCTTTCAGGGTTTTTCATGTGCAGTGTTTTGTTTTTAAATGTGGTTCACAGACACTGAGTAGCCTCTATATCCACAGGAAAATCCAGGTAGATCATCCCAAAGGGATCTACCTACCGACCAAACTAGCAAGGCCTAACCCCAAGGGAATCAAGGAGATTTGAACTCGTGACCTCCCAATAAGTGAGGTACTTAGCAATAGGAAATCGACTAATTGAGTTATCCCTCAGAAATGCAGTGTTTTGTTTTCTTTTTAGTAGGAGTATTTTACATACACTATAAATCTAACTATCCCTTGGAAATTTTGTACTCCTTTCTTTGTATTATTATGAAACTAATTTTAGAATCATATTTTGGAGTTTGTTATTATTTGTGGAAGATAATAATAATTTCAATATTTTTAGTTTTTTAATTTTTATTTATTTATTTTTTCTTTCCAAATAATAAAAAAAGTTATATTTTTTATTCTATATTTTCTTTTAAATGTCCATTTTTAAAACCATTCTAGATCCATCCTAACCCCAGATCTATCAAGAACCTACATGGATCAAATATATCGAGGTGAAAACATCTTTTATATGTGTAAACATTGAGGAAAGGTTTGCACCTTCAGAGATTTGATCCCTCTCGGTGATTGATAGATTTCGAGTTAAGATGGATCTAGGCTGGTTATATATCCCTCCATATCTCCTTCTTTGTATCATTATTCCCCCCCCCACAAACACATGCACTCTCCCTCTATCCATATATATCGATCTCTCCTCCCCTCCCTCTTTTTGACTCTGTCTTCTTCCCTCTCTCCCCCTTCCATGATCTATATCACTATCTCCCTTTGTCTCTCCTTCTTTGTCTCTCTATCTCACCCCTCAAACAAACACACACACTCTCTCTCCATATCTATATATCTATCTCTCCTTCCATCTTCCTCTCCATCTCTCTCTCTTCCCCTTCTCTCCCTCGCTCTCCCTCTCTCCCTTCTCACCCTCTCTTTATCTTTCCACCTTTCTCTCTTTATGTCTATTTTTCCCTCCCACTCTCCTTCTCTCTCTCAAATCCCCTCTCTCTTGCTTCTTATCTCTCCCTTTCTCTCCCACCTCCCTTTGTCTCTCCCCCCCATCACTCTTTATTTCTCTCTTCCCCCCAACTCTGTCACTATCTCCCTCCCTATCTCCTCCTCTACCCCGCCTTCTCTCCCCCCTCCCTCTCATTTTCTTCCTCCCTCTCTCTTTCCATCCTCTCCTTCTCTCTCTCTTCCCTTCTCTCCTCTCTCACTCACTCTCTCCCTTGAATATCCTTCTCTCTCTCCACCTATATATATATATATATGTATGTATTTGTTCTTCTCTCTCTGTCTCACTCTCACGTCCTCTATTTATTCCTTCTTCTCTCTTCCTTTCTCACCCACCTCCCTTTGTCTCTCCCCTCCATATCTCTCTCTCTCTACCCTTAAACTATGTAACAACCTCTCTTTCTCTCTCCTTCTCTCTCCCCCCCTCTCTCCCCACTCCATCTCTATGTATCCTTCTCTCTCCTCTCATCCCATCTATCTTCCCTCACTCATCTCCCCTCTCCCTCTTTCTCTCTCCATCTCTCCCTTGTCACTCCACCTCTCTCTACCTTTATCTCTATATTTTTGTTCTTCCCTCCCTCTCTCTCCCCCTCCAACACCATCTCTCTCCCTCCCTCTCTCCTTCTCTGCCTCCCCTATCGTCTCTCTTCATTTATCTCTCTCCCTCTCTCCCTCCTCCCCATATCTATCTCTTTTTTCTCTACCCATCCTCTACCACTGTCACTATCTCCCCCCCTCTCCATCCATATGATCTAGAATTGTCACTCTATGTAATGAATGATATATGTAAGGTCTAATATATATTGCATTTTAATTTTTGACTGTGAAATGAGTTATGGTGTTTGGGCATACTATTGATAAGCCATTGTATTGGGCCATGATATTGTGACATAAGTTATTTACAAGTTAATAATATCCATGTTAAAGTGGGGTGAATATCGATGGTTAAAAATATTATAAGTTTATTGTAAGCATTAAGTTTTTGTGTGCTTATTAATTAAATTTAAATATTGTTATGGAAGCATTATTTGTCCTTTCCAAGGCAAGACTCGAACAATCGATTTGTGTATTGATCACTATTAGTTTAACATTGACCAATGTAAATTATAATGTTTAACTTTGAAAAATAAATATTTATTTTTCAATATTATTAAAAAATTTATTTTTCAAACATTTGATTGGGCCATAATTTGAAGGTCTTGTTGCAGCCTTTGCACAATATAATTCCATATATAAATTATAATTTTTAACTTTGAAAAATAAATATTTATTTTTCAATATTATTTAAAAAACTATTTTTCAAACATTTGATTAGGCCATAACTTGAAGGTCTTATTGCATCCTTTGCACAATATAATTCCATATGGATAACTACCTTACATATTTTACGCCATAATTTATGGATATGGTTGCAATATTCATGTATGATTTTAGAAATTTGTGTAGTAATTTTTTTCTTAAGCTTCACAAGAAAACCATCTAAAAATAAAATCTTTGAAAATAGTTTATACCATCAGTTACTTCCATGATAATTTAAGGAAGTCTTTGCATAAAAAATGGATAAGAATAAAATGTCAATAAATACACTTAGCGGAAGTTACTTCCCACCATTAAATAGTTTATACCATCAATTACTTCCCACCATAATTTAAGGAAGTCTTTGCATAAAAAATGGATAAGAATAAAATGTAAATAAATACACTTAGCAGGAGTTACTTCCCACCATTATTTATGTTTTCCTCGACACTTATGCAAGAGTAAAACTGTAAATATGTAGACTTACTAGTGCCTAATACCTACCAAAATTTATGGAAGTTCTTTTTCAAAATTAATCAATTTACTTGTCCACTCCACATCTTAATTTATTAGTTCCTATCAAAGCAAGACTATAGGATGAATTTTCTATTGGGCACTACTAATTTAGCATTGACCAATGTAAATTATAACTAATTTATGACATTGCACATTCATTCATTGAATATTAAAAAATACCTCTAATTTCACTAAATATCAATATGTACATTCCAAAATATTTTTGTTAAACCTCCCTCCCAATACATCTTTCCAAATCTTTGCAATTAAGATGATGTAGACCAAACACATGCAAGAATATATCATGATAATAAAATACATAAGTTTGGAATGGAAACTAGTTAAGAGATTCATAGAGAGATTTTGGGAGATTGTTATGAATATGGTTGAACTATATATTTAACTATGAAAAAGTTGTTATAGTCACCTACTGTTATATAAAAGGAATTAATTGTACAATAGACACACATAGAAATGACAATAAATTCACCCCTAGGGTTACTTGAGTTTAAAATTTCAATGTCCCTTGCTTGTGCATATGAAGTTTTTATTGTTGTACATATCTAAATCCAATATTTCGTATAATTGTTAAGTTTTTGAGTCACAAACAAATATTATAGATTCATGGTTAATTGTATGAAGAAGAGTTGTCACAATGATTTGTGAGAAGTGCAATTTATTGTAAAGAGTAGGCTAGTGTTATTCTATATAATGAGCTATGGTTGCTATGATGATGATGTTGCAATGAGAATGGTGAAGATATGACTATGATTGGCTTATTGAAGAAGACAAAACAAATGTTTTAAATGCATGCAATAAAATGAAAAGGCACAATTGAAAGTAAAATCATTGTTTTTAGAGTGAATGTTGGAAGAGAAAAATCAAAGGATATATATATATATATATATATATATATATATATATATATATATATATATATATATATATTTGAAATTAATAAAATGCAAATTGAAACCATTATGCACAACCAAATTAAGCATACAATATAGCTTTGGAAAGGCCTTTTTAGAGTTATAACATAACTCTCTCAAAATTGATTAAAAAAATCAACTTTGAAAGACAAAATCTTGTTAAAGTCCACCCAAAATAGGAAAATGAATTCTACAAGTGAAAAACATGTTTCTCTAATTGTAGAAACTAACTTTTCTTGAGATACAATTACAAATAAGATACTCAAGCGATTATTCAAATGGTTATACCTTTTTCAATTGATTGAATCATGATTAGTAATATTTTATCAATGAAATTTTCATGGTTTTTCAAAGCTACAACGAAATATTTTCATGCAAGGTTTGCAGATTGCACACATAGATTCGAGGCAATGTGAAGGTCAGGGAAAAAATTAGGGGATAATTTTCAGCCATGGACTAATTTTCCACTTTTTTTTTTTTTCTTCTTTTGTATCTCGAAAAAGAAATGCATCATTTCCCATTTTTTCTCCAAATTTTATGATCCAAGTGGATATTGGTGGCCACCTGCCTATTCCACTTGGACCCCCAACACTGTTTCATTTCATTTTCCTATTTTCCAGCACAATTTCCTATTTCAACAATTTTCTATTTTTGGCAGTTTTTTGGGTCCTAAACTTCTAGAGTCGCTTGGAGGCCCCAAATGATGTTTTTTGGGAAAATGGGAAAACATGAGACTCTAAGTGATGATTGTAGTCAATTTCCCCCCCTCATGTATACCTTTATAATGAGCTATCATGTGTGCCAAATGAAGATTATATGCCAAAGTTATGACCTTGGGAAGTTGACGTTCCAACTAACCCCATCAGGGCCCACACCTTCCGGTGCTTCATCTCCTAGGGTTAGATTTTTGGATGTTTAGAGTTTCTAACAATTTATTCATGATAAAAATTCCTACGAGCCTCATTGCAATATAGTTCAGAAGGCATGTAGCCATCACATCTCTTCTCAGAGATAAGCTACCATCGCTCAAGCTAGTTTGCTTCCATTCTGCATGTAAACAATTTTAAACATTTTCTATTTATTAACTGAAGTTTTGTTTCAATTTATCAATCTATTTTTGTTTAAATCTATATTTCATTTCGTTCCTTCATAAATTCGATCAGTGGTATCTCAAACTGGTCTACTCTTTCTATGTTTTTATGTGAATTTTCCCAATAAGGTCGAGGTATAAGGAGTTTGGAATTGAACTGGTGGAGCCCTTGAAAGACCGACCTCGTTGACCACGATGACCTCCCATGGTGGAAGAAAAGAAAGAAAAGGAAGCATGATATACTTTCAAATTTTTGCTCGAAGAAGCCATCAAATGACAAAAGAACGAGATGATGGATAATTTTTCACAGATCCTTTGAAAGATACTAGTGGCCGAAGCATCTTCATCCAACAATCACTTCATAGGCACCGCCCCCTTTAAGGTGCAAGTTAACTTTTACATTCCTATATGTGAAGGCCATATAGATGCAGATGCTCTAAATGGATGGTTAAATTTGTTGGAAGGGTAATTTTCAGTCCATAATTTTTCCAATATGGAAGATATTACTTTTGCACTCCTCAAGGATGCCCCCCATGTCAAGGACTGGTGGGAAATTTTCTGTGAACAAAGGGATGAGGAAGAATCCTCCTTATTTTCAGTTGCACACTCTTAGGATTCTTTCTGAGATGTCGTCAATGAAAAAAAGTGATTTGGATTTATGCAGGAACATAATGAAATACATAAATACACATAAAGCAAAGATGCAATAGAAATAAAACTTCATTTCATTTATAAAAAACAACTGAAATATGCTTACAGACATAATAGAAATAAACTAGCTAGGGCACTGGTAGCTTATCTTTGAGAAGAGATGTGGCGGCTACATGCCTATGAACTGTGTTACAATGAGGCTCGAAGGCCTATTTATTGTTGAGAAATAATGGAAAACCATAAACATCAAAAAACCTAACCCTAGGAGATGAAGCACCAAAAATGTGGGCCCTGTTTGGGTAAATTGGTACACCAATCTTCCCAGGTATGTAACTTTGGCATACAATCTTCGTTTTATGCGCAAAATACCTCGTTAGAAAGATATATCTGAGGACTATAACTTTTGATGCGAGCATCATCAATGAAACTTCCATGTTGCTCTCGGTTTTTCCAAAAAAACATCGTTTAGGGCCTCAAAATGACTCCAGAAGTTCAGGACCCGAAAAAATGTTAAAGATAGTAAACCGTGCTACAATTAAGGAAAATGAAAAAATGAAAGAGGTAATGGTGGGGCCCCAAGTGTAATAGGTGGGTGGACACCAATATCCACCTGGATAAAAAATGACCCTGTTGGCAACTAGGAAGACAAGTACATAAAATGGACCACATTGCAGCAAGAAAGGGACTAAGAAGTGTTAGAGTTCACAAATATCTTTCATACTCTACACATGGAGCTGGGTATCAATGGCTTTGAGATACATATTGTACTTAAGTATTGTGGTTGTCAGCACATATACATCCATGTAGAAATGAATTTCCTTGAAATATTCTCGGTTGGTGAAGCGTATCGATATGATGTCAATATCAAGTAGAAATTTAAACAAAAGAAGCGAGACTTTGGGTCTATGACTCCAAAGCATGGAAAATACACCTTCAAACCGTTGAGAAATATTGGGCATAGACATTAGGTGGTTTCTCTATCAATGATAACTACTTGTGAAGTATTTTTTTCTTCTCTTAATTATGTTCTTCTTAAATTGATTATTATTATGTGTTCTTCTTCATCAAACAACTACCAAATCATAAATAACAATGAAACAAAGGACACAAGATGTAGGTGATCAACCAAGTCCAAAACCCATCCAATCTTGAGAGGAAAAACTAAACGAATTCTTCTTCTTATATAATATTCAATCGACTAACTCCAATACCTAGACCCTTGACCAAGAATCCTACAATACCAAGTCAATCCTTAAGTCAAAGAAGCTTTTTCCTTGACTTCACTTTTTGAACTCAACAACACTTTTACTGCAACTTCGTCCTTCCTTACTGCAACTTCAACTTCCCTGCAAATTTTGCACTTTTTAGCCCCAACTTTAGAAACCCTAGATCACATGAGAGAGAAGATAATAGAGAGATATATATTCCTTTGGCTTCACTATGCCTCCTTCTCTTTCTTGGTGAATTCTTCCTTCAAACTAGACCTTGTTGAAACCACCCTTTGACACTTTGATGTGACTGCAACTCGACTTTTCTGCAACAGATTGAAAACCTAGATCTCTAATTTGCACGTGTGGAGAGAAGTAACCCAAAACTGATCTCAAAAATTCGATCTTATTATCTTCTTTTGTCCTCCTCTATCTTGAACCTTTCTCATCTTCCCTATGCTCAAATGATGAGTGTGAAGTGTGTCCTTGAGATAGGTTGTGTTCCTCCTTATATAGGCTTCTTGACCATGACTTGAGGCTATTTCTTCTAGGCTTATTTGATGGTTGATTGCTTTGATGAAGCCAGACTTGTTGGAGGTGATTTGACCTGGTCTTGGAGGATATTTTAGACTAAAATTAAATACATATGTAACATGCCCAAATGGTTCTTTAATGCATGACATTGAAGCAATATACTTTATGACTTGATGGCCAAACCTAATAGCTCTCAATGGGAGCTTCAACTAAAAATAAAATACCTTGAGCATGAAACCCATGACTCAAGCATTACAAAATAGTTTTATCTTTCGTCTTTACATCAATTACATAAAATAATGATTACATATGTCATTATGAAGACTGAAACTAGTTACATATTTCAACACTCCCTTTTAACCAGGGAGGTATTCATATTCTGCACAAGGTATTTGGACATTCTCAATATGAGGAATTCTCATAAGAAGAGTTGGATTGGAAACCCATCTATATAGCATCATATCATCAAACATTGTTACATAGAAAGGCCTTGACTAACCTCTTTATCTCTCCACAAGATCATAGCACAATGCCGGTGAGACCAATGATTTATATACACCCTCATCATTGTCTCTCTCGGAACATACCCCACCTAGGATATTCTTATCTTGGATTCCCAGTCCACAAAGAATATCAGTCCTCTATGACTACTCTTATCTTGGATTCCCAGTCCACAAATAATATCAGTCCTCTATGACTACTCTTATCTTGGAACCCCTATCACATCCTCAAAGAGTATCACATGCCAGATGATTACCGAATCCTCCATTCTATCTTCCCAAGTGAAGAAAATAATGATTTTTCTATCTATCCCTCTCAAGTTATGGAGGACATACCCATTCCATCGAAGGAATGTACCCATTCCAATAAAAGAAATGTACCCAAGCTCTCCCTTAATCAGAGATTTGACCAAACTCCCTATTGACCAGGGACTTGCTTCTAACAACTCTTTAGCTGGAGACCATGGGATGAACAACTGATTTTATTACTCCTTCTTTCGATGTCATGAATTTATTCTTATTTATTCATGAATCTTCATTCTTTGGGAATTCTTCGTAGGGCACGAACCATAAATCACTTTCATTCGGGAACCATGTCAGTCATGCCATCCTTCTTTTTCATTAGAAAGTGATGCATTAGTCCATATATGGCCTTTCTTCATGCCTTTATACCTTCTTCATGTCATGTTTCCTTAAGGATTCATCCTTCACAATGATCTGGGTAAATTCCTGATACCATTAACCAAGACCTTTTCCTTCGGTTGATGTGTTATAATTTCATTAAATTAAAGCGTAATGAACATAAATGATAAACTGCATACTGTAAATAAGAGGAACATAAAAATCATGAGCAACATAAGACATTGATAACGAAGTTCGTCTAGGAGGGACTACATCTCTGGGCCTCGGTGTCAAGATGGTGTAGGCTACTGCATTAAGTGATGTAAGGAGTGAAGATGTACATGGATGGTTTTTTCTCTGTCGTACAAGGAAAATTCCCTCACGGTATGACAATAACTCACACATAATGACTATGAGTATCCCGCCAACATGGAAAACAAAGGGATCTCAAACAACATACATGGGACAGTGAGTATCCCGCAAAAACGACATCAAAGGGATCTCAAACATAATACAAATCAATGACATAAAGTACATATGTTGTGTAACCAGCTCCAAAGAGAGAAGAAAAGAGATATTCACGCCTTAGAAATGAGCCACTTCGAGGGGGCAACCTCCAATACATTACATGAATGAACAATTCTTGGATGATACAATTCACAAAACCTCCTTTCTATATATAGGAGTCCATGGGGCCATAATGTAATCCTAGCCGACCTAACAATAATAATTTAAGGGCACAATAATAACAAAATGGGGGTTACAAGGGCACAATAATAATAATAAGGGGTTTAAACTAACAATAATAAGGGGCTATACTAGTGATATAGGGACCTAACATGCCCCTCTCCTTCAAAAAAGTGTTGTCCTCAACACTTGAGTAGCTCCGGGTGCTTCTGTATAAAATTCTCATCCTCCCATGTAGAATCTTCGGTGGGTAAGTTCTTCCACTTGATGAGATACTCTGAAATTGATCGATTCCGTAGTTGTCGAGTTCTTTTTTCCATGACTGCTTCAGGTTCCAATATGATTTTCCCTTCCCCATCAAGTTCCGGCAATACTGTTTGAACTGGAAGATTTTCACCTATAACCTTCTTTAAGCATGAAACATGGAAAACTGGATGTACTCGCGAAGAAGCAGGAAGCTCCAATTTGTATGCCATAGTACCAATCTTTTGCAACACCTTGTAAGGACCATAGTACTTTGGCGATAATTTATTATCCTTCTTTGCTTGCTTGAGGGACATTTGTTTGTATTTGTTCTTGTAATTTTGATAGATCATGTTGCAATTCTTCATCTTCATGAGTCATGGTAGAGCCTTCTGAAGGCTTGATGGGTGTTGAATTCTTTTTAGGGGCCATTTTAGAATTCAATATTGATATCTATTCTACAATATTCCCTTGGAATCAATTCAACTTGATTCTTCAAACAAGACTTATGCAATTCGGGAAAAAAAATACACACCTTTTACTAGCTTTTAGGAGCTCGATATTGAAATTGAATTATCTCTGTATTTGAAAATCTTTGATATCTGAAATTCAGCTCTGTAGTAGATCTCTCTGAAGCTTCTTTCAAATGCCACAGGTCTGACCTGATTTTGATGCTCCAAGACAAAGTTGTGTCCAATCTCCCACAATGAACAAAACAAGATCCCACATCAAACATCAACAGGGATCTGTACAACACAATGCATCTCATAACAAAGAGACAAATAAGTACATGAAATCAAATCATCATATACCTCATGCTGAAGATGACTGAATCATGAGCTGCTCTGCTGCTGGATCTGAAATCACCATCACAATCATGGCGTCTAAAGGTGTGAAATCGACTGCTCACTCACTGAATGCTGACACTTGCAACTTCACTTCAAAAAGTGGTCGAAAAATATAAAGCTCATATGGAAAATATGAATATGCCATCAGATTTGTGACGTATAATAGTGCAAAATCGACTATCAAATTTTTGAATTCTGACAAAGTGAAAATCAGGGGCAAAAAGGAATCTTTTAGATTCCCATAGATTTCTCAAAGATGCTGCTTCATGGGTGGATTGGAAATCTGCAACTCAAAAGATCAATCTGACCTGCCATTATGTTCCCTATGAAAAACCGTGAAAAATGACTGTAAACTTGACTATATTCCAACATGGAGAAAAATTACCTCCTCGGGAAAATTTCAAGGATCATGGTTCTGCTCCGTGTTTTTGGGCCTGCTCATGGTTTCGCCCGTAATAAAAAATTCACTGCCTCGATCCGCGTTCGTGCTCCTGTTCTGCCCTGGTATGGGCGCACTATTCAAATGATGGGTTTAAGTATTAAAAAGGCGGGTGGATTAACCAACACGGTGGTTGGCAGAATGACAAGAAAGGAAAATTCATTGAGGGGAGGTCAGGGGGTCAAATCCCGCCTCTCCACACAATCCACATGCACCGTTTTTTTAAACATTAAAAATAAATTATAGAATTATTTCAGTAGTAATCACATGCAATGGAACATTGTCGATGCGTTTTGAACCAGCCAGTGTGGTTCATCATCAGGACAGAGATCAGATCAGGACGTTAAGTTTAAATAGATGTAGAAATGGCCAAACTAGTCGTTATTCTAACGTCTAGTTTGACTTTTGAAAATTGATTATTGATTAATAACGGCTAGTTTTATTATTATTATTTTTAATTAATATACTAATCACTTATTTAATTAATAGTGATTATATATATATCATTATAATTTAATTTAATTTAATTTAATTTTTTATGTTTATATTTATATTTAATTTATTTAATTGTTTATTTATTTTATTTTTTGTTTTTTGTTTTTTAAATGAGGTCAAAGGAAAAAGAAAAAGAAAACGATAACCAACAACAAAAAAGAATCCTAAAAGGAGCCTAAAAACTATGGAATGGGAAAAAGGGGCGGAAACACAAGACAATTAAGAATACAAGGCAGGGATCCAACACCTGCTGATATTCCAGCTGTCATCTCGATTGAGATTAACAGGTATTTTTTCACTTTATGAGGCCTCCCTTAACTTTCGATGATGGAAATGGTCAACCCTCGTAGGGACCTTAGCCTCTTCGATGCAATTATGATGGTTAGTCTTTTCTGCATGCTTAGCTATGGTGGAGGAGCGGGATCTTCCATGTTTAATGTCGGCAACATGCTCACAGTTCCTTAGATTTATAGACCAGCATGTTTCACCAATGTAAGGAGTCCCACAAGAACAAGGTAGACCCCCCTAGGGATGGAAAAGGTGTCTACATTATTCCTTATTCTTGTGGGACTCCTTACATAAGTGAAACATGTCGATCTATAAATCTAAGGATCTGTGAGCATGCTGCCGACATCAAACATGGAAGATCCCGCTCACTTTTCCATCCCTAGGTCTACCTTGTTCTTGTGGGACTCCTTACATCGGTGAAACAAGTCGGTATATAAATCTAAGGATCTGTGAGCATGCTGACGACGTTAAACATGGAAGATCCCACTCCTCCGCCCTAGCTGAGCATGCATAAAACAATAACCATCATATTTGCTTCGAAGAGGCTAAGGTCCTTGCGAAGGTTGACCATTTCCATCATCGAAAGTTAAGGGAGGCCTTAGAAATTGAAAAAAAACCTGTTAATCTCAATTGAGATGAAGACTGGAATATCAACAGGTGTTGGATCCCTACCTTGTATTCTTAATTGTCTTGTGTTTCCGCCCATTTTTCTCGTTCCGTAGTTTTTAGGCTCCTTTTATGATTCTTTTTTGTCGTTGGTTATCGTTTTCTTTTTATTTTTCCTTTGACCTCGTTTAAAAAAGAAGAAGAAGATAAAAATAAATAAATAAATAAAAATAAATAAACAAATAAATAAATTAAATATAAATATAAACATGAAAAAATAAAATAAAAAAATACAATAAAATAAAATTATATATATATATATATATATATTATCACTATTAATTAAATAAGTGATTAGTATATTAATTAAAAATAATAACAATAAAACTAGCCGTTATTAATCAATAATCACTTTTCAAAATTCAAACTAGCCGTTAGAATAACAACTAGTTTGGCCATTTCTACATCTATTTAAACTTAGCATCCTGATCTGATCTCTCACATAGTCCTGATGATGAAACACACTAGTTGGTTCGAAACATGTCGACTATGTTCCATTGCATGTGATTACTACCGAAAGAATTCTATAACTTATTTTTTCTATGTTATTAAGTGTGGTGGTGAACATGTAATGCACCGGTGCTTCTTGTTGACACAAAGCACCATACGTTCTATTATACTATTTGTACAGTGCGTTTATAAGACACCAACGCACCGATGTTGGTGCGTACACCATGAATGACGCACCAGTTTCTTGAGATTTTTTTTTTACTTGAAAAGTTGACAATTTATTTATAAAATATATTAATGAAGGATATGGTAAAGGTTTCATATTGATAAAGAAATGGCTGACAAGAGGTCAAGTAAAAAAAATACTGATAACACATCAAGAAAAGAAAAAAAGGCAATTTCTTTGTAAATTCTTTACAAAAAAATTATTTTTGAACTATATGTAAGTTTAAGTAATATGTATAGTTTACTGTGTATCATGCAGAGCCACAAAATGACGAAGCTTGATAATATTATTTCTGATCTAGGACCAGAAGAGCGTAAAAGCTTGATGGAATAATTGCAAAAGGATGAATAAAGTGAATGAAAAAATACTATCGATCCAATATGAGTTTCTTTTTTTTAATTTTCATTAATAATATAATTAAAATTATTAGATAGCATGTTGTTTGAATTCAAATTTGTTTAGTTTTCTACAGGGATCAACAACTCAGAAAAGGAATGTTGTTCTAAGAAAAAAAATAGAACATGCAAATGAAAATGAATTTCTCCTTAGCTCATCTGGAGTGGTGCTGGAGATTAACGAAAGGGGGGAAAACTTTTACAAAAGTTTGAGGGATTTAGTGGAACGAATGTATAGACTTTCTTTCCACTTACAATACAAAAATCAATCCAATGATTCTAAGAACCAAATTTTATCTAAACTATAAGAAGAGTTTCCAGAGAATTGGTCAATGAGACATGTCAGACTTTTAATAGCAAAAACGTACAACAACAAAAAGAAGGAATGAAAAAGTAATATTCCTTTAAATGTTTGTCTAGAATGATTTATAAATACCATTTATAAATATCACTTTTGTTATATTTACTTTTCATATATCAATATAAAAATTAAATAGTTTATTGTCATGTTACATTTTCAGGAAGATTATGAAAATTTGAAAAGATAAACGAGCTGATATCAAAAATATGCCAGTAGGAATGTCCAAAAAGGTGTACAAGGAGATGGTAAAAGAAATGGACAAAATTTCATCGCAAGAGGAGCCATATCAACAACAACGTGCTTCAAATGTATTATGTAATCATTGAATTTTTCAATCATTAGGTACAATAAATAAACAATTTAGCATTAAATATTAATCTTCAAGTATTTTCTTGCAAAAAAGAAAAGAAAATGGAACCCATTCAATGCATAAAACAAGACAACAAGGAAGAAAAGGGTTGATATCTAAGTTTTTGAGTAATTTTTACTTCCTTATAACAACTTAACTAGATTTCATTTTTGTATTTTTTAAGTTGTTTTACAAAAATCATCATTGAATGTCTTCAAACAGGTGATAACATACAAAGAAGAACCATCAGATGAATTGATTGTCATTGGGTTAAATATGGGTTGTGAGTATATGTTGGCATATCAGAAATTAATTGTGGAATTTGTAAGCTTCTATCGATCTTGTTTTACTTAGCTCCGTCTATAATTAATAGAAAAAAAAAATCTTTTATATTAAATATATGATTTGTTATGGGGTATAAAACTTGCAGGAAACAAAGTATGGAATTGTGCCAACAGATGAAATATTGAAATATGGCATACTACATGGTTTTGAAAGAATGTGTATAGTTCATGGGTCAATTGTTGCTATGGTACATTTTACATTGATGTATATTTTTTAATAGTGAAATTTTCATTATTCTCACCAATGTATATACACTCGGTATAGTTTATTTTTATGTTTGTAGATGGAAGGTGAAGAAGATCAAGAAAACAATCAACACCGTGAAAAAAATATTCCTGAAAATAACCCGAGTCATCGAAGTAGCTCTAGCAGTGACAACAATTCAAGCGAAGAATGATAATCACTATGTTTGGATATCAAAGAGGGCGTTGTATTTTATGAAATATTTGTTTGTGAAATCAGACATTTTGTTTAATGTAATGGACATAGTGTCCCAATTGAAACACAAAGGGATACCAATAACTGTCCCATTTTTTATGACAAAGATTGCGTTATATATATATATATATATATATATATATATATATATATATATATATGTTTTAATTTATTCTATTGTGTTCTCCATTGTTGCTGTGAAATTTAACACCACTGATTAAATTTATGGATGATTAAATATGATAATGAAGAGATGTGAAATTTTATGACATGATATAACAAATAAATCCAAACATCACATTCAAATGCACTAATAAAAATTTAATTCATATGAATATTGTTATAAGATATTTGTCATATTTTGATGAATAATGAATTTAAAAAAATCACAATAATTATGATATGATATAACAAATTAGTCCAAACATCACATTCAAATGCATTAATAAAAATTTAATTAATATGAATACTTTTATAATATGTGTCGAATTTTGATGAATAATGAAATTAAAAAACTCACAATAATTGTACTGTCACAGGTCAATGTTTCTAAAAAACACAAAATGAACACTGGTGCGTTTTTATGGTACAACACACCGGTGCGTTTCTACGACCTATATGCATCACACAAATACCAATACCATTTTTTAATATCAGTGCGTTTGTGAGATACTGCGTACCTGTGCGTTTATGTGAGTCTACGCACCGGGGCATTTGTACGACGTATGGGCACCGCACAAATACTAATACGAATTACAAAAACAGTGCATTTTTCAGATACTGTGCACCGGTGCGTTTCTATAACTTGATGTACCGGTGCGTTTAGACGACCTGTAGGCATCGCAAAAATCCCAATGCCAATTAGAATGGCCTCATGCGTTGTATCATCAACACTGCACACTGGTGTGGTTTTATACCTTGATGGCCCGGTGCATGCACCTTCTACCGTAATAGGCCACCTTCTAGATGACACGCACCGTTGCGTTGACACCTTCATAGTGCACTGATGAAAAAAACATCCATAATAACCTCTGACCGCCCGATATTTTTAGTTTTGTTGAAATTCCGTTAAAAGCTCTGCCAAAACCTCCGTAACCATAAACAAATGTTTTAGCAAATGTTTTTTTGACAATTTTTGCCAATTTTATAACACCAAAAACCTCCTTTATAACCTTTGCTAGAGGGTCTTTTCCTTGTAGTGGTGGATGGTTCCGTTGCGGTCTCCTCGCGCGATTACCATCTATGCTTTAACATCGTTCACATGTCTGCAATCTCCGACACGGTTAGCAGTCACGGTTTAGGACTGTCACAACATTTACAAATTGTAATGTTTCTAATGTTTTAATGCCAAAAGCCTTATACCATAGTTTTCATACTATGCGCCTTAGGTTCTAGTCTTAGGTTTTTATTTAGAGCTAGGACTTAGACCTAGGACTTAGGCTTAGGTTTTTAAAAATAACCTTTTTGTGCTATACTTAGGCATTTTAGGATTTAGTCTTTAACAACATGTTTTAAGACTAATCACTAACATTTTCACCTAGAACTAACACTTGGCATTTGATTATGATGACTTAGATTTTTAGTGCTAAGGCTTAGACTTGGGATTATTTTCCTTATGTCTTTACAATGTTTTAGCACATTCCACATTTCACCATGACCATGTCACTTACAATGATTTCATGAAACATGTCGACAAGATACCATGACAACACTTTGGACACCATATCCATGAAGAATTGAAGACGACATTGGTGAAACTGACGAAGCCATTGATGTTGATGATGCTAATGAAGCTGACGACGATCATGTTGACTTGAGGTTGAATTGCATCTGTTTATTCCCTACACATGAAAAGAATGATACATGGAACCATCTTGGTCGTTTAGCGATTTTGACAAGATCCTGCATTTACATAAGTCAATGACCAATTTATTTATAAGGGAGCATCTTGGTCGTTTAGAAATTTCGACAAGGTCCTGCATTTACATTAGTCAATGACCAATTGCTTTATAAGGGACCATCTTGGTCATTTAGCAATTTTGACAAGATCCTGCATTTACATAAGTCGATGACCAATTGATTTATATGGGACCATCTTGGTCATTTAGCAATTTCGACAAGATCTACAGGATCCAATTTGGATCACCTTGATGCCCTAAGGATTGGGTCTTGGATAAGACTAAGAGCAGTCTAGAGGGCTAGTAATTATTCTCTAGTTTATTGATTAACAGTGGGTCAAATTTAGTGATAAGAGGGAATCATCTAAACCCTAAGACCTATCATCTTTGGAGCAAGAGAGAGGCAAGTAGTGGGAATTTGTTAAGACACTATGTGTTGGTGTCTTTGAAGGAGTAAAGGAGTAACCAATGGGAAAAATTGTGTTGGGAAAAAGTTCAATGACACAAAATGAGATGTGATCATTAATAGTGGTATATTATTGAGTTGGGGATGCATGTTATCTAAAGAAGCATAAATTGTCTGATCAATAGAAGGGAAGGCAAAGGACTCACAAGAAGTGTTCAATATTTGTGGACTAACAGGGTTGTCTAAGCGCTACATCAACAAGTGGGTCAAATGTACTTTGTTCAGGGTAGATTGGTCATCATATTCGTTGATACCAAGCCCCAGTTGTTGTCTTCTACCATGGATGATTGTAAGGGCCATGATCCCTAGTACAAGAGCCCTAATATTATTGTATTAACTATTGTTAATATAATAAGTGTTGGGTTAAAATTTGTCTTGTGTACTATTTTATTCACTACTATTGTTTTTTCATTGTGAAAAGTAGAAATGTTGTGAAATTTGAGTGTGTTTGTGATCATGATATTAGACTCAAACTAGATTGTTGAGTGTCGTGGAAAAAAAATGGAATCGTAGCTACATTGAAGGGCCAATGAATCATAATGTGCATAACATACAACTCATGAGGGGGTTGGTTCCATTATTATTGAAGCCATAATATCAATGGAAAAGTTTTCACTTGGTTTGCGATACGAGGACATGTTGGATGGGTTGTCTAACTATAGTAAGTGGAAGGAAAGGATCAAGTTGGTTTTGATGGTGAATAAGGTATGGGAATTTTTCGACAAGGAGATCAAGAAACCAACAAAGCTTAAGGAGTTGGAAGCATATAAGGAGTTGGATACAAAGGTTAATTTTATCATCTTAGATGGTGTAAAAGATAATTTCATACCTCATTTGTCTAGGAAGATATCTTCCCATGAGATGTGGAAATATCTTCAAGATTTGTGCAAGAATAAGAATGACAATTGACTATTAGTATTGAAGGATAAGTTGAAGAGCACCAGGATGTTAGATGGTGAATTAGTGGCCCCATATATGACAAGATCGTCTCAAGTTCAAGATGAGCTCGCTGCCATTGATGAGACTATTACAAATTATGAGATGGTGAGTATTGATTTGAAAGGGTTCACCAAGGAATGGAAACTCTTCATCAAAGGGATTACTGCTCAATAGAAGTTGCCAAATTGGAACAGGTTGTGGGATGAATTCATTTAGGAGGAACTTCAAGATGAGGACCTTCATGATGAGAAGATGTATTTTGATGATAATGTGGCTCTTGCAGGGAGAATGAAGGTAAAGGAAAAGAAGGACTTTAACAAGCTGAAGTGTTTCAACTATGGAAAATACAGTCATTATTCAAAAAAGTATCCGAAGAAGAATAAGGGAGAAAATGAGAAGAATAAGGGTAATGAGATAGTAGGTGTTGCTACTTCTTTTTAACTAGATGACCTTTCAAGAAGGTTGGAAGATGAATATTTTTCGCTGGTTTCTAATTTCTTTGAGAGTACCATTGATGAGACTACATGGTACATGGAAAGTGGTGCGTCGAAGAACATGACATGTTCATGTGATGTGTTCAAGACTCTAACTAAATGGGACTCGAAATTTCACAAGATGGTTGGAGAAAAGAGTCAAAAATAGATCAAAGGATCAAGTGTTGTTCCATTCAGGATGGATTCAGGTCATTTATTGTGAGTTTAGGATGTACTATGGGTACCAAAGATTCGGTTCAATGTGTTGTCTATCTCAGTGATCGAGCAATATGGGTTTGAGGTAATTTTCTAGGATGGGAAAGTGAGACTCATGCCTAAAGGCTCTAACTCTGTTAGAGTTGTCATTGGAGTTAGGGGGCATGGTTTATACAACCTAATGTGAAATCCTATAAATAATGAGAAGTAGGTGTAGGTTCATGAGGCTCAAAGGTAGCCAAGTTCTAGTAAGAGTTTATAGGTTCATAGGGAGAATCCGCAACCCAAGAAGAGTGCATGTTCAGTGGGGAGTAAGGGGACATATACAACTAGCAAGAAGGAACTATGGGATGGAATTAGGGCCTACTAGGATAGGAATATTAAGAAGAGTATTTTGGTGGTAGAGACACTACCAATAAGAAATGTGTGGTTCATTTTACAATGTATATTGTAGTGGTGAATTCCAAGAGCTACGTTAGTTTCACACGTAGTGATGATGATGAAGAGAGTCTTCTGAGTGGTGGAAGTACCTCTATCACTAATAGGGAGTTTTAATTTATGTATTTTGGGAGGTAATACACAACCCTAGGTACTAGGTTTTTTGAGTTTGTAATGCAAAAAGGATTTGTGGGTGAAGTACCCAAGCAGTGGATTTTGCACCCAAAGTTGTGGCCATGAAACCAAGAGGAGTTTGATAGTTTTACCATTTTTTAAAGGAAAGAACTCTTAATGGAGCAAGGGGAATTTAAGGAAACCATAGAGGCATTGATAAAATGAAGAAAATAATTTTTATTTATAGGATATGGGATAATGGAGATGATGTTCAAGTCATAAAGGTGCCATTTGGAGGGCTAGTTGTTGCACTAAGATAACGTATAAATAAGAGTGAATGAAGTCATTTGATCAAACACCACATCCAAGTGAAATTCATCATTGGATAAATAATTCTAAGGAAGTCATGGTATATAGGAGTAGATCTGAAGGGAGAGAAGGATGAGTTTGGAATCCCTCTTGTAATTTTGGATAGGTCGAGTTAGGAATATTTTTGGCTGAGCTTGAAAGCCAAATTTTGGGAACATGCTTTATGGGTAAACTATCTAGGCCGAAATTTTTTGTGTTTATTGCAGGAAGGTTAGGACCTAGTTTGGAGTAGACCCAAGGTTGTTTTAGCCTTGGAAAAATTATCAAAAAGGGTCGAGTTACAACACAAGAGATTAGGCCTTGTAGAGAAGGGTTTGCACAAGGATTTTAGGATTATTAGGCCGAGTTGGAGCAGTCTTGTAGTTTATACAACAAACCCTAGATAGGGCTAAAAATATCAGAACTTGGTGTGCACAGGGCCGAGTGTTTGAGGACATAATAGGTTGACCTAGAGGTACGTTGTTTTGTATTTCCAAGTTAATGAGTTGCTAGGTGATGTAAGGTTGTTCTTCAATGTGTTTGAACAAGAGTTTGGAGCACCTTATGTATAGTGTTTAGAGGGTTGTTAGAAGATTCTTGTAGAGTCCTAGTAGAGTGGGAAAAAGGAAGTTTTATCAATGTGTGTCAGAAGAATTGTGATGCCCTAAGGATTGGATTTTGGAGGAGTCTAAGAGCAGTCAAGAGGGCTAGTAATTGTTCCCTAGTTCAGTGATTGACAATTATTCGACTTCAGTGATAAGAGGGAAACTTCCACGCAATAAGACCTGTCATCTTTGGAGTGGTAGAGAGGCAAGTAGTGGGAAGGTGTGAAGGTCCGATGTGCATGTATCCTTGGAGGAGCAAAGAAGCATCTAGTGGGAAGACTTGTGTTCGGCCAAATTTTAGTGACATAAAAAGAGTCATGATCATTGATAATGGAATGTTGTTGAGATAAGGATGCATGTTATCTCATAAATCAAAATTTGTGTGATCAATGAAAGGTAAGGTGAAGGAATCACCAGACGTGTTCAAGGTACGTGGAATGAAAGGGTTTTGGAAGTGCTACATCAACAAGTAAGTCAAGTGTACTTTATTTAGGGTATATTGGTCATCATTGTTGTCGATACCAAGCCCTAGTTGTTTTCTTATATCAGTGATGTTGTAAGGGACATGAGACCTGGGAAGGGAGCCCTAATATTTTTGTATTAAATATTTGTAATATAATAAGTGTTGGGTTAAAATTTGTCTTGTTTACTAGTAGATTCATTGTTGTTGTTTTTCAGCTGTACAAAGTAGAAGTGTTGTGGCATTTGAGTGTGTTTGTGATTGTGATCTTAAACTCAAACTGGATTCTTGAGTACCATGGAAAAATTAAAAGAATATAACAAGGAGGAATTACAAGGCCTGGGATTGATTTCTTCGGGCTTCTCGAAAATAAGAGAGGGAAATAAGAAGGAATAAGTAGAAGGAATGGGGAAACCTAGAGAAGATAGTTGGCATATACTAAGACTTGATAGAAATGAAAAAAGAAACAATAGAATGTAATAACATGAGTGACAAATGAGCCCAAAGGTCGCATTGTAGAAGTTAAACACTATGAATACCATAGATCCATGAAGCCAAAATCCTAGAAATAAAATGGAATAGAGCTAATCATGGAAGAGTGTTATTTATAATATATGATAATTATTTTTACACAATGGTAGTAGTCAAGAGGTGGTGGAATCATACCAGAATGATGTTTTGAAATGAGGGATGTTGAGCATAATGTTGGAATTGATATCAAATGGGTAAGGATGGTAGATACATGGCAGGTCAATTTCAGGGGGGAGTCTATTGGTAGTTGTAGTCTTTAATAGAGAACCATCATAATAACAATTCAATTGAAGAAGCTATAAATATTATAAAAATATTCATTAGGTCACTTATTATTTGAGAGAATTTATACTAAAGGAAATAGGATTAGGTGTTCTTGGAAGTAGCATAGATAGATAATGCCCAGAATGAGCTTCCCAACAATATGTTGAAGTCCAAAAAAGGACTATGGGATCAAAAGATATGGTCATTAAAATTTAGCTAACCAAAATCCCAAGTTGCAGAGCTAAATTGGTGCTAAGGGATTAGTTGGCGCTAATTTTGGTAATTTTATCCAAAGTTGGTAGAGGAGCTAACAGAGTGATAGTTAAACTATAGGAAAGTTTGAGCATGGATAGCAAGCCATGTGTCACCTCTAAATCATCGAAGAAAGAGTGGGGGCCCATGCATATGCAAGGGTTAAAAAATAAGGGGTTTCCACGATGGGGTGGATTTCCCAAACCACTGATCGTGTGATCGAAAATTCTTGTTAAAAGTAAACCCCCTCCCCCCTTTACCACAAATCCCTAAAAGGGGGGTCCAGAAAAATCATTGAAAGATAATTAAGGAGATGGTGCAATATTGGAGTGAGGAACTAATATAAATCATAGGAGGTACAATGTGGGTCTCGCCTCAAACATATAACCTTAACTAGTATTTACCTGAGATTTTTCAAAGGTAGCACGCTAACAAAGTAAAGGGGATTTGTGGTCTAAAGTGAGTTGGCACAGACACATAATAACAACCAATCAAAGCTCATGAGGGTTTGCGTAGGGGGGACCCCACGATACATGTCACCACAGAGGTCCTACCCTAGAAGTTTTTCCCAGGGGGCTTCAATGGACTTGCCAAGTTTTATTGTCAGGGGAAGGAGCTTGGGGAGATGGAAAACACTCCGTCTATTGTTTTTGCCAAAAAATTTCATCCCTACCGTCACAGTCTAGAAGCAGAAGTCGTATCTTTGAGAACAAACCTAGAGAACTCCAAATTTGAGAAGGATTTGGACATAAAATTTATTGAAGGAACAAATAAGTTAAATTAATCACATTTTTCGTAGTTTTATAGGCCATTTTGTCACATATGGTCAATAGGCCTTCAAACGGATCATTCACATATTTTAAACACATTTTGATCTTCCCTACACAAAGCCCTAAGCATGACTCTCTCAAATCCCTAAGTTTTTGCCTAAAACTACTTCATTTCAGTGATTTTTAGGTCAAATGCACCCTATCCCTTCATAGGCTAGTGTTAACTAGTAGGTTGGCCCTCTCTGGACCTGTAATGATCACCAACATGTTTCCCCTTGTTAGGGGTGCATTTATTCTAGAAATTTGGGAAAATAAAAAGAATCCTAAAGCTTCCTTTTATAGAAGCTTCCATGAGTTGTTATAATTATTTATCTTGGATGAAAATGTCGAATCCTATCCTATCCTACCTTGGATATTTCACCCTTTATCCCTTGATTTCATCCTCCCTTCAAGAGTGGATCTCAATCCTAGATTGGTAAATGTAAAATAAATCTTAACTTACCATCCTATTCTATATATTTGTGGCCATCCAAAAGTTAGGGGTTGGCTTTGGAGAAAGATTCTACCCTCATGTCGCTATTGTGAAAGTAATTATTCCATGCATTAGGGTGACATAGAGGTACACTTTGTGGCAAGGAAGGACAAGTCAACATGGAGGAGCTCTTCTACAAGATCAACTCCTATATTTGGTTGTAATTCACTACATTTCTATTAATACAAAGGGTTCATTGTTTTCCTATATGTGATGTTATGATTTTATATTTTTCAATGCCATGTGGATCCATTAAATAAAGTGATTATATGATGCTACATAGATGTCATATATTGTTGGCTTGTGTTGTTTAATTGTGCAGATTCTAATTACAACGATCAGAGCTAGGATTGGAGCATACAAGCCAAGAGAGGAGAAAATCATACAACGAATTATAGGTAGGATTAATCCCATTGTCTATTTACATTAAGGAAAACATTAAATTCTTTGATTTTTTTGTTCTAGACTAGGCCATCAAGTCTAGGGAAGATAATTTTGTCCACAGTCATAGATTCCACATAAAAAGTAGTCAAAGGTCTCCAAAGAACAAGCAAGATTTGGGATACTCTGAATCACAAAAGTATTCTAAAGGAAATACAAGTTTAGGTCTGCAAGATTCGAAGGCCTGTAAATATTTGAAAATGTGTTACAAGGTATATCCAATGAACATAAACCAAAAACAAGTCAGAGAAGCACTTAACTTTGGAGCAAGAATGCTAACTTCTCAAATAATCCTGCACAGAGATATATAAATCAATCAACAAGACTACAAAGGTATAAGCAACTAGATTAAGCTCGTTAATTTTTAAATATCAAGTACCCAAAATTTTTCTATGGACATTTCTTAAATGTCTCATCTTTGGACATAAAGCCATTAATTGTAGAATTGCTAAAATTGAAAGAGATGAAAATTTTAGATATAGAAATGATCAAAATTGTAGATCTCATAAGTCATTACCTAAGAATAGGAATCCTTTCTCTCCCCTAATGGATGAAATTGAGTGTTTCAAGCGTAATAATTTTGTTCAGAAGGTGAGAGAGTGCATAATAAGGTTTGAGTACCCTTCCAAACCACAATCTATTGAGCATCCAACATTCCTTGGGGACAAGAGGAGTTGGAAGCAGAAGCCTAAAAAAAGTGAGGAATGAAAACTTCTCTATATACACATGATCAAGAAAATAGATGGTATGTGGATAGTTGTTTCTCTAAGCCCATGATTGGGGACAAGAGTAAATTATTGATTTTAAAAGAAAAAGACAAAGGGAATGTCACCTTTGGAAATAATTCTCCAGCATAAATTAAGGGGAAGGGCATAGTCAGTCTTGATGAGAAGACCAAGGCCCAAAATGTGTTGTATGTGGAAGGCCTCAAGCACAATTTTCTTAGTGTAAGTAAAATGTGTGATAATGGCTACAATGTGACTATTTTATCTAAAGAATCTGATATTTGAAAAGTAGAGAATGCAAAGCTTGTAGGAAAGGCAGCTAGGACTCACAGACGTGTATGCTAGTTTGATGATTCTAGAGTAAGCTGCTACTTGAGTAAGACAAATCAAATTTTGATGTGGTATAAAAGAATTATTCATATAAATTTCAATAGACTAATAAATATATAAAAAAATAGAATTAGTCATAGGATTGCCAAGATTTTAAAATCCCGATAGCTTAATCTGCGAGTCCTATCAATTTGGAAAGAAGACAAGGGTCCGATTTAAGACAATGGAATTATCATCCTATAAACCTCTGGAGATGGTTCACACTGACATCTATGGCCCTAAAAGAATAAATATACCAAGAGGAGAAATGTAATGTATTTTATTTATTTATGATTTTACCAAGGCCACTTATATAATGTTGTTGAAAGAAAAATTAGAAGCTCTGAAAAATTTTAAGAAATTTAAATCTGAGGTTGAAAATGAGAAATATATAAAGATTAAATTCTTAAGATCATGCAAAGGAGGAGAATTCAAATCCAAAGATTTTGAATAATTTTATGAGGAACATGGCAGAAGGAGGTAGTAATAAGTAGCCATAACACCATAACATAATGGAGTACTAGAGAGAAAGAACAAAACAATTCAAGGGATGGCCAGAGTAATGATGGATGAAGGGGAGGTTCCACACAGCTTTTTAGGAGAAGCAACACAAACAACTATCTATCTAGAAAAAATTACACACCTAAGGCAAAATAGTGTTAAGAATCCTTATGATAGTATGGAAAGGGAGACTAACATCAATGAAGCACTTCAAAGTATTCATGAGAAAATGTTTTATCAAGAGAAATGATTAATATCTTGGAAAATTCGTCTCTCGAGCTGATGCATGTATATTTATTGGATACTAAACCAAGAGTAAAGGCTACAAGTGCTTCAACAAGAGGACAAAAGGGGTTGAATATTGCATTGATATTTTAGTGGATGAAATACAGTCACGTTCAGAGCCATCTAGAGAAAATGAGAACTCAGGTGAAGAAGAAAATTCAGCCTCTAGATTCTCATATCAAGAAGAAGCAAAAGAAAAGGAAGAAGAAGAAGAAGAAGATGAAACACAGAGGCAAAAAAATCTTTCCAAGTATGTGCAAATTATTGGTGATTGTAGAATTGATGTTCAAACTAGGAGGAAATTCCTTGGCAATCTAAGTTGTGCAAATCTTGCCCTGTTGACACAAATTCAACACAAAAGTCTTAGTCAGGAAAGTGAAGATAAGCTATTGGTGAAGGAAATGAATAAAGAATTGGACCAAATTGAGAAAAATGACACTTGGGAGCTTGTCCCTAGACCAAAAGACAAAAAATTTATAGGCACCAAATGGGTCTTTAATAACAAGCTAAATGAGGAAGGACAAATGATAAGGAACAATGAAATACTAGTTTTCAAAGGGTGTGCACATATAGAAGGAATAGATTTTGAAGAGACCTTTGCATTTGTAGAAAGTTTGGAAGCCATCATAATGTTTCTTTATTTTTCCATCCATAATGATATCAAAGTATTTCAAATGGATGTGAAATTGGCCTTTCTCAATGGAGATATGGAAGATAAAGCACATATAGAACAACCATAAGGGTTCATGCGTTCAAAGAATGAAGATTATGTTTGCAGACTGAAAATGGCCTCTTATGGACTAAAATAAGCCCTTAGAGTGCGATATGCCAGATTGGAAAAATATCTACTACTGCAGGGTTTTAAAAGAGGAATTGTTGACACTATTTTGTATATAAAATCTAAAGATGATTACTTGTTAGTTGTTGTATTTTATGTAGATGATATTATCTTCTGTAGTGATATGGAACAAATGCGACACTGGTTTTCTGAGTCATTGAAAAAATAATTCGATATTTATATGATAGGTGAACCATCCTCCTTCCTCGGACCAAGTTAACCAATAAAAAATGGGTATCTTCATCTCTCAATCCAAGTACTTAAGAGAAACATTGAAGAAATTTTGGATGGAAGTGTGAAAGCTAGTTAGTACCCACATGGTTATTGGGTGTAAGCTATGTAAATAGGATGAATCTCCTCTTGTAAACCAGAAAACCTATAGATCAATGATTGGAAGCTTGTTGTACCAAAATGCCTCAAGACCATATGCAATACTAGTAGTCGGATTGGTGGCTATATTTCAAGGCAACCCAAGAGAAATCCATGTCAATGCTGTAAAAATATTTTTCATATACTTGCAAGGCATAATAGAATTTGGATTGTGATATGATAGAGGTAAATATTTTAAGTTAAAATATTATACCAATGTTGGTTAGGCCGACAACCTTGACGGTAAGAATAATACATCTGGAGAAACATTCTTTTTGGAAGATTTTCTTGTGTCGTGGGTTAACAAAAAATTAGACTCAATCTCATTATCTCCAACAGAAGTAGAGAACATTGTTGTGGCTTCTTGCTTCTCATAGATTCTTTCAATGAAGCATACCTTAAAGGACATGAAGGTAGAGTTGAATGATTCAATTCCAATAATGTGTGATAGCACTAGTGCTATCGGTGTCTTTAAAAATATTTTCATGCGTTCAAATATCAAGCATATTCCAGTAAATTATCACTTATTAAGAGAACAAGTTGTTGCTAATGTTCTTTAAATTGAATATGCAAACACTAATGAAAAAATTGTAGATATATTCACAAAGCCTCTAGCACGAGAACCATTTGAGTATCTTGGGAATCAAATAGGAGTTGTTTCTCCTACATCCAAATGACTCAATTTGAATGATTTTTTACAAGTACTCAACTTGCTCATTCAATTAAAGGGTAGGCTGCAAAGTTTCAGGGGGAGTTTCTTTCATTTGGTGCATCCTTTTCCATTGATTTCAAAAGAGTAGAAGAAATATCTAAGTGGAATAGTGATTAAATATGTCAGGGGAGTGCAGAGATGGAGAGAATCCTACTTGGTTTTATGGGGAGTTGATATGAAAAGGTTTGGAACTGTTGACATAATAAATTTCTGAGTGGAATCATGATTACAGATGTCAAGGGGAGTGTAGAGATGGAGATAATCCTGCTTGGGTTTAGGGGCAGATACTACAACAAGGTTTGAAACTATTGCCATCAACTCCAGAAGGGGATATTTTTTAGCATGATGTTGAAATTTATGTCAAATGGGCAAGGATGGAAGATGCATGGCATGTCGAGTTCAGGGGGAGTATTCTAGTAGCTATAGTCTTTAGTAGAGAATCATCATAATAGAAGGTCAAAGAAAGAATTTATATATCTTATAACTATGGTGGTTATGTGGATTAGGATTTGCGAGAATTTCTTCTATAGGAATTTAGATTAGATGTTCCTATAAGTGACATAGTTGGCTAGTGCTTGGAAAGAGATTTCCAACAGTATGGTGAAGTCCAAAAAAGGCCTTGGGGATTGAATGATATGTCCAGTCAAAGTTAGCTGGCCAAAATCCCAAGTTGTAGAGCTAAATTGGTGCTAACAGGTTAGTTGGCACTGAGTTTGGAAAGGTTCTCCAAAGTTGGTGGAGGAGCTGGTGGAGAGACAATTAAAATGTGGGAAAGTTATTGGTGGATCATGCACCACACATCACTTCTAAATCATCGAAGAAAGAGCAAGGATCAATACTCTCCCAAGGGTTAAACAATAGGGGTGTGTCCTTGATGGGATGGATTTCCCAAACTGCCAATTGTGTGATTGACGGTACTTGTTAAAAGTAGACCTCCTCCCCCCTTTAACACAAAACCACAAAAGTGGGGTCCAAAAAAACCATTGGTGGAGAACGAAGGAGCTAGTGTAGTGTTGGAGAGAAGAACCAATAGAAATATTAGGACGTATAGTGCAGGTCCGACTCGTGACATGCCCCGATATGTATTTCCCCAGGAGTTTTCAAAGGTAGCATGGTACCAAAGTTCTAGGGATACTGAGTCTAGGGAGAGTTGGCGTAGGTGTAGATTAACAACCAATCAAAGCTAAAGAGGATTTGCACATGGGGGATCGTATGGGACACGTCACCTCAGAGGTCCTCCCCCATAATTTTTTCCTTAGGAGTTTCAATGGAGTCACTAACTTTTTTTCTAGGGAGACAAGCCTAGGGATATGGAAAACATTGTCTATTATTGTTGCCAAAATTTTTCATATCGACCCTTTTATTTTTATATATAAATCACAGAAAAAACAAATGCGTATGATCCCCTTTCCTTTGTACCCTTTAAAACACAATCCAATGGAAGAAGGACACTTGGTTCAATATGATTTTCTGATAGTGACATTGTGAAGCCATGGTGACACGTGACATCAACAACTCTAATTATCGAGATGACATCAACACAATGTCAACAAATTAAAATCTTGGGGTGACGTGGAACTCATGGAAAATGATATATGGCATGCATATTTGGCACTTTCGGGTGGCTTGAAAATGAGTGACATGTGTACCACTCACGAAGTGACACATGGCATGTATGGAATCACCTTGGATGATTGTCCTCAGATATTTTATAAGTGAGGTGCATTTCAAGAGCCCAAGATAACATGTTTGGGGGATGGGAAAATATGTGACAAATAAATTTCTATCAAGACTCATGAGGAGTGTCAAATGGGGCCCAATGGTGAAGTAGACATAGACATGGCCCCGATAGAATCAGAATTGGACCGTGTGTGTAGTGTGGTCCCACAAAGACACGTCACTTTGGTGGATTAACCCTGTAGATATTATAAGGAACAAAGTTTGTAAAACACTGGGGGACAAGATGTTTCAAAACAATCAACGGTTCCAATAATTGACATAAATCTCATTAGGGTTTAGTTTTGTGGTGGCTTTGTATGTTAAAGTGACCAAGGGCCCACAAGATTATGTAATGGAAAAGCATTGTGTGAGTTTGAAAAGAGCACTGCAATATTCAATATATAAAGGCTTAGGCCTATGTGTGGCTTAAGAGTTAAAGGATAAGCAATATTTGGCTTGAATAGGTCGACAAATATTTTGGTATAAATTCCATATTTGGAGGATTTTGCTAAATTTGGCATACAGATAGATTTGGGGCTTCAATTAGAACCTATTCCAAGTCCTATAAACACTAGAATTCACCAAAAATCCTCAAGGATATCACTCACCCAAAGGAGTTAAGGCCAAGGAAGGGAATTTGTTCCAGTGATGGGCTTCCTATGCAAACTCTTTAGGAAATAATCAAAGTACTTCTGGTGCCATGCTAAATTAAATGGAGAATCCATTTATATAGTTCATAAGAGAACAAAGGCCTTGGAAAGTGTTCTCTTCAGGTATTATGATCATTTAACAAGAAAGAGGATCCATGCTAGAAATTCAAATGTTATTGGTATCATGCAAGAAACTACTACGAAATCAGATTCACCAATAGTGTGTTTCTTCTATTCTAGTGGAGTACTCTATTTCAATTAATGTACGATATCAAACTACGAGGTTGTGAAAAAGGCTACCCTATGAAAAGAGTTGAATGAGAAAGTCCTGAAGGTGAGGAAGGGTTGAATGTGTTGAGTGTGTTTATGTAGGTAGAGAGGAAGGAGATGTAAGAGACAACATACCGGGTTATTTATGCTATTATGTACTAGAAGTAGGCCATTGTTCTTAGTTTGAAAATTGTATGAAAAATAGGAAAGTTGGATGAAGTGAGTAGAATATTGCATTTATAAGAGGTTGAAACCACTAGGGAAGCCGTGGCTTATTAATTTTAAGGGGGTTGGAGCCTCCTATAAGTGGGTTCTCACAAAAAAATGATCTAATCAAATTTGGTGCCTTGATTATCATCATAAGAAAGAACAAGATTTGGTGGTTTTTCTCCTAGAAGGGTTTGCACGTAAATATTTATCTCATGCAATGTTTGAGTATTTGAAATTTAAAATTTAGATATTCATCTTAAATATTTTTAGAAGTGTTAATTACTGATTCATCCCCCCCGTCTTAATAGTTCCTTATTCCAACAAGGGAGCCTTCACCACCTTGGGGAATTAATGTAACATCGGGTAAGATACGAGGGATTCACTCATTGAACCTATGACATATCACGTGCATTCATGGCACACTAAACAATACTATTAATTTTGCTACATATTATAAAATACCTCTAAAAACATATTATTTAACCCCCCTAACAATACAAACCCAATACAACTTCCCAATTAAAAAAATCCCCACTTCCACTAGATATTATAGGTAGCCATTTTCTCATTAACCTTTTTTATACCCCTTTATGTTTTTTCATTAACTTTGAGATCTATTTTTTATACCTACCAATATAAAACCCTTTACCCCATATTATATGCTCAATATATATCTCATTTTTTCCTCAATATATATCCCCTAATATGGATGCACATGGTATTGTATTGCTCCCCTAGTGAAGCCCTCGTGGGGGAGGAGGGGATCATGGGAATCCCCCCTCCCATTATCGCTAGGTGGGAAGGTCATCGTGTCACCCCACACCTATTGCTTCAATTTGCACCCAATGCAAAGAAATATGATTGACTAATTAGTTACTTAATCCTAAGGAATAATCCTTTCAATCAGTAAATATTTAACACAAATATATTATTATATATGTTTATTTTTTAAAATAAATAGTTATCTTAAAAAATGTAACATGTATTCTCACATCCATTTAATAATCAAATGGAACATTTAACTTATAATGAAAAATAATTCCATGTGAAATATATGAACAATAAAATTTTATATACTTACAACAACATTCAAACCTGTTATCACTCCACCAAATTCCCAAGGCTGAAGAAGGAATCCCAACAGAGGTAACCATAGACCAAGATTTTGACTTAGTATCTAGCCTTACCAAGTCGGAGAGGGATCTCTCCACAAAAATCACATCCAAGAGGGTTGGATGAAATTTTTTTAGGCTAGGTATGAAATGCAGGGGCTTATTTGTTTTGATTTTGGGGTTGGTCTCACTGAATGAGGATTGGTCAAGGGGACTATATTAGGGCCAATGAGATGGAATTGCAGTCCATTCGATGGGGAAAGATAGGTAGAATTCTCAACACTTGAAGGTGATTTGGTGAGATGGTTTAATACTGATGAGGAGATAGGAAGAGCATAGGGGATAAGTTCTTCCTAAACTGAAGAAAATGGATAGATTATGAAAAATTTCCCAAAACAGAGCATGAAAAACATGTATTCTGCCTTTCAACTTGAAATTTAACATATAATAGACATGAAAAGATTTATGAGCTTACAAAACATTCATACAAATGATCACAAAGAAGAAAGTATGCCAAACATTCATCCCACATGAATCCCAAGGAGATAACTACAATTTTTCATTAATATCCAGGAAAAACTATTTCTTGATAAATACACTAACATTCAAACTGATGCCAAACTTTGAATCCTATGAAGACTTGAGCTAAATAGACCTCAAAACCACCTCCACTCATCCATAGGGCTCGAATCCATGAGGTGAGGGAGATATTGCACAAAAATCTGAACTGATAGCTAGAGTATAGGATGAGAAAAGTGACTCAGTCCTATCTCTAATGAACTGATTCATTACAACTCAACTGATTGACTCACCTAATGTACTTACCCTAGATAAAAGTAAAAGCATGATATTTAAATTTATCTTGACCACTTACATAAGTAATTTCCTCATTTCCCAAGGTAAAAGTCAAACTGGAGTGAAAATAAAAAAAATTGCTGAAGACTGTGAAAAATGCATTTTCCCTATCAAACGCACAGTGTTCGGGCACAAAAAATGGCCCCTTTTCATGTCTAGTTTTGAGTGCCTTCTTGGTGTCCAAATTATGCCCATGATAGCTCATTGGAAAGATCTGTGAGTCTATTTTCCAAAACTACCTCCAATTTTCAAAAGGGTGCTCAGTTACCTTGTCAAAAATCTGTTCTCCCAAGACTGGTAAACGCGCAACGACCAAGCAGATTTGGAGGCAGAAACATGCAATTTTTATGGTTTTGAATGGATTTATAACTTAGTGGATTTTGATTTTTAATTTGAATTACCCACTTTCCTTATGTTCACTTTTTCTTCTTCAAATTTCAACACTGATACCCTTTGACCTTTTGACGTTTTGCTTTGCAGGTTGATTTAGCTAATGGAGCTTGGCTTTCTTTGTTTTAAGTTTGGCAAGAATGATTGAATTAGCAGCTAGGGAAAAACTTATTACATATTGTTAGAGTCGGTATCTTCATCCCTCCATCAGAGATCAAATCTCTCTTGTTGCATTTCATTTTAGGTGTCCCATTCAGTTCAGTCAGCTGCATTCCATTAGGAGCATGGATCATCTGACGGTAGGGTCTTGTCACTCATATCCCTCATGTCTTGTACCTGCTAGCCTATTCCTGTTCATAAAAATCATGTACAGTCATGTTTGGTCTCCTAGTTGGCAAAGTGTCATTTTTGGGTTTTTAGTCTCATTAGGTCTAGGGTTTAGTTGATCAGGTCTCAAAATTCCTAATAATGGTCAGCAGGCACATGAGGAAGCTTCAAATAAGGTTTCAAAGCAAAAATTTCATCATCATAATGCTTGATAATGATTTTTCTTCAAAACTCCATTTTGTTGAAAAATTGTCTATTTTATCCTTTTGTAACAAATGCAATAATGCTCCATTCGCAGCCCTGGTCGCCTTTGCCAAAACTCCATGCCATCCATCCTTGCAAAATAGACAAGAAATTCATCATTCAGTCCAAAAATAAAAAAGCAAGCAAAATAGAGTTCATTTGAAAAGTGCCAAAGTTTTCAAACATTATAAAGTGGGTTTTTTCAAATCAAAAATTAAAATCTTTGGTATATATAAGATATTTCCAAATTCAAAAATTCATTTGCATGCCAAAGACATCAATGAGCCAAAGAAAATCGTGGAGGAGTGAAGAAATAAGTTTGGAGGCCGAACTGTGGTGAAATTGACTGTCGCAGTGCACTGGGCAACTGTCGTGGCGCATAGACTGAGCGCGGCGCATAGGGTCGCTCTTCTTCGTGTGTTTTTGAACTGTCGCGATGCATTGAAGGGGCGCGACGCACTGGGCAGTGGTCGCGGCGCATTGAGCCGACACCCAAATTTTTGTCATTGCTTCCAAAAACTCCAATTGATTCGGTCAATCTTGCTCCAAGTAAGTTCATGTGACTTTTTAGTTGCCATTTACAAATTTTTGAAGATGGATTATGAGAGTTTAAATGCAAAACACAAAACCTATTATCTTGATTCAGAAGTGCTTCCTTAGGGTTTTAAACTTGTTTTGGTATCAATCATTCTATTCCCATCACCTTGTTTTTCCTCCCCTTCACTATTATCTCATCACTACAATCATTCCTAAGCCTATCTCCTTATCCCTAAAGTCATTTCATTTCCTATCATTCCCATTTCCCATTTCACTTGATTATAGCCCATCACTTTCATTACCCCATTCCTCCATATTACCTCCCATTTGAAATATATTTGGAAATCAAATCAAAACACCAAAGTTCTCATTATCATACAAGACAACACAAACCTTGAAAATTCTCATGGAGACGGATACTTCTTATGACCGAGACAGTGACTTTACAACTGAATTGCATGCACCAAGAAGGTATTAAGGCGGCGTAAAAAGTATGACAAAATACAAATTTTGGCCGAAGCTTTTTTGGCTTAGCATAGTGCTTGATGGTGGACATTCAGCCCAAATTTCAAGAAATTTGGGAAACTTTTTGTCAATTTTGAAATTTTTGGCTTTAAAACAGATTTTCCTGTCCGACGCGTAGCGCCACTTGGCGCGCACTTATAATTGGCAGCACCTCTTGAGGAAAAATTTTCATTTTTGGATTTCTCATAAAAATTTATGCATGCCTACCCATTACCTAAGGATTTTGACAAGTTTTGGGTTGCTTGAAGGGTCAAAAGCACCCTAAAAATGACCTTTTTGCCACTTTTTGGATGCACAGGAAGCAGTGTTGGGAGATTTGATTTTTGGAGGGGAAAATGGAAACAAAATTCAGAAATTCCACTGGGGTTGGAAAGTAGACAGGAAGATATTTCCAACGAGCTATCCTGCGCTCAATTTGGACTTCAGGAAGGACTTCAGGAAGGCCCTCAAAATCAGCCTCAAAGTGGCGCTACGCATAGAGATTTCAGGCGCGACGCATTCGGAATTTGGCCTAATTTTCACTCAACAGTTCAGATTTTCGCCTAGTTTTGGCCAGTTTGACTTTTTATCCTCATATGTGAAACTCTTGATGTAAATTAATGTAATTTTATAAATTTGATGTAATTTTGGCACATTTTTACTCATTCAAGTAGATTCATTCACTAAAAAGTGAAATGTAACTGAATGAATCAGTTTCCTATCTTATAGAGGCAAGCTGTTCCACTGCCTATTTTCCAGTTCTTAGTTTAGATCTTGTTGAAACAACTCCTAGAATGGTGATCTCGATAGGCTTGTCTATATATTTTATTTTCTCAGTCATTTTCAGAGGTTGGACATTTGGGATTGCTTGGCACTTCATTGTACATTTCATCTCTGCAATTTTGGCAAAGGAATAGACCAAGATTTGCAGCACTCTTTGGGATCCATGTGGCTCTATGTTTTGATGGTGTTTTTCTCTCTGTGGTTGTAAGTTCACTGATTTTTATGTGTATCATTTCCCTTCTCCTTTCTTCTTAAATTAAACAAATGAGTGATAAAGGTGGAATTCATTAGATTGCTTTGCTCTGCCTTGAGTTTTGTTTAATTTTCCATGTTTTCATCTGTTTGAAAAGGATTCTTGAAAGCTTCTTGCCCTCTTCAGCTCCTCACCGGTCTGAACTATCCATTCACTCAACCCAAAGCATCAAAACAATTGCCTTCCTTGCCCCATTCAGAACTCTGCAAAAACTAGGCCTCATCCCTGGACCCAAAACTGCCTTTCCCTTTGATTCCAAAAAAACCCCCAAAATCAAAATCAAACTCTTTCACATATATACCTAGCCTAAAATTAGATTTTATTTCAAGTCATCTCAATCCTCACTGATTAATTTGCTGAGATTGACCCGGAGAGAGCCCTCTCCTGATCTGGTAGGGCTAGCTACCAAATTAAGCGTGGTTTGATGTTACCCTAGACTCTGCCTTCCTTCAGCCTAAGGTAGATTTAGGCAATAACACATATAAAAACATAAAATTAAATTTGAAAAAAAATAAAAATTACATATTTGATTTTATATCAAAATAGGATTTTGATATAAAAATCATTGAAATAATTACAACTTGAAGAATAAAATAGTTACAAAGTAATGATCTGCTGCAAAGGAAGATAAAATTTATTTGAGTCACTCTCATATGCTTGCTGACTTTATTTGGATGAAGTAATGCATTTTGGACCTTGAAAAACAAAACCCTAATGACCTAATGAGACTTTTAAGACTTGATCTTCATGAATTACTTTGACTGAAACAAATCATAGTGAAAAGAGAATTTTCATAGGTGTTATTATGCTCAAGGAGACATGGGATGAGTCAAAAAATATGGTTCTATGAAGGAAAGTGAAATTTTATTGAGGAAATTTTCCATCAGTGAAATAATTTTTAGCATGACCTAATGGAATGATATAAAAATTTCAAAACGAGACACCTAAAATGAGAAATGAAGAAATTATATCGATCACTGATGGTAGAATGCATATTATGACTCTAACATTGGCCTTATTGGGGATGGTAGCTCTGACAGAGGTGTCAAGAAATGCAGATCTCTGAGTTGAGCATATCAGTGCTTTATTCCATTGGGCCAAATATGATAAAAAATAACTGAAGCTGAAAGGTAGGACTGATTTTATAAGATTTCAATGACACGAATTGAATGAAAATGACTCAATTTGACTTGAATTGACTGAAACAAGACTCAAAAACTGAACTTACCCTAATGCAAACTTAACTTGAAAACAACATAAATTTCAATGAAGCTCCATGGCCTTCAATTCAGGCTCCGAACTCCAATGCTTGTTCCACTTCACATTTGCAGAAAGATCAAACTGATATATACAATGAGGATGAAAATTTTTCATACTTTTTAGATTAGAAGAGATAGTGCTTCAGGAACCTACCATTTACTAGCCCTCCTGAGCAACTTTTCCAGTCCATTTCTTATAAAAGATATGCATTCTATGCATGAGAAGCTACAATTCTGAAAGGCCCTTTCCACAGATTATCAAATTTCCTGTGTTTACCTTTGTCTTCATTTCTTGCATCCCAGCGGAGTACCACATCATCAATCTTGAAATCATCTTGTTTAGTTTTCCTGTCACAAATTCGTTTCATCTGATCATGAAGTTTAGAAGTGTTGTGGAACACTTCCTCTCTTGTTTGCTGCAAGTGGATCATTTTATTTATCCTTCTTTGAATATCATTTTCTTCACTTCCGGCCTCTTGCAGAAGTGACTGGGACTGCTAATGAAGTAGGAAAAATTGTATCTACCCCGTAAACTACTTGAAATGGAGACATACTGATGGATATTTTTCTACTTACTGTATATGTCTATAGTGCATTTATCAACTTCTTGTGCCAATTATTTTTGTTAGATTTCAACACATTTTTGATGATATTGAATAGAGACTTGTTGGATGACTCCACAATCCGTTGCCCTGTGGATAATATGTGGCAGAATGACCCAATTTGATGTTGTATTTATCGCATAATTATGTCATTTTATTTTATTTGAAAGTAGCTACGTTGTCTATGATTATCTTTCCGGGACGACCAAACCGGGACAAAATGTTAGCTTCAAGAAACTGAATAATGACTGTGTCAGTAGCTTGCCTGGTCGGGATCGCTTCAATCGACTTTGTGAAATAATCTGTAGTGGTAAGTATCCATTTATGCTGAGCAGATGAAGGTGGGTGTATCTCACCGATAAAATCCAAACCCCACCACTGGAAGGGAGCTTCAACTGAAATAGGGTGTAATGGCAAAGGTAAGAGCTTACGTTTACCTTGGAAAAGTTGACACTCATGACATCTCATGACCGTCTTGTACAGATATGAAAACAAATTAGGCTAGTAGTGACCCTCTCTCAATAATTTATTGGCCGTAGTATTCCAATACAAATTACCTCCGCAATCTCCCTTGTGAAATTCTTTCATCAATTCTCTAGATTCATCTTCGACCAAACAATTGAGCAATACTCCTTCTAGATCCTTCCAGTAGAGTGCACTATCAAGAATACAGTATTTCGAAGCCTTAAGTTTTAAGGACCTTGCCTTACTCTTTTTCATGTCCATAGGAGGACTAAAATGTTGTAAAACATAAATAATATCAGCATACCGATGGGACGATGAAAAAATATTTTATATCTGAACTAAAATTACATTTTCTTCATCATCGGACAATGCTGATATGAGATTGATATCAAGCGCATGAAAATTAGACTCAACCATGAGCTTGGCTAAGCCTTGCCCTTTAAGCAACTTGCTTGGATTGATCTCAAGGTCATATTCTAAAAGTGATGCTATCCACCTACCTCTTCTTCCCTCTGGATCTGTTTGTATAAGTACTTCTTTAACCGTTGCATTCGGAACATATGCTAGAATATGAGAGTGCAGAATGTAAACAAGGAATTATTTGAGTGCTTTGACTAAGGCCAATGCCTGTTTCTCAATTATGTTATATCAAAGAGCTACATCTATTATGGTGCGACTAAAAAAAGCTATAGGTAGCTCTGTCCCATCCTTTTCTGCATAAGCACTATTGTCAAGGTATGCTTAGAAGCAAAAGCAAATATGATGAAATCTAAAAAATAATCAGGACTTGTCAACACTGGGGAAATAGTTAAAGAAAATTTTACTGAGCTGAATGATTTATGGGCATTCTCTGACCATCTAACATCATTTTCTTTCTTGAGCATATTGGTCAATTCTCTAAGATGTTCTGCTAGGTTGGAAATAAACCTACGTAGGAAATTCATCCTACCATTGAAGGCTTGAATTTCCTTTTTGTTTCTAGGGAAATCTATTTTCTGAATTGCTTCAAATCTAGCGGGATCTATTCGGATTCCATATTTTGAGATGATGTGTCCCAATAACTTACCCTCTTCCATAGAAAACAAACATTTTTTAGGATTTAAGGAAATCCCAAACTTTCTACACCGCTGGAATACAACTCCCAAATGATGTAAGTGCTCTTCATATGAATTTGAATAAACAGTAAGATCATATAAATAATTTACTAGGAAGACATATTTTTCATTACCAAAATCTATGTCCATTTCCCGCTAGAAAGTGGCTCTGACGTTCTTCAACCCGAATGGCATTTTGGCATATTTAAAGGTCCCCCATGGTGTTGTGAATGTTTTTTTATCCTGATCATCTTCATGTACCAGGATTTGATTGTAACCTGAATAGCCATCCAACAGTGACATTCTGCTAGCTCCTACATCTCTCTGAAGAATGTGATCCATCTTGGGCAACGGATAATTTTCTTTCAACAAGACTTTTTTTCATATTCCTAAAATCTATACAAAATCGAATCTCACCGGTCTTCTTCCACACCGGCACCAAATTAGAGATCCATTCTGAAAATATGATTGGAACAATGATGCCTGCCTTACAAATGTTTACCTCCTTCTCAATGGATGGCAACAATTTTGGATTAATTCTACTAAGATTCTATCTAAAGGGCTTCTGATTTGGCTTGATCGGGATTGTATGCTGAATGATATCTTTATTATACTTCTTTAGGTCTGAATAATTCCAAGAAAACACATCAGAAAAATCAGTAAAAAAATAAATATATTTAGGCTTTACCTCTGATGACAAGGACTTTGAGAGTTTGATGAACTTTGGCTGATCAGTTGTTCCTATATTCACATATTCTACTCCTTTCTCTGTGGGAACCAAAGTTGGTTTTCTTGCCACATCATCGTGATCAAATAAATCTTCCAAAGGTATGAGACGTTTCAGAATGTTATTGTCTTTGGGTTGAAGAATATCAATCTGATCTGCTTCAATAACCTGGTCATATTTATCATATACCTCATCCATAGAAAAATTTTCAAATTCTCCCTCACTCTGCAAGAAGTTATTCACTTGTTTATCATCCTAGAAAAATTGCCAGAATTTCAAGTTATCCAGAATAGCGGGCCTATGATTTATATGGATCTCAAATTTTTTATTAGAAAACATTGTAGATTTGAAATTACTCGCAGCGGTAGCTAATGAATCAGCCATCAGGTTTTGCAATCTAGGCACTACCTTAAGGGTGTATTCAGGAAACATCTTTAAAATTTCAAGTGCTACATTCCTATACTGTCTCATTCTCGAGTGATTAGATTGGTATTCACCTTTAATTTGTTTGATCAGTAGCTCTAAATCTCCATAGACTGAAATTCTCTTTGCTCCCAATTTCTTCAGAATTTTCAAACCAGTAATGTGCGCTTCATATTCAGCCTCATTATTTGTACAATCAAATGCTAGTTTATAGGAACACAACCTTACATTATTTGGGACCTTGTTTTTCTGTTGCCATGGGCTGCGGATCCACAAACCTATGCCAACTCCATATTTTCCAACAGAACCATCAAAATCCATGCTCCAAAGACCATCTTCTTCTTCTTCTAGGTGTTGAAATTATTGATCCTGATTTAACACTATTTGGCGGTCTGATTCTTCATGCTGCTCTAAATTTTTATCTACTTTCTCTGCTGGCTGTTGGGTTAGAATGGGAAAGTTTTATTTCTCTTCCTCTAACACTGTTCTAATACAATTGAAAACTTCGAGAACATCCTCTAATTCTACTATTTGACAGTCTATATCATTTAAACCAAAATCATTGTACAATATAAAAGAATCTAGATCAGTATGTACATCGTTGATTCGATGATTGTTAGGCCTTTCCTTATTAGTGATCATGTACTTCATTTTGGTCTCATTGTAAATATTTATCATTTGACCAAATACAAGGATAGTGGCATAAGAAAAGTCTAACTGCGATGCACCTCTTAGTTTGGCCCCCCAGGATCTTGACAACAACATATCAAAGCATGGTGGAATATCAACAACTACCACGTCCATAAGGATATTTTTGGCTGGCATTTGTTCTAAGGATACTACTAGATCTTTGATTAGACCTAAACAATGGACACTACCAGAATCAAAAGAGTATAGATCATGATACGAATGGGTAATATCAAGGCCAATCTTCTCCATGATGGATTTGGGCATGAGGTTGTGAGAAGCCTCAGAGTCTAACATAGTATTATGAATAATGCACTGATGAATTTTAAGACTTAGATATAATGGTGGGACTTCACTGTCTTCGGATTGGCCATCAATGGCAGGACCAAATATCAACTCAGGATGATCATCTTCTACATTAACCATGTCGGATAAAGGGTCAAATTTTAAGGTCTTGGCTACATGGTTTTTGAACTTATCAATTTTGACCAACTCGGTAAGAGGAATAGACACTTTTAATTTAGAAATTTGAGACTCAAAATTAAAAGGTGTAGTTTTGTCTACCTCTTTCATGGTAAAATCCATTTTTTCAACATGATTTTTGAGTGCATCTTCCTTTCTCTGAATGTATTTTTCTTTGACTGGTGCACTTGTAGTAGACTGATTATTTATGTTTTGACTCGGTACTACAATTTCTTTACCCTTATTCTGAACTTGTTTCGGTGCTGCTTCTTTCTGTTGAACTGTTTTCTTGGGGAGTGGAGTTATTAGAACATCCTAACCTCTTAAGGTATATTGTCTTTGCTGGGAACTTAATGCATTTAGGTACCCTCTCTAATAGTCATCACATTCTACCTCTAATTCATCATCATTTTCCATTATGAAATTTTTGTCATTAGGTGAATTGTATTCTCCACATATTCTTCATCCTCGGTGAGAAAAATGGGCTGAATATCGACTGTGAAAAGAAGATTCTCTTCTACTGTTGGTTCTTCTTCTTCATCACTTTGGGCATAATTCTGCTGAATTGGTGTTCTGATTTACTACTGTTGTGCTTTGGAAGGTCTTTGTTGTCACTGCTTTATTCGAAACTGAGGTTGTTGCTGGCTTCAGAAGTTTGGATTTCTGATTTGAGGCTTAGACTGTCTGTCTGAAATAGAAATCTTATCAACCATTCTCTCCATGGTTTTCAGTAAGGCATCGAATTTGGTATCAGATGAAGTGGAGGGTTCCTCTTTGATAGTCACTTTCATTTCACCTTTAATTTTAGCCTTCTTAAATAAAAGTTTTGCCTCAACACTCACTGAATTCTTCATCATATCTTCAATGGTGGTGGGGTTTCTTTCTTTCAATGAATAGGCCATATCTAGATCAAAGGAATCAAGATAACATAGAAGGGATAAACCAGGAGGTGGTTTCATTTCATTAGGAATGGAATTATAAATTCAGAGATATTGGGCATTGTAATCATGCACTGATTCATTGGGATTATGTTTCAAGGAATCATATTCAACAAGGATCTGTAAAGGGTTTTTATTTTCATCCCAAATAGCTAAGAAAGCATCATTCAATTCAACGGGAGTCCTAATTGAATTTTCTGCTAGGGCATGAAGCCAGACTTTGACTTCACCCGAAAAAAATTGTGCAATGATCCACATCTTGGCATCATCTGCATCTAACTCCTCAAAATCTATAAAAGTTGTGAGTTTGGTTATATGTTGATGAGCGGTGATTTCAGAGTTTTCATAAAAAAGGGGAAACCTTTGACAATACCCTTGAGGCAGGTCAACCATATTAGCAGGGAACACTAATGGTCCAAAACGAGCCATAATTCCAGATGGATGATGTACTGGTTTAACAACCGGAGGGATGGGCTGAATGGGTAAAGGAGCTGAAACTGTTGGTGTTGAAGTAGCTGATATGTATAATGAAGTCGAAGGTGCAGATGAATATACTGAGATTGACTGAGTTTGAGGTTCAAATGTAACAAAAAACTCTTCGAGAGGATAAAATTTGATCCACTCTTTAATGTCTAGGTTAGATTCAGGCTTGATTTCTTCGTAAAACCAATCTCTCAAAGAACTTAAATCTAATTCTGACAAAGATTTTATTTCGGATAATATCAGAGGATCAAAAACTATATTAGACAAGGAAGTTTCAGATTTGTACTTGAATAAATATGATTCAAAATTTATGTCATAGGGTATATCTTCTAGAGAAATCAATTTTGTAGGTAGAGATACCGATCTTACCAATGGAGATGGTCCTGATTGAATTTGCGAAGTTTGATATCGGTGTCTTCGAATAATTGCTCTGGATCATCAACGAGATCAACTAGATCAAGGTCTGGATTTGATCTGGTGTATTTCGTAGAAGCCATATCTGCTGTGAGGCACTGCACTTATGAAATCAGCCTTTCGAAACTTGATCCTACCATCCAACAGATCAGTTTCCAGTTGATATTTTTCGGACACCCAGGGAAATTTTTGTCTCTTCGTTCCCCGACAACGACGCCAATATGTTATCACTCCGCCAAATTTCCAAGGTTGAAGAAGGAATCCCACCAAAGGTAACCACAGACCAAGCTTTTGACTTAGTATCTAGCCCTACCAAGTTGGAGAGGGCTCTCTCCAAAAAAATCACAACCAAGAGGGTTAGATGAAAAAGTTTTAGGCTAGGTATGAAATGCAAGGGTTTATTTGTTTTTATTTTGGGGTTGGGCTCACTGAATGAGGATTAGGTAAAGGGGACTAGATTAGGGCCAATGAGATGGAATTGCAGTCCATTCTATGGGGCAAGGTACGTATAATGATCCACACTTGAAGGTGATTTGGTGACATGGTTTAAGAATGACGAGGAGCTAGGAAGAGCATAGGGGATGCGTTCTTCCTAAACTAAAGAAAATGGACAAATTAGGAAAAAATTAGCAAAACAGAGCATGAAAAACATGTATTATGCCTTTCAACTTGAAATTTAACATATAATAGACATGAAAAGATTTATGAGCTTACAAAACATTCATACAAATGATCACAAAGAAGAAAGTATGCCAAACATTCATCCCACATGAATCCCAAGGAGATAACTACAATTTTTCATTAATATCCAGGCCAAACTATTTCTTGATCAATACACTAACATTCAAACTGATGCCAAACTTTGACTCCTCTGAAGACCTGAGCTAAATAGACCTCAAAACCACCTCCAATCATCCATAGGGTTCGAATCCATGAGGTGAGGGAGATATTACACAAAAATATGATCTGATAGCTAGAGTATAGGATGAGAAAAGTGACTCAGTCCTATCTCTAATGAACTGATTCCTTACAACTCAACTGATTGACTCACCTAATGTACTTACCCTAGATAAAAGTAAAAACATGATATTTAAATTTATCTTGACCACTTACATAAGTAATTTCTCATTTCCCAAGGTAAAAGTCAAAATGGAGTGAAAATAAAAAAAATTGCTGAAGACTGTGAAAAATGCATTTTCCCTGTCAAACACGCAGTGTTCGGGCATAAAAAATGGCCCCTTTTCATGTCTAGTTTTGAGTGCCTTCTTGGTGTCCAAATTATGTCCATGATAGCTCATTGGAAAGCTCTGTGAGTCTATTTTCCAAACATACCACCAAGTTTCAAAATGGTGCTCATTTGCCCTATCAAAAACTTGTTCTCCCAAGACTGGTAAACGCGCAGCGACCAGGTAGATTTGGAGGCAGAAACATGAAATTTTAATGGTTTTGAATGGCCTTATAACTTAGTGGATTTTGATTTTTAATTTGAATTACCCACTTTCCTTATTTTCAATTTTTCTTCAAATTTCTAGGCTGATACTCTTTGACCTTCTGAATTTTTGCTTTGCAGGTTGGTTTAGATAATGGAGCTTGGCTTTCTTTGTTTTTAGTTTGGCAAGTATGATTGAATTGGCAGATAGGGAAAAAATTATTACATATAAAAACATAAAATTACATTTGAAAAATAAAAAATAAATTACATATCTGATTTTATATCAAAATATGATTTTGATATAAAAATCATTGAAATAATTACAACTTGAAGAATAAAATAGTTACAAAGTAATGATCTTTTGTAAAGGAAGATAAAATTTATTTGAGTCACTCTCATATTCTTGCTGACTTTATTTGGATGAAGTAATGCATTTTGGACCTTGAAAAACAAAACCCTAATGACCTAATGAGACTTTTAAGACCTGATCTTCATGAATTACTTTGACTGAAACAAATCATGGTGAAAAGAGAATTTTCATAGGTGTTATTATGCTCAAGGAGACAGGTAAGTGAGTCATCAAATATGGTTCTCTGAAGGAGAGTGAAATTTTATTGAGGAAAGCTACCATCAGTGAAATAATTTTTAGCATGAACTAATGGAATGATATAAAAATTTTAGAATGAGACACCTAAAATGAGAAATGAAGAAATGATATCGATCACTGATGGAAGAATGCATATTCTGGCTCTAACAAAACCAACATAATTCTTCAAAATGATACATGCCTTAAATCGTTATTTAAATTGATATTAGTATATACATTTTAATATAAGGTTTTGCAACACCTTCTTCTCAGGAAGAGTTCCCTTTTATACCCCTTACTCATACATTCTCTCCAATCTCCTTCCTCCACTTAATTACCACAAAATTATATTAGTTACTTTTCAGTTACATGATAAGGTGATTATGTTTTATTCTCACCTTCTATTTTCTTAAAATACATTTCCCATTAACTATGGATTCTTTCCATATGTGAAATAAGTAGTCGATTTATTTTATCCAACCTTAGATTCCATTGATAAACCTTTTGATGACTTTTGTACTTCTTTTTCTAAATTTTGAAAAGAAAAATAGAATCACTTTTATACATTCAACGGGGGTTGTTATGAAATCATGTATTTAATTTTTTTCCCATGTGTTATCCAAGCTATATTTTCTTTGTTGGAATCACTTTTTTGTTTTAGATCTACAAGGCATAATTGACTTGGGGATGCTTTACCAATATATTCAACATATGGCATGTTTAAATCTTCAATGACATCCAAAACTACATCCCAAAGATATAAACATCATTGATGGACATCCTCAATCCAATCATTGATATGTGTGCAAGTTTTAGTCAAGTATTAAATCATAATTGACATTTTCCCCTCTCTTTGTCAATTATTCTTGAAATACCAAGAGCTGTTTTATTATTAACTTGCCAAAGTCTAATCTTGTTAAAATAAGTTTGGGCATTCTTTTGTTCCTTTGATTGAACTTCTATGTTATCAAAAAATTGGAGTAGATTATCATGATGTTCCTAAATTTCACTTAATGTCATGTATAAATCATTTTTACATCCTTGAGCTTGGTATTAATCGAAAGCACCTCTCTCTTAAAGAATTCACAAAAAAATTGTTCACCTTTTAGCTTTTCAAGCTATGTTTGCAATGTCAAATGAAATTATTCTTGATACTGACTAGAAATCTCTTCAATCCTTACATTTTGTTATTCCTTTATGGCTACCATTTCTTTTTTTCTGTTTTTGATTTACTTTTTCTAGCTTCTATTTATGTTGGTCTTTGGTAAATTCAAGTTGTATGCAATGTTTTTCCTTGAGTTGATTAACTTACTGTTGTTGTGATTCCTTTATGGTGGAACTTGATTCCTCAACCTCTATTCAAGAAAATCAACTAGAATCTTATACTTTTCTAATTCATTTATTAATACATTGATTGACTAGGAATTGGCATTGGTCAAAGCTCCCAATATTTGGGAAATTTCTTGAGTCATAAATTCTAGTTCTTGACTCGAAACATTCCAAACTAAAAAAAAGAAATGGAAGCTTCCTCGCCTAATGTGGATATCTTCCTTTTATTTTCCCTTCCCTTAATAACAACCCTTTTATTTTTATTTTTTAAGAATAATTTTCCTATGGGCACAACTATTTCTTTTGCATCTTCCAGTTGATCTATCATAAGCATCAATTTTCCAGTAAAGGTAGCTATTGAAGTCACCATGATAGAAAATGTTCCTATTACATCACTTTGTGGATTTTTTGTTTGTTTTAGTTTACTCCATACTTCCCTCCACCATAACTACATCTTTGGAAACTTAATATTGAGTTTTTGTACCTATATCCTCTTCAAGAAGCTTGTCGCAGTGATTTTTTCCCTGCTTATACTCTTACATGGCCTGGGTTGATTATTATTTACTCTACCCAACATCTTGTGTTCCTTCAGTTGGAACCTATTTGTTTCGACTATCTTTTTTTGTATCTTTAACTCTATGGTTTTTAGCACATTCTTCATTGCCATATTTTTATTCCATACTAATGTTAAATCCCATTATTTTATTCTTCTCTTCAAAAAATGATTTATGTATTTTTACTTTGAAACGAAAATAATTGAACCTTCTCGTGGGTTATTCAATATTTAGAAATATTTGAATAACCTCCTCATAATTCTCTACATTCTTAAAAACTATCCCTTTCATATTCATGCAAATACGCAATAACCTAAACTAGGATCTTGCATTTTTAACATTGATAAATCTTTGCAACTACACATAGAGAGTACCAAGCTCCTATATTGTATAAGAAAAAATAACTCTTGCATATTTATCTTAGAATAAGCTATATGCTGAGTTTATTAATATTAAAATGAAAAACAACATTTCTAGGAAGTTTCTCATGTTTCATTGACTATCACTAAGCTCAATGCCCAATTGGTTCAACATTATATTGTTGTTACTCAATGCATGATTTTTTCCATGGCTTAGAGGTAGATAATTTACTTTGTGCAAATTTTGTGAGCTTGAGCCAACACAAGAATAACATTTTCTTCATACAAAGGTTGGAAGTTCAAACTTAAAGGTCACAAGTTCAAGTTGATACAGGAATAAGGGTTTAGACCGACATCATTCAAATTTGGTAGGAGGAACTTAGCATGTGAATTGACAAGTTTACTTTGCAGGAAATGAACGTTGGGTATGCAAGGAGCATTAGGTTCCATGAATAACTAGGTAGATACCATGGTAATGAATAATGGGAAACAGAGGAGGTTTCTCTAAGTAGAGAGAATAAATAGCTCTAACAAAACAAAATGGAAGAAAAATAGAGAAAGAGGTCTTAACAACGGGAAAAGGAGTTACACTAAACAAAAGAAGTGCTTAAGTTTTGATTTGATACCATGTTAGTATAGGTTGAGTAGCTCCTAAACTTGGACAATTTTGGATCCATGTTAATTGGTTTATATAACATTACAAAAGTAACCCTTCATCTTCCAAGGTCGATTCCTATTCTAACTGTTCATATTTCCCCTATTTACATATTTAAAAAATATTCACCAAATACACAACGATTAGGTGTCTAACAAGAAAAATGAGGTGTAATGAATGAGGAAATTAATTCTTTAACAAATTTAATAAAATTTAAATTAAAACAATAAAATTCATAAACACTAAAAAAACAAAACTTCAAAAACAAAAACATATAGGTAATGAAAATTATTTCATAAACTATGTAAAGACAAAAATTAACAATAAAGTTTCATTAAAACAAATAAAACTTAAAAAAAAATCAATAATAAAGTTTCATTAAAACAAATCAAACTTAGAAAAAATTATACGGGTCATATTATTTCATGAGAATATCATATAATAATATTAGGGTTGTTGCATAGGCTAAAACAATTGGGGACAGATTGGAAAAACCAATTATCTCTATCATTATTGAAATAGGGTTTTGGTTATATATATTAAAATTAAAGGTTAATTCCAACTTCAAGGCTTCCTCCATAATTATGGGTACCTCATTAATACTTTATATTCGATAACAAATAGAATAATTATTTCAAGTACTTATAATTTACTGTTGGGTACTGGATTTGTATACTTTCCTCTCCCATTTTACACTATTTTTCTATCTCTTTCTACCATTATTATTCTTAAAATGCATGAGGTAAAACCCTTCTTCCTATCTTTCATGGGATATTTGATTAATGGAGTATTTGTCATGGAGGTTTTACCTTTCTACATATTAACTATAATATTTCTTCAGATTTGGCTAAAAGAGGAGCGTTGCGGCCGCGAGTCAAGGCACAACCCATCATCTCCAACATCTTCCTTATTTGCTGTTACATTGTGACAGACTTGGATGTATCAGTGCTATCTTAGGCCTTTTCATGGTTTCTTTCTGGGCAATCTGGTTTCCGTTGTAACAAGATGTATTTTTGTAACAATGAAGTTGTTGAGAGGGATCGATAATTGTATAAAGAAGCCTGTGGGCTGTGAATCGGGGTTAAGCCCTTAGACATACAGACTTTGTAATGAATTTCTTTTATCATTAATTGAATGCACAACAACCTGCTGTTTCTCCTGTAATTCGTGAGTTCACCGCAACCCTGATCAGAGAGTTGGGCCCACTCTTCTGATCAGGTGTTGCGTTCTCCTTTCTTTTCCTTGTAGTGTTGTGTTTTATTGTGATTTCTTTACTGCTGTTACAGTCACGTTTAATTACTATGGATGCCTTTTATTTCTGCAGTTCATTTCATTGTTGTTACAATGACTTGTGTTTTATAGATTAAACCTGTGATTTACAGCAGACCATGTGCTTGTATCTGCATATACCTTGCCGTTAGTCTTGAAATAACTAACGTCCCGGGTTGATAAGTTATGTGGAGGAAAGGGTTGAATTCTGTTCATATTCGGACACCAACATTTTGGCGCCATTGCCGGGGAAGGCTAACAGGTGCAAGTACATGATCTGAAACAGATTTCAGGGGTAATCCCTCACCTTGGTGAAGGTGTTTTGTAAACCTTGCCCTAAGTCCTGGGCATAGTCCAGTCCTTCTATTTTTATTTCCTGTTGTTTTCTTCTAGGGGCCAATTTCTAGTCCTGGGGAGGGTATGTTATTACTCTGCTTTAGGTCCCGAACTTTGATTTTTATTTTTTTTTCTTTTGAATCTTTTCTCTTGTCACGGGGAGGAAGTTATCTATCCTACTTCGGGTCCTGAGTGATTGATTGATTTTCTTTGATGAACACCCTTCACAATTTGTATGAACAAAGAGCCGAATAAGAGGGACAGAGGAAGAGCCCCAAAGAAAGGGAGGGATTTGGGAAGGAAGATGTACATTCAGGAAATTATTGAAAAATCTAGATCTGAGGCATCGTCCCGTGTTGCTGTTAGGGTTAGGGTTCAGACGAAGTCCGAAGGGCAGTCTGTGGAGCAACCAGTGCCATCCACGGTACCAAAAGGTGTTATTTCTACGACAGAAGATTTAATAAACATGGTATCAGTGGAGGATATATCCTTATCAGCAACAGAAGTGGAATAAGTGGCAAGCAAGGGATCAGAAGAATTGAGCAACTCTAACTGGGAAGAAGAACCTCAAAAAGGGTTTTTTCCCCAAGAGACCAAGGCAGCGCTGTGAAAATTCCTGTTGCTGAATTAAGTGATTATGATCCGATAAAGGAATTTTTGAAGGACTTCGAGTCACCAAGGGACCAGGGCAGTGCGGTGCGACCTTCTTCGATTGAATCACTCCAGGTATCGACTGCGAAACCAATCGAAATTCCAAGTGAGTATTGGAAAGTATTTATGGCACTTGTAAGTTCCTCTATTGATTTTCCCATAGGAAACGTTACAGGTGATGCACCAATGAGACCCATACCTTTAACAACCTTGCCTATTTTTCATGGGCTCTCTTCTGAAGATCCTGATACATTCCTTTTTGAGTTTGATATTGTTTGCCGCAGATATGACTATGTCACCAACGCTCAGAAATTGAAGATATTTCCTGCTACCCTAAAGGGAACAACCTTGAGGTGGTTTATGGGTCTAGGAGGGAATACGATTACTTAATGGGAAGGAATGAAATAATATTTCTTGGAGAAATACCAATATTATTGTAAGTCCAGTGAAATTAAAAAAGAAATTTTTAAATTTGCACAGAAAGAGGATGAAAATATGGAGGACTGTGTAGAGCGATTGAAATATATATTGTAGAGGTCTGGACTTAGTGACCTGGACAAGGAAATTTTAAAGATCATTGTTCTCAGAGCACTCAGGGAAGACTCTCTGCAACTCCTGAATATAGTGGGAAAATGGGATATTTCGAAAGAAAACTTCGAAACTATCTGTGATTACTGTATCAAGTGTTCACGGGGGGCTACAAGAAGTGGACAGGGGATTCGGTCATCGAAGACTTTTGGTGGAGGGGTCACAAAAGTAGAGATTGGAAATCTACTAGACAATCTAAGGACCAATATTCTGAGCACGCTATCAGCCTAAATGGACACTCTACAGGAAAAACAGAAGCAGATGGAGTTGGAAAAAGCCATGGCCATATTTTGCCCTTAGTGAAGAAAGAAACACCCTTTGAAGGAATGCTCGTTGAACATGGTGGAAGCCTGTGTGATCTGTGAATAGACTCAAATTACCAGTGCATGTCCTTCCTTGCCCAGGCTGAAAGCAGTTTTCCAAGGAGCAAGTGAAGAAAGCACGGTGGACCAGCTGTACTTTATGGAGCAGAGGAAGCCATGGCAACCTCGACCACCGGCGGTGAATCCATGTATGTTTTAGGACCCATCCCCGTACTTTAAAATTTTTAGTATGGGCCCTCAATCTGCACCATTTTCAGCCATGTGGCCTCAATATTAGCATCCCCCTTGGAAAAATGGGTTCCTCAAGCCAGTCCAAATCCTTCATGGAATCAGACTTGGCATGGCCCCCTCCCACTGGGAAATTTCCTCAGCCTATTCCTCAACAACAACTTCAGTTGCCTTCTAATGTAGCCCAAGGAAACCTAGCCATTAGACCTCAGCTTCCTATCTAGCCTAAACCAAACCCGAATAACAAAGGGGTCCAACAAACAGACACCTTGAACCTGCCATATTACAACATTTATACCGCGGGGCTCAATGAGATAAATTTATGGTCTGGACGGATAGTAAATGAACCTAATTCACCCATTATCACAGAACAATTTTATGGTGGAGATACAGAACCATAACAAGAAACATTTAGGGAGAATTCAAAACAAAACATAATCAATCAGACATCTTCCCAGGCTGTCCCTAATCAAGGTCATTTAACTTCCCCTCCATATCCTGAAAGATTGGCCTTGAGAAAACCAAACCCTCAAGCATAATTTGAATTCATAGGGGAATTGCAGAATCTCTTTGTTAAAATACCCCTGTTACAAGCTATGAGGGATGTACCTATATATGAAAAAACTCTGAAAGAATACTGCTCAAAGAAACCGGGAAGGACACCTAACCATGTATCGTTGAGTACAGTCAAATGCCATATGATTGGGCATTACCATTTATGTGAAATGGTAATGATTGGGCATTACCATTTCACATACAATGTACATACAGATGCTTCTTAGACAACAGTAGGGGCTGATATAGGACAACAGGTGGAAAAAACACCATATGCAATCTATTATGTCAGCAAGAATTTAATACCCGCTGAATTAAACTATACGGTGACAGAAAAAGAATTCTTAGCTATCATTTATGCTGTCAATAAGTTCCGGCACTACATCACTAGGTATTCTACTGTTGTCCATACTGATCACGTAGAAATCAGGTATTTGATGAATAACCCTATTACTCTTGGCCATATTACGAGATGGCTACTTTTTCTTCAATAATTTGATATTACAATAGTAGATAAGCCAGGAAAAGATAATGTAGTAGCTGATTTCCTATCTAGAATGAATAACAATGATGAATTCACACCTATAGAAAACAATTTTCCTGATGAACATCTTTTGCAGTATCTACTAAACCTCTGTGGTATGCAGATATTGCTAACTATATTTATACAAGGAAAGTGCCTCCTCATTTGTCATACAGGGAACAACGGAAGATTATTCATCATAGTGCCCGATATTCTTGGATGGTAGGTGTTGGGTAGTGAAAGAGGTATGAAATTATTGTACATTTACTCATTATTTACCATAAATATACTCCTGTTTGCCCTTTGAAAGGTAATTCATCATAGGAATAATAATAGAATTGGAAAGGTTTACGTTTAATACAAAAAGGTGACTAAAAGCTACTTTTTGATTGACAAACAGGAATTCGGAGAGGTGAACAGCTGTACCAAAGGCATGGCTGAGAACAATCTAATTGCTGCTCCATCAAAATTGAATCATATCCAGCTAAAGGCAAGGAGATCTGAACGAATAGCCCAAAAAAGGCAGGAAGCAGCTTGGCCACAATCAGCACAAACAGAACGATGACTAAAACACAGAGGAGCGAATCCCTCAGGATCTTTCGATCTCGAGGGATCGCTGTTTAAACTTATCTTGTTTCTTGATTGGTCAATCGAAGGATTGATATATAGAACCACGTCCTTTAGTGACGGGGGAGACGGATCATTGTTGTTATTGGGAATCAGTCGAAAGACTTTACATTTTCTCTGTTATATTAATTCTCTGTTTGAGAGAAAACCTTTCTGTAGGACTTTATGTTGGTTTAATACAAAGCACGCGTTTCATTTACTTTCCGCAATTCTGAATTAGCTCAGCGGTATTTCACTGGCGCTAAGGGCCCGGCTCTGGTGGAATTACTTCGCTCTTTGTATTCTAATCTTTATTTACTATCGTGTGGAGTGCGTTTAATGTTTGTGTTTGGTCTCAATCTAGTCTCCTAAATTGAGTTCATTTAATTGTCAACCAGGGTTGGTAAACTGCTGAAGTGAACTGCACCGTATGTGCCTAGGTGTTTTGTCTCTTAATGCATTGTGTTTAGTGTTTTATGATGTTTTTGGTATTTTGTGATGATTTATGATGTTTTTGGTCTTTTTGGTAGTTTTATGTTCACAAGGAAAAATGACTAGAAAGCTAGTGGAAAGAAGCTAATGATTAAAACAGAGTGAAACCTGATTGGTTGATGACAAGTGGTGAATGCAAAGGGAACTACTGAAACAAAATCAAATCCAAACTATGACTAAATAGAAACAAAGCTTGATAATGACTTTTAAGCAAATGATTCAAAACATAAACTCAACTTGTCAAATTCTTTCATCAAAGGTATTTTGAGAGAGAGCTTGAGACATGGTCAGCTAAGCATGCAAATTCTCCTAACTAAACAGTTAAACAACTAACTTATAATGATGCAACATTTTATCCATGATTATAGATTTGTTGAATCATATTTGGAGTAAAACATTGATACCATCATAAGATCTCTACTTTAAGACTAGTTCCTAACTCTATTCTGCAACTTAGTTTGATAACACTACACTTCACTCAAAGGTTATAGATTTTTAAAATAGTATTTTGAGGAAATGTTTGTTTGTGAGATGATAAGAAAGTTGCAGAAGTACTTCGGGCCTTAAAATGATATTGTCTTATGTTCATATGGTTATGAATCAATTATAGATTTTAGAACAAGAAGAGGTTTGTAAATAATGAAGGCTGTTTTGTTAAGTTTAACAACTGAAGTAATCTAATATGCAGTGAATGAAAACTGAATGTGGAGTGCAAATGCAATGAGTTAAGCTAAAACTGAACTTAAGATGTCACTAATCTAAAACAATGCTGAACTACCAAGTCATTATCAAACTTAAAACAAAATAACTGAGCATGAATTAAGTGCAATTAAACTCCGGAGTATCCTAACTAGGCTATCATGCATTATTCTATGGAATTATACAGTCTGTTTGTCCATCATGATTGGTATTTTGGAAGAGTTTCTTAGAACAATCCTAACTGTACAATTCAGTGCAAATGCAAACATAAAGACTGAAAGCAATTAAAAACTAAGATATCATAGCTATCTCCTACCCATCATTATGATATTTTGGAAAAGCGTTTAAAGAGCAAGAACAACTATGGTACTTAGTGCAAACACACAACTGAAACGTTCAAGATCACAATCATGCTTAAGACATTATAAGGATTTTTTGGAAGAGTTTATTCTTTTGGAAGAGTACTTAGCATAAGTATAACGGTGATGGTGAACAAAAGAGATTGCAATTAAATCCTACAATACTATAGCCATTTCCCATTCATTATCATGATCTTTTGGAAGAGCTTCTTCTTTTGGAAGAGTTTTTAGAATGAGTATAACTATAGTAGCTAATGAAAACAACTACGAATTCAACTTCAAAAACGTAAAGGCAGCTAGGATACTTATCTAAATTACGCAAATAAAACCATGCAGGAGGCAGGGGCCCTCTACCACCAGACGGAATCTAACACCAAATCAATGCAACGCTTTCAAAACAATACTGTCTGCTTCATTAAAGGTGAAATAACTTGAACAGAGAAATCTGCGTCTTCAGAAATGTAGCACAAAATCTAAGCAAAATCTGGAACAAAAATCTAGCCTAGCTCTCGGTTTCCTAAGTGTTTTTATAACAAATTTACATAACAAGACTTGCAACAATTCCAGGATCATTGTCTTTCCTTATCGAAATCACATTAGGACTCTTGAAGTGGCTGCGTAAAAAGGAAAAGGACATCTGGACTAAGACAGTCCTATTAGAAGTCTGCCTTCTTAAATGTGTTCCCACGTACCAAAACCATATCCAGAATTCATTTCTTCCTTCATGGTGAGCAACGAACAATGTAGACATGAGTTTGATTTGAGTTTTCCTTAGTTTCCCCTTTAGTCTATGGCTTCTTGTTGGCTGGGAAGATCCCTCTCCTTTCTCTGTGGCAGATTTCCTGATTATCTTCTCTTTCTTAAGTTGTCTCTTGATTTGAGTCAACTTCTCTAAGATGATTTCCTCACTACTTTCCTGGACTGTTTTATCAATTTCAATTTTTGAAGCTCTCCATTTTCTGCTTCTCCTTGTAGGCTATTGTTCAGGTGAGGGCTCTTTTGGCTCTTCAAAATGATTTCTTATCAAGAAATTGTCCCAAGTATCATTTGTTTTGGCTAAATGGTGTTCAATCAAAATTTTAACCAAGCCATGATGATATAGAGTTGTCTCTAAAAATTGAACCCTTCTTTGAACACAAGAAGCCATCTTTTTCAAACTTTGAAGCAGGAAATAGGGTAGGTTTAAGTCTTCCCCCAGAAAATGCATTATCAGTCTAATGTGGTAAACATAAAATGTGCCATATCTACCCTCACATGTAATAAATTTTTGCAGAATAATCAATATGTTTCTCCATTTATTTTTCAAGGCAGAACTTGGAATTCCTTTCTTAAACACAGTGATATCCATACCTGGTGATTTTAGAATTTTCTTCCAGGATTCATTATGGAATTCTCTGTTTTTGAACCATCTCTCTCCATTTCTAAGCAATCCCGTAGCTTCTGCAATGAAAACTTCAGTGATAGTGAATTTAACATCCCCCACTTCAACCTCAGCTCCTTGAAATGATCTTGCAAATGTTTTAGTGACTTCTTTGTGGAAGCCATTAAACTTCCCAAGAAATTGTAGCCATCCTATTTGTTGCAACATTTCTTTACATTGAGGGTAGCCTTCTAGGTATTTTATACCCACTGGTTCAGTTCTTACAATGAAACCCATAATTGCTTCTTCAATGTTTAGATTAATACTCTTTCTACCCACGGAAACAATAACTTTCACCTTCGAATTGATATGCCTCAGGTTCTTAATAACAATGGCTTCAAACTTCGGAATGATATTCCTCTGGTTGACAGTAACAATGGCTTCAAACTCCTCACTGATATATCTCTGTCTCTTGGTGATAATGGTTTCAAATTCCACACTACTATACCTCTGTCTCCTGGTAACAAATGGCTTCAAATTCTTCACTGCTATACCTCTGTCTCCCGGTGACAAATGACTTCAAATTCCACACTGCTATACCTCTGCGTTTACAGTGATAATGCTTAATCTCTGTTCACGGTGAAAGGGCTTTGATATTCAAACTGATATACCCTTTGCTCTGCTCACGGTGATAGGAATATCTCTATTTTGCGGAATGAAGTGCTGGCTACAGAATGGAGTGATGGAAATAGTTACGGAATGAGTAAATGGAGTGAGGTGGAGGAAACAAATTAATGATTGAAAAGACGGCGGAGATTTTTACAACGGAAAAGAAAATCATCATTGAATGATTTGGTTGGGTGACGTGAAGAAATTAAACACTTCAGCCATTTTAACTGCTTAAATGATGTCGGGTATGGAATTTGAAATGAGAGATTTTAATCCAAAGTTTGTGGAGGGTATTTTGGTCATGATCAATAAAAATAATTAAAACAAATTTTTAGAATAATTCATAACTAAAACTATGCTAAACTTTATGAAATGCCATTATAATCTAAACTTGTTACCTCTGCTTTTCATTTGATTTTTGTAGTCTTTGTCTTCTTTGTTCACCTTTGGAAGAGTCTTCATAATTCTTCTTGATTCTTCTTATTCATGGATACACTGGATCATTTTGTTGCAATTCTAATGTCTGTTGATTGGTGCCTTCAGGATTTGTAGCTGCGGAATGACTGTCTGGCTGCGGAAAGTCTGATCAGCTGCAGAATGTACCTGTAGAGCATTTTAATCATGGAATGGAGTGTTTTTGGAATATAAGTGAAATGTTATATGGTATGAATGAAGATGGATGATGAGAAATGATATGTATGAAGTGGATGATGAAATGGAATGGATTCAATTTATGAAATGGAGTGAAAGAACATAAGAACTGCCCTGCAATCCATGACATGTATTATTCATTTGCAGTAAGACATCAGACTTTAAATTTTGACATGAAAATGAGGTGAATGGAGTATGGAATGGGATGAATGAAATATGGAATGAAGTAGAGTATGAATGAATGAATGAAATGGAATATGGATGGATAAGTGAATGGAGTGAAATGAAATGAGATGGATCATAAGCACTATGGATCTGAACTTATGATTTTGTAACAACTGCTTGCAAAAACAAAATGGAAAAGTTAGAGTGTCAGAGAGACTCTAATTTTCACCCTATATTTTCTGTATAAACATGCCAATCAGTGATTGGTTTTCATGTTTATACTTTTATTTATTTATTTATTTATTTTTCAAAAGAAATGCTTCAGAAAATTCAATCAAGTTGATGAAGAAGAAAGATTCTTCTTCATTAACTTCACATCACTGCTTTCTTGGAACTTCTGGACAAATTCTTCTCTTGAGAGTGGTTTGTGATACAACTTCAATCTATGACCATTCACAAGAAAAGTGACCTCTTCTTCATCTATAGTTCTGATTTTTACTGCCCCATTATCAAAAATTTCAACAACTTCATATGGCCCAAGCCAATGTGTCTAAAATTTACCTTGAAAATCCTTGAATTTTGAATCAAACAAGAGAGCCCAGTCACCTTCTTTGAATTTCTTCTCTTTGATGTACTTGTCATGCCATCTAGCCCTTTGTTGTTGGACTAGACTTGTTTTCTGAACTGCATCTTGTCTGATCTCATCCAATTCATTAATTTGCTCCAATCTATGCTTTTGTGCCTCCGTCAAATCAAGTCTTAACTGAATTGCCATTTTGAAGGTTTGAATTTGGAACTCTATGGGAAACAAACCTTGCTTTCCATAAACAAGCTCATAAGGAGTATGGCCTGTTGTGTTTCTCCATGTAGTTCTATAGGCCCACAAGGCTTCAGGAAGCCTATCCACCCAATCTTTTCTATGTAAATGGACAGTCTTTGTTAGGATTCCTTCAATAACTTTATTGGTAGATTCCACTTGACCATTTGCTTGTGGATGATAGGGAGTAGATTTTCTATGCTTGATTTTGTACCTCTCCATCATTTTCTCCACTAGCCTTGATGTAAATTGAGCTCCTTGATCTGTAACAATTTCCCTTGGGACACCAAAACGAGTAAAAATATCCTCAAAAAGAAAAGTAACTACAGATGATTCGTTAGCAACAAGTAATGGCTTGGCTTCTACCCATTTAGTAACATAATCAGTGCAAACTAATATATACCTTTTCTGTCTTGATGGAGGACTAATAGGTCCTACAAAATCCAAAGCCCATTTTTCAAAAGGTTCAATATGTACCTGAGGTTGTAATGGCATTTCACCTGAAGGAGAAGGTTTCCCTACTCTTTGGCAACTGCCACACCTTTTGAAATACTCTTTAGCATCTTTAAACAAGGATGGCCAATAATATCCTAAATTAAGGATCTTATAGGCTGTCCTCTTATCAGAAAAGTGTCCGCCACAAGGTTCATCATGACATGCTTTGAGAATCTCAGGCATCTCATCTTCAAGAACACACCTTCTAATGATTAAATCTGGACCTGTCTTGTACAACTCATTAGCAACCCATGAATATTTTGCACTATCATGAATGATTTTTCTTTTATCCCTTGCATTCATTATTGAAGGAAATTTTCCTGAAACTAAATAATTAGCAATATCAGCAAACCATGGAGTTTGAGTAGAGATTGCAAAAAGATATTCATCAGGAAATTGATCTTCAACTGGAGTGTCATCTTTGATATTTTGGAGTCTAGATAGGAAATCGCCTACTGTGTTTTGTTTTCTAGGCCTATCTAGAATGGTAATGTTGAATTCTTGTAATAGCAATAACCATCTTATAACTCTGCCATTAGTAATTGATTTGTTCATTAAGTATCTAATTGCAGAATGATTAGTGTGAACAAAAGTTTCATAGCCTGTTATATAGTGTCTAAATTTGTTTATGGCATGAACAACAGCTAAAAACTCTTTTTCAGTTACAGTATAGTTTAACTCTGCGGGAGTCAAATTTTTACTGATATAATAGATGGCATAGGGAATCAAATCTTTCTGTCCCAATACTGCTCCTAAAGCTGTATCGGAAGCATATGTCGAGATATGAAAAGGTAACTTCCAGTTAGGTCCCCTTAATATAGGTGCTTCAGAAATTTTGGTTTTCAGGGTTTCAAAAGCTAACTGGCAATCAGAAGTCCACTTAAATTCACAATCTTTGGTGAGTAATTTGAAAAGAAGAGATGCTATTTTGGTGAATTTTTCTATAAATCTCCGATAGTACCCCGTAAATCCTAGAAAACTTCTTACATCTCTTTGACAACTTGGAATGGATAGGTTAGAAATAACTTCAACTTTCGCTTCATCAACTCTAATCCCATCCCCTGAAATGTGATGCCCTAAAACAATACCTTCAGTAAACATCATAAAACATTTTTCATGACTAAGTGAAAGATTTGCTTCCTGACATCTCTTTAAAACTTTTTCCAAGTTTTCTAAAGCTTCTTCAAATGAGTTTCCATAAACTGTGAAATCATCCATGTACACCTCTACACAATCATGTATTGGATCTGAAAAAATTCCTAATACTGCCCTTTGGAATGTTGCAGGTGCATTGCATAATCCAAATGGAAATACTCGGTAAGCATAAGTACCCCAAGGACAGGTAAATGTGGTTTTGTCTTGATCTTCAAGTGCTACTTGGATTTGGTTGTAACCACTAAACCCATCTAAGAATGAGAAGTACTTTTTGCCAGCTAATGTATCTAACACTTGATCTATGAAAGGTAAGGGAAAATGGTCTTTAAGAGTAGCTTTGTTTAGTTCTCGGTAGTCAACACATACCCTCCATTTTCCATTTTTCTTTGGCACAATTACCAAAGGAGAAACCCACTGTGTATCTGAAATGGAATATATGAAATTGACATTTAACAATTTTTGCAATTCTTCTTTAACAATCTCCCTAAGATTTGGATTCATCCATCTTTGAGGTTGTCTGATTGGTTTGCAATTTTCCTCTATATAGATGTGATGAGTGCAAGTCTTGGGGCTTATCCCTTTCATGTCAGTGTACTCCCATGCATATGCAGAAGAATGTCTCTGTAATACTTTGACTAACTCTTCTTGTTGAGATTTTTCTAGGTTCTTATTTATGTTCAAAGTTTTGCCTGGAAAAATCTCACTTGTAGAGCTGCCAAATTTATCCATAGAATGAAGAGACATTTGCCTTGATGACAAAAACTCAATATTGGATCCCTCTTGAAATGATTCACGTTTATGTTCATGAGAGGATTCACAATTTTCTAGAGTATTCAGAATTTGATTATCTTCACTAATTTCTGAAATTGTGAAGAGAGGTTGTAAATCTTCTTCATCCTCTATCCATTGAGTGTCATCTAGATCTGTAATTGTCCTAGCTGGAGGATATAAAGTGAATTTATTAGTTGAACTACCATCAGAGATATACATATCACCGGATCTACAACTAATAAAAGCATCAGTTGTAGCCAACCAAGGTCTTCCTAATATAACAGGATGGCCTCCTAGATTATTCTTAGGAGTTAGGATCATGAAATCCACAGGGTACTCCCAAGAGTCTAGGGACACTGGAATGTATTCTATTACCCCATCTGGTTTGATCACAGATCTGTCTGCTAATTGTAAAAGTGTGGGTGTAAAGAGAAGATTAGGAAGTTTCAGTTTATCCATGATTTGTCTACTCATGATATTGATTGCTGCTCCTAAATCAATGAGTGTGTTTTGGATTTCAATTCCATTGATGTGAATTTTGACAACTGGATTTCCTGGGTCAAGATACTTTGGAATATAAATCTTGCCCATCATAATGTCTGCTATTTGTCCTGCCAGTTGAATTTTCTTTGTTTCTCTTATTCTTTTTCTTGTTTTCTTCATACTCAACTCCTTTATTGTTTTGGCTAAAATTGGAATTTTCTTGATGGCTTGTAATAATGAAATTTTAATGCAATCATTTCTCAGCTCATCCAGGAAATCATAATTAGGCACCATGATTTTTTTTTCTACACCTTTATCAATTTGTAGTCTTTCCAGAAAGGGAGGTACAGAAGTAGATGTAGATGGTTGCTCTAATACAGGAGTTGAATTTATTGGATCTTTTTGCTTTAATTTTTCAGTGTTTGGGTCTTGAAAGGATGTGTCTTCCTCAAGACTTTTATTCACCCATAGAGAGTCTTCCTCAGATTTATCTTGTTCTTGTATAATCACAGAAGGTTTCCTCTTTTCAAGTATTCTTCCAGACCTAAGTTGAACATCACTAAGGTCTAGAGGAGTAATTAAATAAGTTGGAAACTATTGGCCTTCTATCATGTATGTATTCTAAGGATTTTGATTATTGGGGTTTGGTATGGGTTGAGCAGGCAATTGATTTGATTTTTGAGGAAATGGTAATGGGAGTGGTTGATTTTGATGTGGTTGGTTCTGATGATGTTGTTGAGGACTTTGTTGAAAATTTTGTTGAATATTTTGAGGAAAATTTTGTTGAGGATTTTGAGGATAAAAATGTGGGTATGGTGGATAGGATGGTGGATACTGATAGTATGGAGAGTATCTTCCATAGGGACTTTGTGTTCCTTGTGCCCAAGCTTGAGATTGATTTTGAAATTGAGGCCAAGGTTGCTGCCAAGAATTCCAAGGTGGAGGTTGATTATACATTTGATCGTGGAATCCTTGTGTTTGAGGTCCCTGCCAAGGCCTTCTAGAGACAAAATTGAGAGATTCTGTGGAATCTGTAGGAGTTTCCTCTTGAAAGACAGCTTTGAGACCAGGAAGAGAAGGACAATTCTTGGTCTCATGTTTTTTAGAACAAATGACACAGGTCTCTACAACTTTTACATCCAAAGGACACTCTCTCAAGGCATGTTTCTTTCTACATTTGGGACAAAAGATTGCCAAGGCATCAGATTCAGCCTTCTGCTTGTTTTGTATCTTAAGGGTGTCTATTTGTTCACTAAGACTCCCTAAGATGTCGGATTTAAAATCATCAAGCATGTGTCCTATTTCTGATCTACTTACTGTCCCAGAAGCAGACTTACTTGCCCTTGCAAGAGCAGGATCTCTTGGACCTTTGACAGTTTTATATTTCCCTCTTGAAAGGTTGATACATAACTCAGATATTTCAGGTAATGTGAGCTGTGATATATCCCCTTTTCCCATCATGTTGAGGATATCCAACCATTCATCCCTAATTGTTTTCAACAAAAGAGCTTTTAAGGTGTCTTGATCTAGGTTTTACATTTTTGCTCTTTTGATGTTGTAATTAAATCTCTCCAACAAATCTTCCAAATTTTCATCTTCTTTTTGTAACATCTTGAACACTTCTTCCTTATGATTAACCGGCATACAATAATCCAAATACCTCTCTAGAAATGCTTGTTTCATGTCTTCCCATGTTCTAATAGAACTGCTGATTAGACTCATAAACCACTTCAATGCTGCTCCTTTCAAGGTTGAAGGGAATAATTTCAGTTTTTGAGCATCTTCTAAGTAGTCATAAGTTCTACACAGCACTTCAAATTCAAATAAGAAGGTTTCAGGATCTTCAGTTTTAAGTCCTTAGAAGTTTGGAAGGACAGAGGGTGAAATGTTTTTCATGATTGTATTGGTTTCTTCATCAATTATAGGGAACCCAAAAGAGCTTCCTATTCTACCTCTTCCTCCATCTGCACCTCTACCTCCTTCTCCTCTACCTCCTTCTCCTCTACCTCTACCTCTACCTCCAAATAGTGTGTGTTCTCCATTGAAGACTCCTCCTCCTCCTTCTTCTGCCATAGTTGACTCTCCTGTGGAAGTAGAAAAGTTTGTGTCCCTACCAAGAGTCTTTAGATCTTCTTCTATGGCAGGTTCAGTGGATGAAGTGGAAGGTTTCTCTAATGGGATATCTGATTTCAGGTCTTCTAGAAGTCCAGGATCAGTAAAGGATGGAATATGGGTTTGAGTTGAAGGTGTACTAGCTCTGGATCTAGATGAAACAAGTGGTGTTCTAGAAATCAAAATTCTGCCTCTGCTGCTTATAAATCTTCCCCTTGAATCTCTCTCCCTACGCATAAAATTGTTTTTGGATGCTAAGAAACAAAGGTTACCTAGTTTTCACTTCCCCGGCAACAGCGCCAAAATGTTTGGTCTCAATCTAGTCTCCTAAATTGAGTTCATTTAATTGTCAACCAGGGTTGGTAAACTGCTGAAGTGAACTGCACCGTATGTGCCTAGGTGTTTTGTCTCTTAATGCGTTGTGTTTAGTGTTTTATGATGTTTTTGGTCTTTTGTGATGATTTATGATGTTTTTGGTCTTTTGGTAGTTTTATGTTCACAAGGAAAAATGACTAGAAAGCTAGTGGAAAGAAGCTAATGATTAAAACAGAGTGAAACCTGATTGGTTGATGACAAGTGGTGAATGCAAAGGCAACTACTGAAACAAAATCAAATCCAAACTATGACTAAATAGAAACAAAGCTTGATAATGAATTTTAAGCAAATGATTCAAAACATAAACTCAACTTGTCAAATTATTTCATCAAAGGTATTTTGAGAGAGAGCTTGAGACATGGTCAGCTAAGCATGCAAATTATCCTAACTAAACAGTTAAACAACTAACTTATAATGATGCAACATTTTATCCATGATTAGAGATTTTTTGAAGCATATTTGGAGTAAAACATTGATACCATCATAAGATCTCTACTTTAAGACTAGTTCCTAACTCTATTCTGCAACTTAATTTGATAACACTACACTTCACTCAAAGGTTATAGATTTTTAAAATAGTCTTTTGAGGAAATGTTTGTTTGTGAGATGATAAGGAAGTTGCAGAAGTACTTCAGGCCTTAAAATGATATTGTCTTCTGTTCATGTGGTTATGAATCAATTATAGATTTTAGAACAAGAAGAGGTTTGTAAATAATGAAGGCTGTTTTGTTAAGTTTAACAACTGAAGTAATCTAATATGCAGTGAATGAAAACTGAATGTGGAGTGAAAATGCAATGAGTTAAGCTAAAACTGAACTTAATATGTCACTAATCTAAAACAGTGCTGAACTACCAAGTCATTATCAAACTTAAAACAAAATAACTGAGCATGAATTAAGTGCAATTAAACTCCGGAGTATCCTAACTAGGCTATCATGCATTATTCTATGGAATTATACAGTTTGTTTGTCCATCATGATTGGTATTTTGGAAGAGTTTCTTAGAACAATCCTAACTGTACAATTCGGTGCAAATGCAAACATAAAGACTGAAAGCAATTAAAAACTAAGATATCATAGCTATCTCCTACCCATCATTATGATATTTTGGAAAAGCGTTTTAAGAGCAAGAACAGCTATGGTACTTAGTGCAAACACACAACTGAAACGTTCAAGATCACAATCATGCTTAAGACATTATAAGGATTTTTTGGAAGAGTTTCTTCGTTTGGAAGAGTACTTAGCATAAGTATAACTGTGATGGTGAACAAAAGAGATTGCAATTAAATCCTACAATACTATAGCCATTTCCCATTCATTATCATGATCTTTTGGAAGAGCTTCTTCTTTTGGAAGAGTTTTTAGAATGAGTATAACTATAGTAGCTAATGAAAACAACTACAAATTCAACTTCAAAAACGTAAAGGCAACTAGGATACTTATCTAAATTACGCAAATAAAACCGTGCAGGAGGCAGGGGCCCTCTACCACCAGACGAAATCTAACACCAAATCAACTCAACGCTTTCAAAACAATACTGTCTGCTTCATTAAAGGTGAAATAACTTGAACAGAGAAATCTGCATCTTCAAAAATGTAGCACAAAATCTCAGCAAAATCTGGAACAAAATCTAGCCTAGCTCTCGGTTTCCCAAGTGTTTTTATAACAAATTTACATAACAAGACTTGCAACAATTCCAGGATCATTGTCTTTCCTTATCGAAATCACATTAGGACTCTTGAAGTGGCTGCATAAAAAGGAAAAGGACATCTGGACTAAGACAGTCCTATTAGAATTCTGCCTTCTTAAATGTGTTCCCACGTACCAAAACCATATCCAAAATTCGTTTCTTCCTTCATGGTGAGCAACGAACAATGTAGACATGATGTGGAATATATCCATATGCGGTTTTTCTTGAGAGGCCACCTGGAACATACCTAAACGTGAAGACAGCTGCAGAATTTCCGGTTAGCTGCGGAATGTCTGCATTTTGCAGCTAGTTCCGGTCAAAATGCATTACAATGACAAAAATCACAAAACTTAGCAAGTCAGTCATGTTAATCATTCTAAAAGTAATTTTAACTAAATTCATTGATCAATTGGGTCTAGGATAACAATGGACAAAGGAAAATGAGGTAAAGTAAGATGAAAGAAAGCACAATCTTGAGGCTCAATAGTTTGAATTGATTTATTGTTGATCGGATCAAATACAGAGTCACTGTTGTTTCGTTTCTTTACAATAAGCATAATTCGTTGTTCTATTACCTCGTTGTTATCATAAAAAGCTTTACCGACTCGTATCTGATTTGAATTGATGTTCCTTTAATTTATAGTCTGTTATAATTGATGATTGCGCGGTGAGAAGTTGTCAACAGAGTTGAAGCATATAAATTTAGTGCTTTGAGTGTGTTAGAATTGTAATTGCTGTTCAATTTCCATTGCTATTCCATTTCTGTTTGTTATAGTTACACGCTGTTGTTCCTTTTCAAATTGCGTTTTGTTTAAGTTGCTTTCATTTAATTTGCTTTCGGTTTGATTGCTTCAAGATCTCCAACTGTATAGGATAGAGGCTTTAGCTTCCAAGTTCCCAGATTGGTCATCCTTCATCGATTTCTAAGGGAAAGAGTTACTGCTACTGCATCCCTGATTGATGTTCTGCAAAGACTGAAGTAGTTTTATATTTACATTCATGTCACTGTAATTACGTTTCTTTTCAAGCATTGGTTACTTTTGTTCTTGTTATTTTATACTACATCTTCATATCATTGCTCTTAGACAATTGCAAGCCTCAGACAGAGTACACTCTTGGAATAAAAAGACGCTCCTGGATTGATAATTAATGTGAGATAATTAGGTGTTCAAAAGATACCTTTTTTATGCCTCGACATTTTGGCGCCGTTGCCGGGGAGAGTGTATGCCATTTTAAAGGAGTAATGCACAGATTATTTTCTTCTGCTTACGAAGAATTGGGTATTAAAGACGGAAGGTAAGAACCTGCGCACTGGGCAAGAAACACACTTGCTCGCAGCTCGCTTCATAGTAGGAGTAGGTAAGCTTTTCTTTTGGGTAGGAATGAAGGTTTGTCTCTTTGAATGAATAAAAAAATTAAGCGAAACAAAATTCCTCCTAAAACTGAAAAACCTAAGGGACCGGTGACCCTTGGGCACACGACCTGTATTGAAGAAATCCTTAAAAGAACTGAATCTCAGCCATCAGTAGGATTTAAAAGAACTACTTCTAGACAACCTACTAGTTCCCTTCAGGCTACAGAGTCACCATCTGAAGCCTTCGCTGAGATACACAGTCAAACAGAGGGAATTGAGCAAGATTCCCAAGAAATTGAGAATCCTTGCACAGGTTTCCTTCATGAAGGGAACACTAGTAATCTCCAAGAAGGAGAAGGGGAAATGGGAGAAATCACAGAATTGAAATCTCCTATTGAAACTACCCAGATAATCAGCAGCCCAGATAAGGGAAGTGCTGTTCAACTTATTCAGAACCAAGGTCGTAAATCACCTCAAATAGTAGGACGACAGGAAAAACTTATTATCCCAGATAAAGGGAGTGTTTTCAAAACTATTCCTTCCCCTACTCGTCAACCTAGAAATTCCCTGGAAATCCCAGAGGGATATTGGCATATCTTCGATCAAATGGCCCAGAACCAAAACCAAAATCAGCAGTAGACCTCTACGCTGCAATATCTTATAGTAGATACTACAGTTAATGCACCCATGAAAGCTATTCCTCTTCAACATATTCCTACATTTGACGGCTTAACATCAGAGGACCCAGATGCGTTTTTATTTGAGTTTGATGTGCTGTGCAGAGGCTACGATTATACCACCGATGCCCAAAAACTAAAACTATTCCCTTCCACATTAAAAGGGGCAGCCCTACGATGGTTTATGGGATTAGGTGGAGGTGTCATAACTGATTGGGATCATATGAAAGCTACATTTTTAAAGAAATATCAAGATTATTGCAGGTCTCAGGAATTAAAAGATGAAATATTTCAAATGACAGCAAAACCAAGTGAGACCTTGGAAGAGTATGTGGAACGATTCCAATACAATCTTCAGAGATCCCCTTATGCATCCGCACCCTTACCAGACAATGTTTTGAAACTGCATTAATTAAGGGAATGAAAGATCAGTGGGTTGAAACATTGAACCTTATGGGAAAAGGTGATATATACCAGGAGAGTTATCCTGATATTGTTGATTTGTGTATCACGTGTTCGAGAGGAAATACAAGGTTGAAATCAACAGACTGTGATATAATTACAAGAGAAAATAAAACTTCTAATGAAGGTGTGACTCGTGCAGAGATTGGAAATCTACTAGAAGACTTTAAGACAGACATACTTGGGACTCTAACAACACAGTTTGATATTATGTAAGCCAAACAGAAACAGGCAGAAGCAGAGCAGAACTTGGCAATATTCTGTCCCAGATGTAGAAAAAAGCACAGCCACAAAGAATGCCCGTTGGATGTGATTAAAGTCTATGCCATTTGCACAAAAGATCACCCTACAGAAGGATGTCCTTCGCTCCCTAGTCTAAAAGTAATTTATAAGGAGGCATAAGAAGAATCAGAAGTGGTATGTTTGCTTAACTGGCGTCGACAATGGCAGCCACGATCATCAGGTATGCAAAATGATCCATTTTCTTTTCAACCTCCTCAATATAATGCCCAACAATATAGTGGTATGTGGCAGAATCAACCATCTTTCCCTAATTGGTCACAACAGCCATTTCCCCCCAAATCTTGGCCCAATCAAACAAATCAAAATAGCTGGCCTAATTTTCCTTTTTATCCACCATTCTGGCCTACATAATGGTCCCATTCTACTTCTCAGAACCAGCCCTGGTAGTCAAACTGGAAAAAACCTCTGAATCAGCTAGCCGGATCAATTCCTCTCTCTCAACCTACACTGCCAGCTCCTTATCCAAACCCCTAGACTAATTTAAGACCGCAACTCCCAGCCCAACCCAACCCAAACCCAAACAATAAGCCAGTTCAGTCTGTTCAAATCATGGAACCCCCAGAAGTAGAAACTGAACTGAGGGAGTGTAATGATCTTCAATTAAGGTCTGGGCGTATAATCGAAACAGAGAGAAACAATGATGATCATATTGAAGATCCGTTACCTGTAGAACAAACAGAACAAAATGAGAAGGAAGTGCAACAACAAAAACAACAAAATCAACAAAAACAAGTAACAACTTCCTCTCCACCATTCCCAGAATGATTAATTATACCTAGAACGTTGGAACAACCTAATTTTGATCTTCTGGGAGAATTAAAAAACTTATGTATAAAAATTCCTCTCCTCCAAGCTATTCAAGATATTCCTATATATGCAAAAACCATTAAGGAATTATGCATAAAGAAGCCCAAGAGGAGAACAACAAACAATCCTACTGTCCACATAGTCGGTACTTTATCTGATCTATTATCAGGAATGGAAACACCCATTAAATATGAAGACCCAGGGAATCCTATAGTGACAGTACAGATCAATGTTCAATCATTTCCAAATGCCTTAGTTGATTTGGGGGCAACAATCAAAATTTTAACCACCACCACCTATCAAAAACTTGGCATTACATCACTAGAACCAACAACAACCTTGTTGGAATTGGCTGACCGATCAGTAGTCAAACCATAAGGTATACTACAAGATGTAATGGTATTTGTAGATTCCTGGGAATACCCTGCTGACTTCCTGGTTATCAATCCAAAGAATCGACTAGATGGACATCTGTTAATTCTAGGTAGACCTTGGTTGGCAACTGCTGATGCTTATATTGGATGCCGACAAGGCAACATGACAATTACAAGGGGGAATTAGGTTAAGAATTTAGCCCTATATCCCCCAGCCCAGCCAAGTCTATCAATAATCACAACAAGAAAACCACCTGCATCATACCTTATGGAAAATATGAGATCACCTATAACCATAGAAAATGCTCTTGATTTTAAAGATCAAATAGAGGATGATATCATTAATAATTTTATTAATAAGTCACAAACCAGATCTCATTTGCAATGTCACATGATCAAAGCAGCATTCGATAATAAATAAGAAGAGGATCCTTTCAAAGATATTCTTGATCAAACAATACCTACTACCTCTATGAGTAATAGCAAGGTTGTAGAAATTGAGCCGGGAAAAACTCTAAATATTAATAAAAATCTCACTGCTGAACAAGAAGAGAAATTGGTCCAATTATTACGAAAATACAAAGCAGCCTTTGCATGGGATTACCCCGACATGAAAGGAATTGATCCTCAATTGTGTACTCACCACATTTACATTGAAAAAGATGCAAGACCCATTCGCCAACCTCAAAGGAGACTAAATCCTCACCTTAAAGACATTGTCAAAGATGAATTACAAAAACTATTGGATGTTAATTTCATCTACCCAATATCTGATAGCAAGTGGGTCTCTCCATTAGTGGTAGTACCAAAAAATAATGGGAAGTGGAGGATATGTGTAGATTATCGTGAACTTAATAAAGCAACACAGAAAGACCACTTTCCCCTTCCTTTCATTGACCAGGTATTAGACACATTGGCAGGAAAGAAATTCTTTTCTTTCCTCGACGGATTCAGTGGGTACAATCAAATCTAGATTGCCCCTAAAGATCAGGACAAAACTACTTTTACCTGTCCATGGGGGACATTTTCCTACCGAGTCCTACCTTTTGGCCTATGCAACGCTCCTGCTACGTTTCAAAGGGAAATTTTCAACATTTTTGCAGACCTAATAAATGAAGGCCTCGAAGTATATATGGATGATTTCACACCCTATGGGGATGAATTTGACCCTGCATTAGAAAACCTAGAAAAAATATTGCAAAGATGTATCGACACTAGGATTTTCTTAAGCAACGAAAAGTGTCTTATGATGATGAGCGAAGGAGTTATCTTAGGGGCATTATATTTGAGCAGCTGGAATTCAAGTAGACCCAGCTAAAATTCAAATACTCTTGTTAATTCCTACGCCTACTACACAAACAGAGGTACGTAGCTTTCTTGGATTTTCTGGTTACTATAGAAGATTTATAGAACATTATTCTCAAATAGCTGCACCTTTATATGCGCTGACTGGAAATGTTGATTTCACTTGGACAGATAAATGTGACAATGCCTTTAATGATCTGAAGAAGTTCGTTTCAACAGCCCCAGTGCTGAGGGGCCCAAATTGGGATTTACCGTTCCAAATCTCATCTGATGCCTCAGACACAGCAATTGGAGCAGTACTTGGGTAGGAGGAAGACAAGAAGCCATATGCAATTTACTACATTAGCAAAAATCTATCCCCTGTTGAATTAAATTATACTGTGACTGAGAAAGAATTTTTAGCTGTAGTTCATGCTATAAACAAATTTAGACATTACATAACTAGGTATCCTGTAGTATTATATACTGATCACTCTGCCATTAAATTCTTAGCAAATAAACCTGTTACAAACGGAAGAGTGACAAGGTGGTTAATTTTACTGCAAGAATTCAACATCACAATAAGAGATCGACCTGGGAAAGAGAACCCTGTAGCTGACTTTTTGTCAAGAATGCCAAAGCCAACAGATATAGAAGCAGTCGAAGATCACTTTCCAGATGAAAATCTCTTCGTTGTTACTATCAGAACACCATGGTATGCTGATATATTGAACTATTTGGCAATATGTAAATTACCTAAACATCTGTCCCTTAATGAACATAAGCAAATAATACATCGCAGTACCCATTTCTCCTGGATTGGAGGTTACCTATTTCATACAGGTGCATATATGAAAATAAGGAGATGCATTAGGGAGGATGAGGTATTTGACATCTTGAGAGCATGCCATGATGGACAGTGTGGCAGACATTTTGCAGATCGTAGAACTGTCCATAAAGTTTTACAAACATGCTACTATTGGCCTACTATCTTTAAAGACGCTAAGAAATTCGTGCAGGCCTGTGATAGTTGTCAAAGGGCAGGTCGCCCTGGGCAGTCTGATGAAATTCCCTTGAACCCTCAACTAGTGATTGAACCATTTGAACGATGGGCCCTTGATTTTTTTGGTCCTATTAGCCCCCCATCAAACCAAAAAACATATATCCTAGTTGCAACTGAATACGTTACCAAATTGGTTGAGGCAGAAGCCCTTTCAAAAGCTACATACGATTCTGTAATTCAGTTTCTTTTCCAAATTTTTGTGCGCTATGGCCTCCCAAGAGACATAATCACAGACGGAGGGCCACAGTTTGTAGGTAACAAATTAGCTGAAACATTGCAAAATTACCATATTCAGCACAAAATTACAACTCCATATCACCCACAGGCCAATGGTCAAGTAGAGAGCACAAACAAAGTAATTGAGTCTATATTAACAAAAACAGTTGCCTCTCATAGATGAGATTGGGCCTACAGATTGCCAGAAGCATTGTGGGCATATCGAACAACGTGGAGACCTACCACAGGATATTCACCATACCAATTGGTATTTGGGAAGGAACCTATCTTCCCTATAGAATTCGAGGTTCAAACATTACGAACAACTCAAAAGGTGGGTTTGGATTTGAATGAAGCCCAGGCTAAAAGATTGCAGCAAATCAATGAGCTGGATGAAATTAGACTCTCTGCTCTTCAACACACAACATTAATTCAGCAACAGAGAGCCAAATGGCATGATGCCCATATCAAAGAAAATATCTTCCAAGAAGGAGATTGGGCACTCCTATATGATTCCAGGTTCCAAGATTTCCCAGGAAAACTCCAGGCACGATGGCTCGGACCCTATGAAATACAGAAGGTGCACAATAATGGCACTGTTACATTAGTTACCATTGACGGATCTAGACATTCCTTTAAGGTAAACGGTCATCGAGTACGATTATATCATAAACCACTTACCCGGGAATCCTTTTACCAACAGTTTCGGGAAGATTCTACAATGGAGATTCTTGCTGAAGGGGAGAAATCCTCCTCGGCACCAGTTTGATAAATCATTTCTTTTTTAAGTTTTTGTACATAAAGCATTTTTTTTGTTTTTTTTCTCTTGTTGTTTTATGGAATTTGTTTTCAGACATTTGGTTTATATTACTTTACTTTTTATCGTTTGTGTCGTGAAATCTGATTTCTTTGAAAGAGAAAAAATTATGTTTATTTTGTTGTTTTGCTGTTCCTTTCCAAAGGAACAACACTCTACTGTTCCTTTTGAAAGGAACATCAGTTTTGCAGAAGTATTTTCTTGCTGTTCCTTTCCAAAGGAACAACACTTTGTTGTTCCTTTCGAAAGGAAAAACAGTTCCGCAGAGTATTTCCTTGCTGTTCCTTTCGAAAGGAACAACAATTTTGCAGATTGTTTTTGCTGTTCCTTTTAAAAGGAACAACACTTTTTTGTGTGGATTGTTTTTTGTTTTAAGCCAGCATTTTGAAATTTTGACTCCTTTTCTAAAGGCAAATATATAATTTATATACAATCATACAAATTAAAGCCTATTTTAATCAACAAATCAAGAGAAATCATTATCTTTTCACGAAAATTGTTTAGTAATGATAAGAAATAAAGATAAAGGGGCATGATCAATAACACAACTTTGCTATCTTATTACCATCAAATTAATCTGATCGACTATCTTTATCATGATTGGTTCTTTCCCACATACTATAATTTTCTTTGATGTTTATCTATGGAATAAGAATAAGGGTATATTATTTTCTATTGAGATGTTCAGACTTCTTCCACCATCCCTACTCTTAAGGAGTTTTGAGCCATCCCTTATGTTTAACTGAGGAAATATGCTGTTTCTAAACAAAAGAAAAAATATTTTTCATTAATAATGATCTTGCAGATGGAGGATAGGGGGTCTCACCAAGAGCCAGCCTACCGTGATCATAGGGAAGGCAGTGAAGTGGCATTCCCATTATGGCCACCAAACCAGGGAAATGGTCCAACAGACAAATTGAAAAATCAAGAAGTCCTTGGAACAGGAGGTCTCATCACGAGCCGGCCTGTCCACCTTTCACTTCTTCCTAGTGAAAGAAATTGTGGTTTATCTGGTCACCAAGCCAGCACAATGGCCTTCGTCATGATATCCAATAAAAAAAGCACTTCCTCAGCATACATAAAGGACAATGGTTCTGTGGGTAAGAAAGCAACTCTGTCAAGGTTATGGACACCTGTGGGCAGCAGAGCTCTGCTGATGGTATTGGAGTCACACTTATACACATCAAAAGTTATATTTAACCCTTTTTCCTATATCCTTATTTAATGTCAAAATAAAATATGAACCCCTTACCTTTACCTCCGAACCTATTACACATGAAAATCATTATAAGTCGATCATATTAATACAAAGTGGTAAATAACGCAATTATACTTATGGTTATCATATGCTGTCCCTTTTCCTTCTATTTGAATCATTACAAAACGATTTTCTATTTATTAACGATTTATTATATGCATTGATTTCAGTATTTGCTGCAATTTGATTGAACGTATAATAATTTCGGCCGCTTTTTATTGATGTACTGTTGTTGTGCCACACATGTTATTCTCAATTGACAGTCGAGGATGAACTTTCATCGATTCGGGGGGCGCGGATGTCTGCATGCAAATCAAACTCCAAGATTTCCTCGAACCAAACCCCTGTATTTTAGAAAATAACAAATTTTCGACGAACTGTGTTGTGTTGTTCCATTGTGATTACTGAGTGTTGAGAAACTAATAGAGCGCAAACATGGGAGGACGACCAATTCGCAGTGAACCTCAAGTGTTGATCATCTCTGATGCTGCACAAGCAATTTTAGAAAGATTGGGATGGACTACATATTTCATGAGAATGCAGCAACCCCATGAAGCAGTGGCCACCGAATTCTTACTGAACCTACAAGAGGGATCCTCCATGGTCAGAGGGAGGCGGATAGCTGTATCCGACGAAATAATTGCAGAAGTGTCTGGCATTCCTGCGCAAGGAACTATCTGGACTCAGAAGAAGATTAGGATTCAGGAAGCCATAATTTTTTTTCAAGATGACGGACAAACGTTAGTCATCAAAGGTAGAGGAGTCCAGCCAGCGTCACTAGGAGAGCCGTGGATAGAGTTAGCCAAAATTGTGGAGGCTTACATAACGTGCGACGGAAGGAAGGATGTGGTAAGACCTCGCCACCTTAAGCTGCTAGCCGTATTAAAACAGAAATGCACCATTAGTTTTCCTGAATTTTTAAATTCTTTGTTGCATGATATTGCTTGTAGTATAAGGAAATCCCAGCATGCAGATATGGTGGTCAGCCACCATTGTTAAATTCGTTTAATAGTGAGTCATAGCCTCGCCCAGCAACAGACTAGTTGGGAAGAATTAATATTCTCTATTGATGGAGGGTTGGCTCTACCCACTTTAAGACGGAAAAGGATGGTCGGCTCAATTGTTGAGCCTTCTACTCATAAACAGTTCCGCCGGTTGAAACGAATTAGAAGGATGGTGGAAGAACTTCTGGGCAGCAGCCAGCCCCTGGAATTGCAGAGTTCAGAGGAGGAAAAACCTCCACAATTGGAGGGAGTAAGCCCTTGCATTGACGAGGAAGAGAAATTAGAAGAAGTAAGCCCTCAGACTGATGAGGATGAAAAATTGGAAGGAGAAATTCGCTACTTGGACGAAGAAGAAATAAGCCGCCAATCCAGTAGTGAAAAAAAACCCAGTGCAGAGGAAGAAGGAATCGAAGGAAATTCTGAAGAAGAAGAAGTTGAGGGAGAAATTCGGTATTCAGATGAAGAGGAAGGAAGTTACCACACCAGTGCAGAGGATGAGGACAATCATAGCAGCAATAAGGATGAAACAGAGCTGCCCGAGAATGTTACCGTAAGTCCTTTACAGGAAGATCAATTGGCCCAGATTTTGGCCAATATGAGTGATTATGCATGGCTGCATAGCTCCTTGGACCTCAATATAGATATTAATCAACTTCCAGAACACTCTGCTATTGACAAAGAAACAGCTGCAGAAAAGCTGGACGAAACAGCAAACCCTAGCGAAGCTAGGGTTGCTTCTCCTGAGAGGTGTGAACAGAAGGAAGAGTACATTGAACCAATATCCCAACCTGGAAGCCCCCAGGAAAATGCAGAATTAACTGAGAATGTGATTACAGGAGAATTGAGCCAAGGGCATATGAATGTAGAAGAGGAGCCCCAAGGGGAAGAACAACAAGAGGATTTTACTGAAAACATGGCTGATATGGGCCAAAATTTTGTTGAACAAATGAGTGCAGATAGAGGAACGACTGTTCCATTAAGAAAGAAGAAAGAAACAGCTAAGATTGAGAAGCTTCGAAAGGAGCGAATAAAGCTTCATAAATTAGTTGAATAGCTCAGGCAGACCATTAGGATTCTGAAAGTGAAATGCATGCCCAAGCGAGCCCCTAAGAGAAGGAGCATTTCTAGCAAAGGAAGCTCAAAAAAGAGAAGAGTAATTGATAGTAGGAACCCTCAAGCTACAGAAGAAACTATACTTGAGCCTAATTATGATGATGTGGAGCAACAAACAATTGTTCCAACACAAGCTGCTCCATAGGAACCGGTTTTGAGTGAGAATATGCAATCTAGCAGTCAGCACACTTTCAGTGAGCCAAAATTGCTTAGACTTCAGGAAGAATTGACACAGGCCCGGTTAGAAAGACAGAGATTGGAGGAAGATATTGTTCCAAGAAAAAGATATCAGGAATTGTAGCAACAAATGAAAATTATTCATGAAGTAGAAGCTGAAGCTCATGAAAAACGACAAGAAGCAGAGGTAAAGACTGATAAGGTAATGAACCAAATAAAATTAGCCTACACTCGAATGGACACTCTCTGCTCCTTGTATACTGATGTCTTAGCCTGTAGATGCCCAGCCAAAAACTATGCTCTGTTTTTACTAGAAATATATTTACAATTAAAGATCAAGGCAGTTAGGGCAGGGAAATCTATAGAGCTAAAAACAATAGATGATTTGATATCATGCTACAAACTTTATGGGATCAAAGTACAACACTTATTATGTGAATTTTATTTACATAATCTAATACTTGAAAATGACTATGAATCAAATCCTAGCCCTTTTATTGGAGATGTTCAGTTTCAGGCATTCATTTCCTTTGCTGTAAACCAATTAAAATGGTTTAAAGCTTATAACGCTTTTCAAAGACAGGAAAATGGATTAGATCTATGGGTCAGAAGTGAACCTCAGAACCCACTTCAATTTTGGGCTAGACAAAAACACTTGATGACAAGGGAAGGCGTTACCCAAACTCTGGGGCCTGTCCATAAGTCAGTCGTTTTGAATGGAACAGATTATTTTTCATCCATTAGGAACCAAGCCTACATAGCAGCCAAAGTCCGGTGGAGAACCTCAAATCAGAATGTACAAAATAGGGAACCATTTAATTATAGAAACTTCGAGCTAGCTGCAGACCGTCTCATTTCCTATAGCCATCTTGTTTTAAAAGAAGGACCATATTGGTTAGGATGTAGATTCCGCAGCCCTATTGTATGGTACCCTGCTTCGGATTACAAGGCTATTTATAACTTCCTGAAGGACAGACAGAACATACTTTTGAGGAATTAGCTGCAGTCCATGGTTTTAGGCCTGTGGATGACAAACCTTATCCAGATTATTCTTTGACTACTCTCCATGTGAACTATAGTTTTCATGAGGGCATGAAAATGATTAAGCAGGGGGGTATGTTGGGCAGTGAAAGAGGTATGAAATTATTGTACATTTACTCATTCTTTACCATAAATATACTCCTGTTTTCCCTTTGAAAGGTAATTCATCATAGGAATTATAATAGAATTGGAAAGGTTTACGTTTAATACAAAAAGGTGACTAAAAGCTACTTTTTGATTGACAAACAGGAATTCGGAGAGGTGAACAGTTGTACCAAAGGTGTGGCTGAGAACAATATAACTGCTACTCCATCAGCCTCGAATCATATCCAGCCAAAGGCAAGGAGATCTGAACGAATAGCCCAGAAAAGGCAGGAAGCATCTCGGCCACAATCAACACAAATAGAACGATGACTAAAACACAGAGGAGTGAATCCCTCAGGATCTTTCGATCTTGAGGGATCGCTGTTTAAACTTATCTTGTTTCTTGATTGGTCCATCGAAGGATTGATATATAGAACCACGTCCTTTAGTGACGGGGGAGATAGATCATTGTTGTTATTGGGAATCAGTCGAAAGACTTTACATTTTCTCTGTTATATTAATTCTCTGTTTGAGAGAAAAACTTTCTGTAAGACTTTATGTTGGTTTAATACAAAGCACGCGTTTCATTTACTTTCCGCAATTCTGAATTAGCTCAGTAGTATTTCACTGGCGCTAAGGGCCCGGCTCTGGTGGAATTACTTCGCTCTTTGTATTCTAATCTTTATTTACTGTCGTGTGGAGTGCGTTTAATGTTTGAATTGATTTATTGTTGATCGGATCAAATATAGAGTCACTGCTGTTTCGTTTCTTTACAATAAGCATAATTCGTTGTTCTATTACCTCGTTGTTATCATAAAAAGCTTTACCGACTCGTATCTGATTTGAATTGCTGTTCCTTTAATTTATAGTCTGTTATAATTGATGATTGCGCGGTGAGAATTTGTCGATAGAGTTGAAGCGTATAAATTTAGTGCTTTGAGTGTGTTAGAATTTCCATTGCTGTTCAATTTCCATTGCTGTTCCATTTCTGTTTGTTATAGTTACATGCTGCTGTTCCTTTTCAAATTGCGTTTTGTTTAAGTTTCTTTCATTGAATTTGCCTTCGGTTTGATTGCTTCAAGATCTCCAACTGTAGAGGATAGAGGCTTTAGCTTACAAGTTCCCAGATTGGTCATCTTGCATTGATTTCTAAGGGAAAGAGTTACTCTACTGCATCCCTGATCGATGTTCTGCAAAGACTGAAGTAGTTTTATCTTTCCATTCATGTCACTGTAATTAGGTTTCTTTTCAAGCATTGGTTACTTTTGTTCTTGTTATTTTATACTACATCTTCATAGCATTGCTCTTAGACAATTGCAAGCCTAAGACAGAGTACACTCTTGGAATAAAAAGACGCTCCCGGATTGATAATTAATGTGAGATAATTAGGTGTTCAAAAGATACCTTTTTTATGCCTCGACAGTAGGGTACCTTTTTCATATAGGAGCAAATAAGCAAATCCGGCGCTATGTGTTTGAAGAGGATAATTATGAGGTATTAAAAGCTTCCCATGATGGCCCTTGTAGAGGGAATTTTGCGAACAAAATAACATGCCATAAGGTGCCTCAAATGGGATATTACTGGCCTTCCATTTTTCGTGATGCTCAGAATTATGTTAGGAGGTGTGATAGTTGCCAATGTACGGGGCAGCCCGGTAATGCTGATGAAATGCCTTTTCAGGCTCAAGTAGTCCTCGAGCCTTTAGAGAAATGGGCTATTGACTTCGTTAGACCCTTTAACCCATCCTCCCAGTAGAAGGTCGACATATTGGTCTGCACTGATTATGTGACTAAGTGGGTGGAAGTCAAAGATGTCGTGAAAGCAAAAGAGTAGGTAGTCTCAGACTATTATTTGAAGAAATTTTTGCTTGTTACGGTACTCCAAGAGAGATTGTTTCAGATGGAGGAGCACAATTCACATCACACAAGATAGCAAAGCTCATGAAAAAATATGGGGTCAAGCACAGAGTGAAATCCCCATACCATCCCTAGGCGAATGGACAAGTGGAAAGCACAAACAAGTCATTGGAAAACATTTTGACAAAAACTGTGGCATACCATCATCGGGATTGGGCTAAAAAACTCCCAGAAGCTCTTTGGGCATATAGAACAACATGGCGGAACACAACTGGGTTTTCCCCATTCGAGTTGGTTTATGGAAAATCCCTGTTGTTTCCAATAGAATTTGAAATAAGTACACTCAGAACAGCACTGGATGTTGGGTTAGATCTATCAGATGCTCAAAAACACCGATTGGCTCAGATTAATGAACTTTCTGAAATTTTTTCAATGGCTGTCCAGTGAACTACTGCTATCCAGCAGCAGAGAATGAAATGGCACGATAAGTTTATTAAAAATAAGGTGTTTCAAAGTGGAGATTGGGCACTGCATTACGACTCCCATTTTAAGGATTTTAAGGGGAAGCTTTGCACTCGTTGGATGGGACCTTATGAGGTGGACACTGTATTTGATAATGGAACAGTCAGGCTAGTTAGAATTGATGATATACACGCTTCATTTATAGTCAATGGACATCACCTGAGACAATACCACCAGCCGACCTCTAAGGATGCTTTTATTAAACAAATCTCTGAGAAATATGGTTTGAAGGTCATCAGTGGAAAGAATCCTCCTCTGCACCCTTGATGTAAAAAAAAAGAAAAGAAAAAAAAATGAAAAAATGAAAAAGAAAAAAGAAAAAAGAATTATGTTTTATTTTCTCGTCTTTTTGTAGGAGCTACTACTAAGGAGTAAAAAGCATAGAAAGACTTTTCAGAGCATCGATTACTGCTACTCATGGTGCTGTTACTCAGTTGCTGCTACTCATGGTGCTGTTACACAGTTGCTGCTACTCATGGTGCTGTTACTTAGTTGTTGCTACTCACGGTGCTGTTACTCGGTTGCTGCTACTCATGGTGTCATTACTCGGTTGCTGTTACTCCGGATGCTGCTACTCGTATTGCTGTTACACCGATGTTGTTACACTGATGCTGTTACACCAATGTTGTTACTCCGATGCTGTTACACCGATGCTGTTACACCATCCACATCATTACTACGCTATCATCCCACCAACTGTCACATCATCCAGGTAGGCCATCAGGTACGCCTCCATGTGACCTTTACTGATTTAATTAAATATCCCATGTGGAGATTTTAATGCTGCGGACGATAAAAATTTAATTTGGGGGGGGTGCCATCATGACAAGGATGGCGTAATAATTAACTCATAAATTAAGTATGACAACCCGCTCATGGTACACCTTACGATTCCCATCAATATGTGGTATCATCATTTAAATCATATTGGGATCCGTAAAATGTCTCATCCACCCTATACAAACAATTATTATTTCTACTTTACCACACTTACCATATTTCTTCATGATTTTTCTCAGCTTTCGAGAGTTACCAACCATATTTACCGTTACCACCTTTCCATTTTCACTATGTTGTTCCTCCAAATTCGGTACCCACAACCTTGCTCAACGATATGCTGTTACAGGAAGTGCTGCTACAAGTATCCACAGTATGGGTGGGTTGGCTGTGCGACATGAGCCTAAAAACACAGTTTTAGTTCGCAGCAATCCAAAGGTTTGGCAAGTCTTTGTTGACGCAGGGTGGGATACCTACTTTGATAAATTGCAGGGGTTTGATGGAGGTATCACAATGGAATTCACACTCAATTTAAAGGAAAATTATTCACGGATTAGGGGTTTGGAAATTCCTGTTACAGAAGAGGTAATCGCAAAGGTTAGCAGACTTAGGCAACAGGGGAAATAATGGTTTTCTCAGAAAGTTTCTCTTCCAGAATTCCTCGAATTGTTTTTACAAGCAGGAGAAAGTGTCATTCAAATGGGTAGAGGATACGAGCGTCGAATGGTACTGTATCCTTGGAATGAAGTTGTAGGCTTCGTAATAAAATACATTACCTACGAGGGCCAAGCCTCAAATCTTTTCAAATATCACTTTAAAATTTTAACGCACCTTTGATTTCCGTAGGATCAGGAGCATGCCCTGAACATGCCCTTATTCCTCTTGAAACAACTACAACATATGGCACAGGCTGCTCGACGTTCACGCTGAATGTTGTCAGTACTTTCCAATCATGGTTTGGTGCGATTATTGGTCATGCACACAATAAACAGGCTTCGGGTCTCCTGGGAGAAATTCTGTGGGTCCTCAGAAGAAGAGGTAGCAGCCATGATTGCTGCTAGAGAAGAAGAACCAACCTCTCCAGCTGGTCAGGCAGAAGAAGAACATTTAGAAGAAATTAATCAAGAGGAACCCGAGGAAATGGAAATGGAAATTGATCAGGAGGAACTTGAGGAAGAAGAGAATATGGTTGATTAGGAGGGACCTAAGGAAATGAGAATGGAGGAGGTAATCGGTGACATGGACAAGGCTACCACACAAGAACCAACCTCACTTGAAAAACCCACAGAAAATGAAATAAGAATGGAGGAGGTAAGGGGTGACATGGCCGAGGCTGCCACACAAGAACTAGGTTCGCTTGAAAAACCCGCAGAAGAAGAAATAAGAATGGAGGAGGTAAGCACATAGTTATGCCTTATTCATTCATGAATGATTTATTTCCTTTTGTCTCAAAAGTATATATAAGGAGATTTGGTATGAAATTGAGGGCCCCATTCAATTTCTCCGTATTTTAAAAATTCATGACATTATCAGACAACATTTAATGCGCGGGCTCTATATGCATGGGTATTATTTAAAGCATGATCAGTCATTTAACCCCATTTCATTCGTGGGGGACATATATTTAAATGCTTTCACCTCCTATACCATTAATCAGATTAAATGGAGAAAGGCCCGGGATACATTTGAAGAAAATCAAGCCGGAAAGCTGTTAATGATGAGAAGAGATCATGGTTAGTCCTCAAACATTTATAACAAGAATTATACATTTTTACATATTAAGGGTCGTAAGGAACACATGATGGCGGCCCAGAAATGGTGTGCTGACCTATGTGTCGGCCAGATTATGATGTTTCGCAAGGAAGCACTGGACAATTGTCAGAAGAGATGGATGTTGTCCTCCTCAGCCGTCAGGGAAAGAGAACCATTTGGAGCACCTAACTTTGCACATGCTTTAGAGAGAATGCCATGTTACGTGGCATGCATTCATACCTGCGGGGTCAGATGGATGGGATTAAGGTTTCAATTTCCCCTTCTATGGTTGCTAGCTGAGAAATATACTCCTGCGTATAACGTTGACCCAGACTGGTGGAAGGATGTTGTTTTGACAGAAGGATATAAGCCACCAGGAACAGAAATGGTTGCAGAATATGACCTCACACAGCTTGATGCCGATCATAGTCGGTCCAATCCGGACCTGAGGAGACGATGAGCTGCACGAGGACACACAGATAGATCAGTTGGGGGGAGATGTTGGGTACCAGATTTGTATGCTTTCCTCTCCCATTTTACCCTGTGTTTCTATCTCTTTCTAACATTATTATTCTTAAAACGCATGAGGTAAAACCATTCTTCCTATCTTTCATGGGATATTTGATTAATGAAGTATTTGTCATGGAGGTGTTTTAGTGCGATTTATTTACTGCTGTTACAGTCACGTTTAATTGATGTGGATGCCTTTTATTTCTGTAGTTCATTTCGTTGCTGTTACAATGACTTGTGTGTTATAGATTAAAATTGTGATTTACAACAGACCATGTGCTTGTATCTGCATATACCTTGCTGTTAGTCTTGAAATAACTAACATCTCGGGTTGATAATTTATGTGGAGGAAAGGGTTGAATTCTGTTCATATCCAAACACCAACATTTACCATATTATTTCATAAAGCATAAGTAGTGGGGTTGACATTTTTTTAAACAAATAATTAGTTTCTAATTAATCATGAATTGAACCAAAGTTCCTTAGTTTTTATAAAAAATAAATATTTTCAAACATGTATCCCTCATCTTCTTTTACCTAACATTGCTCCATTTCTCGTGAGTGTATGTAACCTTGAAAAATCTACCTTAGTATCATACAAGATAGATCCATTGTTAGCAAGCATCCATTAGTCCAATGAATTCATTTGTGTGTGTGTGTAGAGAGAGAGAGAGAGAGAGAGAGAGAGAGAGAGAGAGAGAGAGCAAGAGAGCGAGAGAGAGAGAGAGAGAGAGAGAGAGAGAGAGAGAGAGAGAGAGAGAGAGAGAGAGAGCTTTCAACTTCCTATTATCACATATAAAATTTTCAGAGATAGGAAGTGCAATGATTCATGAGTTATTTTGATTAGCAAATGATTTGAGTATAAAATATTGATCTAGAAGTTTGTCTTCATTTCAATCATTAATAATGTCGATTTATTTTGTGAAATGGGCGAGGATCATATGAAAATAGTAAATAATAGATTTCCTAAAAAATCAAAGTTTAAAGATTTCATAGATCAAGTATATGGGTTCCTCCACAACTAGGTTTATATCTATGAAGTTAAGAATTTATAATTTTTTATAAATAAATAAATTACCCTTGTCGCCCTCTCCTCACCCCAAAATTTTTGGGATCCATGACTAAGATAATGTTTTCAATTTTATAACAAGGAGTGTGGATATCACATTACTAAGATAATGTTTTCAATTTTATAAGTCATTGGAGAGATTTAATGTGAAATATTAACAAAACTAATATTTAATTTAATCCTACTAGTAATATGGAATCAATGAGAAGAAAATGTATTCTAACTAGCTTAAGTGATATCCACACTCCATTGCCTAGATGGGCCATCAACCATGACTATATTTAATGGGAATGTAGGTTTTTTATCTCTACTTGAAGATGTTTGGAAAAAATTGCATGTCCTCAGAAGTAGTACCATGAGTCAAATAATAATTGAGCTTATAATAGTAGGAATAAAAAAAACATGAATATTATAAATTTCTTGTGGACTTACCTTTGATTCATTCTCCCGATCTACTTTTTCACTTACCTATGAACCTTTTGAATTTGTTTCTAGCCCACACAAGCCCTGATCTCTAACTATTTTAGTAGGTTTAATCTCTAGGTCATACTCTTGGAGTGCTATCATTCAATTATCTCTTCTGTCTCTCAACTCTCTCTACATAAGTAAATTTTGAACCAAGGAATGCGGAATGATCACTTTAGTATGAGACTTTAACATGTATGGTCTAAAATGATCAACAACCTTGAAGACTTACATAAGCTTGCTTGTCAACTTTAGGATGGTTCTACTCTACTTGCTGCAATCCTAACCCTTTCAAAGCATTTTTTTATTTTCTTATTTCAGAATGATTTCATGCTTGACAAAAACTAAGAAACCAACAATTAATGGTTAAATCCTTATTTTTTATAGTAGTGTTAGTATTATAACTTTGAATACTTTGAATGGCAATATCAATTCAAACTAGTAATTTATCTCTAACAACTATTAGTTTCTAGAATTAAATGAAAATTTATACAACCAATATGGTACAATTGTCTAAAGTGATACCATTTATAATCAAATTAATTCAAAAAAACTTATTAATAAGATTTTGTAATTATTATTATTATTTTTTTTGAATGATTTGATGCTAAAAAATAATAAGAAGCTAACAAGTAATACCCATCTCTTTATTCTTGACTCTACAATTAATGTTAAAAATTTTAATGTCTTAATGGGAAATTGAAGTCATTGGAGAGATTTAATGTGAAATATTAACGAAACTAATATTTAAATTAATCCTACTAGTAATATTGAATCAATGAGAAGCAGGGTTGTAGCCAAAACATTTTAATCTTATTTAAAAATTGATATACATTGTGAAAGCTAATTAACTAACTATGCTCCTTGTACATGAAATAAGATTGTTTCCCGAAATTAGAATAATTGCAAATTTCTTTCAAATAAAACTTCTCTAACATATAGTGTCCTTTTCTTGAATTTAATATTCAAAAATATTATATATAAAATATTTTCATGTTTCAATTTGAAATTTCAACATGAATAATAAGGCTTCAAGAATTGTTGGTCTAACCTTCCATTAGATCCATGGTGACATAAAAAATAATTTGGAGGAAGAGTCAACCTACCCATTAATAAGACCCCATTGAACACAAACACTATGCTTTTAGGAAGGGACAGTTGAAACTTTTAGGGGTTGATACTCAATGGGTATACTATGCTCTATGGAGGATCAACTAACCCTTCCAAATCCTCTATTTGACTATTATCACTTAGATTCTCTCTATCAGAAAAGTCCAAACCTAACCAAGGGGGAAACCTAAGGATATTATTAGGAAAGTTGCCGACTATCACTTCAACATTGTTTCCCCTCACTTCTAGGTCCATGAAATGATATCCTAACCTAAGGGATTATTCCCTGTACTTAATCCTAAGCCTATCATTTAGTATGGATGAGTAAATGGCTGTGATTATACTCTACCTCACTCTAAAGGAAGTTCATCTAAGATTGTTTGTATATTATTCACATGATTAATAGTGCATATTGGTGGAGTGTTTAGAAAGTATCAACTATATGGTTTTAAGTAATGTTATTTGTAGTAAATGAAAAATTCATCTATTAAGTATTACACCAAAAAATAAAAGTGCAAGTGTTGGTTAAATAAATTAGATTAAATTAGCAAAATTTAGGCCTTAAAATGGATCATAGAGAAATGTTTTTTGTTGGCTCGAGGGGTCCAGACCCATGTTTAGAGTGTATTCTTGCATCCAACAAAACCCTCCAACTATTGGCCCTTTCAGCAGTCATCTGCTTGTGAAGACCAGAGTCTCACCCAAAGCAGCAATGGGGGGGTGTTGGAACTAGGTTTTTGCACCCTGAAGGAGGAATATAATGTGGATCTAACTCTTTCTAATCCGATCTAATCACTATTGTGCTGTGCTAGGGATCTTAATCCGATTCAGATCTAACTACAAAAAAACCCTTAACACAGATGCAATTATCGCGCAAACACAAAGATTTATTCTTATTCTGATTTACTTAAAAGAAACCCTTAATACAAATATACGTCTCATGCAAACATAATGATCTATTATTATATGATTAACCAAGACAAATGTGCATCAATTAACATCAATCATAAAACCGATGTATAAGAAAATCATTATCTCATAAAGAAACAACGGATAAGAACATGAATCACGCAAGTAAACCATATATTTTGCCAAAAAATTCTCTTTATTAAGTAGATATTCTAGAATACAACTTATTTCTCTTATGCACATAGTCGCAGATTCCTCACACACAACCTAGGACTTAGGTATCCACACACATAGACGCAGGAGCCTATCTCTACTCAGACTACTCACAAAAAATTGCCCAAAATCACATTCACAAAAAATAAGATGATCTATGATATCCCCTTGAATTAATTCATACATTCCTTTTTATATGACTTAGACGCGCAAAAACCATGGACTCAAACCGTGGTTTGAGCCCCATGTTTTACCATTTTTCCCGTTACAATATGAAGGATATTTGACTTGCCCCAAAGCCCCTTGACCTGCGTGTTGCACTTTAACAAAATGAAAAATATTGACTCAAGACTCGACTTAGGGGACCTAAGACCAACAACCCCCCAACACAAACTCGTGACTTGTCCTCGAGTCACTCTACTCTGGATTCCTGCATTTTGGCCTTGAGCGCCTGGATTGATTCGTGTAGAGGATGGATGGCCTCAACACTCTTTTTTACAACATTCTGCGCTTATCCAGGGGTCACTAGGCCAGTGATGAAGTGATGATGTATCACACTCTAGTCTTCCTGCCTAGGGGTTTAATCAGCCCTACGAAATCAATTGCCCATTTATCGAAGGCCTACAAAGTTACCTACGTTTGTAGTGGCATCTCGTCTTTGCGTGAGGGTCTTCGAGTCCTCTGACATACATCACAAGCGAAAAAATATTCATTAGAATCATTTTGAAAAGTATGCCACCATAAACCAACCATTAAGATCTTCTACGTGGTCGGTTTACCAACATAATGATCGCCTGCAACACCTCCATGTGCTTCATCCAATATGCTCGGTCTCTTGAACTCAAGAACATATCGCCTCAAAACTTCATCAACTCCCATATTGTATAATTGACCTGCAATCAAAGTGAAATATGCTGTGCGGAGGACCAATTATTTCTTTTGCTTGACCGCATATTCTTCAAGTGTACTCCCCGTGGTTAGAAAATGGATGATATCAGCAAAATGATCAACAATTATCTTAATAGTGAACAACTGTGCATTTGGTAACCCGTCATCCAAATTAGTTGGTTCTTCACCATTTTCAATGCTCGATAAGTGGTCTGGTCCTAAGTTCAACCTTCTAGGCTTCACAATCACCTCGAAATCATATTCATGGAACAACAGGAGCCACCTATAGATCTCCCCCCCCAACACAGGCTTTTTCACCATGTATTTCAAAACAGAATGATCTATGAACATCTTGAAATGACCTCCAAGCAGATAACGAGGGAAGTTTTTCAATGCATACACCATGGCTAACCATTCTGTTTATGTAGTTGAATACTTACGCTCAACATTTGACAACTTCTGACTTGCAAATGCAATCGGATGATCAACATCTCCAAGACCTGACTGCGCTAATACAACTCCTAAAGCGATACATGAAGCATCAACGTGTACATGGAATTACTTCGACTAATCTGGGAATACCAAGATGGGTGCAGTCACCATATTTTCCTTAAGTATGACCAGACTCTTCTGATATTCCTCATCCCAACATAAAGTGGCATCCTTCTTAAACAACTTCTCCATCGGTGCAGTGATCTGCACATAAGGTTGAATAAACTTTCGATAATATCTATTATGTCCCAATATTGAGCGCAACTGCTTCACACTCTTAGGAGGATCCAAATTAATAATGAAATTTTTTTTGGCTGGATCAACCATCAGTCCCTGTTTACAAACAATATGTCCCAGCAAGATACCAAAAGGGATGCATAATACACACTTCTTCAAATTCAGATAAATTTTATACTTTCGACAAGTATCGAGCATTAAGCGTAGGCTGGAGACATGTTTCTTCAACAATCCAAAAATAGTCCAATCATCAAAATACACTTCTAAGAACTTATGGATGTAATATTTGAAAGAAATAACTACTACGTGCAAAAATATGGTTGGCGCATTATTCAGACCAAATGACATTATAGTATCTTGGAATAAACCCCATTCCGTCACAAAGGTAGTCTTGCTACGGTCTTCAGGTGCGATTCTTATCCGATGGTATCCCAAGAATCCATCAATAAATGAATAGGCTTCCTACCCTCCAACATTGTCCAATACTTCATCTGAAAATGGGGTTGGAAAAGGATCATGTACACATGCATCATTCAATTTGCGCAGGACATGGCAGATCCTATTTTCACCTTTTGTTTTCTTTTCTTGAACTACGATGGGACTCACCCAATCTGATTCCTCCACTAGCTCTATAATTCCTGCAACAACCATATTTTCAAACTCTTCTTTAACCTTTTCTTATAATTTGTGTTGAATTTTTAAGGGCGTTGATCAATGGGCCTAGCATCCAGTTTTAAAGTGATCCTCATCACACCAAGATCTCCAATCATCCCTTTTAGCTCAGAAAATTTGATGGGGAAAAACTCCTGATATTTAGTGAGGAGTTTTGCAATTGTTCCCATGGTAGCTTCATCCCAATAATCTCCTATATTGAAAAAATTAGGCCTCTCTTCTGTGCCAATATTGACTTTTCTAGTCTTAATAGGTTTAGTAACATATGGAAATTCAATGTCAGGTCCATCGACTGCGTGCTGACCCTCGGACTTAAGGATGTTAATGGTTCTAGGATCCTCATAATTTTCTTCAGTAGTCACTTTTCTACATTCAACTACATCCTTTATCTACGCATTCCATTCTAGTAGGGATCGTACTACTGGTTCCTTTGGCACGTTGAAAATATTGTCTCAAATTTCCTACAATGCCTCATCAATGCGATGGAATCTACTTTCAAAGCTGAAAGTAAAAAAAAAAACTCTCTTTCAATGTAGCCCATTCAACAATACCATGTTGCAGCTTGGTCTCCAGATACCAATTCATGGGTACCGTGTCCAATGTATGAATGAATATGTGAACCCATTTCAGTTGCGGATCCTCTCCCCAAACTGCAGTCTAATTGGCTAAATGATGGCGTAGAGAATTTATGCTTGAATATTCTCTTTCGTTTAGGTTTTGGGGCTTTTGAATCACAATTGTAGCATTTGATGACATTCCCTCCAATTAGCAATATTTTTTTTGTGAGTTCCCCACCAACCCTGGGGTTGAGCACAACACTAGATCAAGCACGCGGAACTGTTGTTCCTCTAGAACATCCCTTTCAAATGTATCTAAAAACATATTGACATATCCTATACCATCATAGTGCGGAAATTCATGTACCTTAGAGGATATACAACACATATATCTAGTTATCTGATTATTATCTAATTACAATGTAGAGTGGATACTTCATCTAGGCGGTTCTGCCAGTGTTCCAATTTTTCATCTGAGTCTAATAAGTACGAACTATATTTTTCCAAACTAATCCATCCATCTGTCGTGGGATTGATCCAATCCTCATCCTTCTTGGTTAACCGTTATACATGGTCAATATCCTCATTTTCATATTCGTCGCGCACTGGTTATGTATATCTTTCTCCTTCTACAGGATCCAAGGGGACCACTACCCTCATCCCATTGTTTTCAAATACCATGCTCCTGCGTTTGAGGTTAATAATAAAATACATGTCAAAATCCCAATATAGACCTAGCAGCACACGATACAAATTTGCATCATCAACAATTTCAATGACTTAAAAGTCAACAAACACCTTGACTCCTTAAATTTCAACTACTACCCTAGAGAGCCTTCCCATTGGGATAATATTCTACTGGTTAGCCATGCACAATTGAATTGAAGACCATTCCATCTCAGGTTCTCCCATTTTCTACCATGTATGTTTAGGTAAGACATTTGCATCGGATCCCATATCCATAATAACTTGATCTATCTCAAAGTCTCCTATCAGAGTGGTGAAGTGCATCTCTTGTCCAGTTCTTCTTTTATTCTTATGGATTTTTTTGACAACCCTTTGCTCAACCTGAGGTTGATATTCCTCTGTGCAATTATCAATTAATGTTTGAAGGCTGTCAATTGCCTTCTTATTGCACAAAATCTTGATACAAGCTTGCAGGAATACCTTCAACTCAGCTGGATCAGGCTCATCTGTGACATACACAACAGACCTAGTCAAAACTTTTGATGTCAATGCACCAAAGTCCATAAAATTCTTCTTAGCTTCAGTAAAAATATCCTTCTCCCACTGCAAGTTAAATCCTTCCTTCTTCTTAAGGGCTTTCTGAACCCAGACATCTGCAATAGGTTTTTTTCCTTGTGCTTTGTCTGTACCAGTTGTTGTACCACTTTTGGTCACAATATTAACACTAGTAGGCATTTGAGTCTTATTTTTCTGCATTTTCATAAAAATCATAGGCCAATATTCAATTAGGTGGTCAAATTACCAAAAATGCCTAAAATATGGGTGTGTTGGGTTCTAGTAGTCGTGCGCAAAGTTGCCAGCTTCTCCATAATTATAACAGATAATTCGGCCTCTTCCATGACCTCGGCCTCAAAATATTTCTCGTCCAGAGGGTGATGCAGGAAAATCCAAACCTCTACCTTCTGAATGTATTCTATAAGAAGCAGATTGTTTAATAATTAAGCAGATTGTTCAATCATTAAGTAAAAAATATGACATTTCCTATCATCATGGCCTACAAACCAAAAAAATGTGTAATATAAATGCTTGGGAGACTGAATATATTTCTCCAACCTAGGACAATAGTTTGTAGTGTGTTGTATGGTTACTTGAAATAGCATGCACCATATTGTAGGGCTCACACTTTTCCCTCCTACCCCTAGATTAGGTTTAATCAGAGTCGGTCCTCTAACCGCCAAATATTCGCCATATACTAGAAATTGTTCCTTGTAGTGCCCTTCAGCTTCGAAGCACACACACCATACCTCTATGCGCACATCCTTCCCATTCTCCTCCCGTAATTTTTTAAGTTCTATTTGCAGGGTAGCCAACAGGCTCTGAATCTGTTGAACCTCAATCTGTGTTTCTTGAACTAGCAGGGCTTCGGGTTTCATCACGATCTCCAAAGCTTCAATCTACGTTGTGATCTTCTGCTGAGATAAAGGCAGGCACAAATGTAGAAACAAAATTGCAATAAACCATTCCTTATGTTGATCATCAGTAATGGTGAAGCCTTTGTCCCTGATAATGCGTTTTAACCACTAATCAACCTCCCATATAATTTCCTTTACTTCTTGGTGGATACCTTCAATTCAGTAACACATTGTGCATATGAATTTGGCTTCTAGAACTGCTCATTCAATGCTTTCTTGAGGTCATCTATCATCGTATTTGGATTAGCCACTACATACCTCATGTACCATTCTAGCGCACATTCATGGAATGCATTATCAAGCTAAAATTTCTTGACATCACCATCATTAATCTATTGTGCCTTCCACACAGCCTCTACGATGAACCAAAATTGCTCAATTTCTTCATTCTCGATACCTTTAATATTTTTCATCTTAATAGAGTTAGCCATATTGAATACTAGTGGTGGAGGTGGAGGTGGAGGTGGAGTGGAGTGGAGTGGAGTGTGAGGTGGACTTGGGAGTGGGGTGGAAGGGATCTGAAGCACAATTGTTTTACTATATTTTTCATGCATTGAATCACCCAAAATTCTTGCCTCATATTCATCATCGCTTTCAAACCTACCTTTGAAGGGACTATACACAAAATTTCGTTCCGAGTCTTCTCTATAAATTTTTCCACTGCGCATAGAGCTAGGTTGACCTCTTATAAACATTCAATCAGTGTGTCTACACAAAGTACCTTTTTCACATAAGAGAATTTTAAGCCACAACTTTAAAGAGCATAGAAATTTACCTCGCAGACCCTCGAAAAACCTTCTTTTAGCTTCAACGTAAGACAAAAAGGTATGAATGGAAAAATCAGGGACAAATCCACCTAGAATGTTGTTGATCGAATAATCTATTGTGTGAGTAATCCTATTGTCATATTTTTCCAATTTCTGATTTAACTCAGAAGTCCACCTGGCAATCGTGTCATCTTTCCAATAGTTCTGTGTCTAAGTGAACCGATACAACTACTTGTATAGTTTTGTTGTGAATGAAGCAAATAATATTTCGTTTTGATTTGTATAAATGTATATTTTTTCCCAATATTCAATAGATAATCACGAGTTATAGTTCTTATAGACCGCAAACTCGCACACCTTTCTATCCAACCAATCCTGCAATTCGTTCTTAGTTGGATGCCAAATCAAATTTCCCTCAAATAGATCTTGATGTTGGAAATATAACCACTTTTTGGCTCAAGAGGTCCAGAGCTAGGTTCAGAATGTATTCATGCAACCAACAAACCCCTCCAACTACTGGCCCTTTTAGTAGGTATATGCTTGTGCAGACCAAAGTCTCACCCGAAGTAGCAATGGGGGGGTGCTTGAACTAGGTTTCCACACCTTGAGGGAGGAATGTGATGTGGATCTAACCCTTTATGATATGATCTAATCATTACTGTTCCGTGCTAGGGCTCTTAATCCGATTCAGATCTAACTTCAACAAAACCCTTAACACAGATGCAGTTTTCGCGCAAACACAGAGATATACTCTTATTCCGATTTACTTAACAAAAACCCTTAATATAGATATACTTCTCGCGCAAACACAAAGATCTATTATTATATGATTAACCTAGATAAATGCTCATCAATTAATAATAACCATATAACATATCTATAACCAAATCAGTATCTCATAAAGCAGTAACGCATAAGAATAGGAATCATGGAAGTAAATCATATATTTTGCCAAAAAATTCTCTTTATTAAGCATATCTTCTAGAATACAACTTCTTTCTCTTGCGCACACAGTCATGGAGTCCTCACACACAACCCATGACTTAGGTCTCTGTGCACATAGCCACAAGAGCCTATCTCTACTCGGACTAATCATAGAAACTTGCTTAAAATCACATTCACAAAAGATAACATGATCTATGATATCCCCTTGAATTGACTCATTAATGCATTTTTATATGACTTAGACGTGCAAAAACCATGGATTCAAACTGTGGTTTGAGCCCCATGTCTTAACCTTTTTCTTGTTACAATATGAAGGAGCTTTGACCCGAACGAAAGCCCCTTGACCTGCACATTGCACTTTAACAAAATGAACAAGATTGACTCAAGACTCGACCTAGGGGACCCTAGCCCAATAGTTTTCCCTAAGGCTCAAAAAATAGTACTTGGCCTAATATGTCATAGTTCTAACTAAGGAGGATCAACCATACACTTAGCCACACTATTTGATTAGTACAATACATGATAGTATCTTCCCGAGTGTTGTTATCAGTGCCACTATAGTAGTATCATCTTGAGTGTTTTTCTAAGTGTCACTATAGAAATTAAGTGGTTAAATGTTTGGTTTTAGGACACCCATGGGATTTACATCATACTTGAAAGTACATGGAAGTAAGAGTCCATGTATAGGTGTTGTCTAATGTAGTATTACTCAAAGGGATACCAATAGGGGTTATAAGGATTTCCAGCAAGGTGAGAACAAGGTCTCCATCTATGTGAAATATTGTGTAGTTCCTACATGTATTTATACCCAATTGTAGTTTTACCTTGTTAGTGACAAATCCTATGGTTATTAAAGACGTTGGAACACATCTTTAGTCTAAAAATTTATAATGGGTTTCTTGGAAAAAATGTGTTTTGATATCAAAGTGATTTTATTTTATACAAATTAGATCAAATTAATAATAAGTACTCATTAGATAAAAGATAAATTGATGCTTAAAGTAAAAAAAGAAAAATGAGTATTATGTAAAAGCATCAATTTATATAAATGACCTAATACAAAAAAACAAAACAAAAACAACTAACGAAGTAAATCTGTAAAGTTAAAATACAGACTATACAAAATTTAAAGTAAATCTTAGAGTATATATCCCACTGAGTGAAATCATAACCATGATGAAGGAAAGCCATTGTAGGAAGACTAAAGGACAAACTATTAGAGGTCATCTCATTAGAACAATTTGGGTTTCTACCTAATAGATATATCCATGAGGCAATTGAAATTTCTCAAGAGTCCCTGCATTCAACTAAGGTTACATAGTTAGAAGCCAAAATTTTCAAAATGGATATGGTCAAGGCCTATGACAGTATAAATTGGTATTATCTTAGGATTTTTCTGACTCAAACTAGTCTGGGCTATTTTTTCACCAACTAGTTCATGGGTTGTGTTTCTTCAGAAATTTTTTTCGCTTTAATCAATGGCTCTCCTATAATTTTTTTCATAGCTCAAGGGGCCTCAATCAAGATGCCCCTTATACCCCCTTCTCTTTTTGCTGGCTAGAGAAGGCCTTAATAGATTGATCCTCAAGGAAAATATGGAAGGTAGGATAAAAGGAGTTAAAGTATCTCCCTCTCAAATAATTAATCACTTCCCTTTGTTAATTGAATTTGAAGGGGGTTGGAGCCTCCTATGAGTGGGTTATCACAAAAAAATGATGCAATAAAATTTGGTGCCTTGATTATCGTCATAATACAAAACAAACTATGGGGGAAGGGAGGTTAACACATAATATTCAATTAAGGAAATAATCAAAGTACTTCTGGTGCCATGCTGAATTAAATGGAGAATCCCTCCAGGTAGTTCATAGGAGAACAAAGGCCTTGTCAAGTGTCATCTTAAGGTACTACAATCATTTAACAAGAAAGAGGAGCCATGCTATAAATTAAAATGTCACTAGTATCATGCAAGAAACTACTGTGAAATTAAATTCATCGATAGCATCTCGCTTATGTTCTAGTTGTAGTACTCTATTTTAATTAATGTATGATATCAAACTACGAGGTTGTGAAAAAGGCTACCCTCTAAAAAGAGTTGAATGAGAAAGTCTTGAAGGTGAGGAAGGGTTGAATGTGTTGAGTGTGTATATGTAGGGAAAGGAGGAGGGAGTTGTAAGAGACAACATACCAGGTTATTTATGCTTTTATGTAATATAAGTAGGCCATTTTTCTTAGTTTGAAAATTGTATCAAAAATAGGAAAGGTAGCTCAAGAAGGTAGAATCTTGCATTTACAAGACGTTACCACCTCTAGGGAAGTTATGACTTATTAATTTGAAGGGGGTTGGGGCCTCCTATGAGTGGGTTATCACAAACAAATGATATAATCAAAGTTGGTGCCTTCATTATCAGTATAATACAAAACAAGCTTTGGGGGAAGGAAGGTTAACACACAATAATTCAATTAAGTAAATAATCAAAGTACTTCTAGTGCCATGCTAAATTAACTGGAGAATCCCTTTATGAAATTCATAGGAGAACAATGGTGTTATCAAGTGTCCTCTTCATGCACCACGATCATTTAAAAACAAAGAGGAGCCATGCTAGAAAGTAAAATTTCACTGGTATCATGCAATAAACTATTGTGAAATTAAATTCCTCGATAGTGTGTCTCTTATGTTCTACTTGGACTACTCTATTTCAATTGATGTATGATCTCAAACTACGAGGCTATGAAAAAGGCTACCCTATGAAAAGAGTTGAGTGGGAAATTCTTGAAGGTGAGGAAGGGTTGAATGTGTTGAGTGTGTATATGTATGGCAGAGAGGAAGGAGTTATAAGAGACAAAATATTGGGTTATTTACGCTTTTACATAATAGAAGTAGGCCACTATTCTTAGTTTGAAAATTTTATGAAAAATAGGAAAGTTGGCTGAAGAAAATAGAATCTTGCATTTACAAGAGGTTACAACCTTTAGGGAAGTTGTGGCTTATTAATTTGAAGGGTGTTGGAGCCTCCTACGAGTGGGTTATCACAAACAAATTATGTAATAAAATTTGGTGCCTTGATTATCATCATAATACAAAACAAGCTTTGGAGGAAGGGAGGTTAACACACAATCATTCAATTAAGGAAATAATCAAAGTACTTTTGGTGCCATGATGAATTAAATGGAGAATCCCTGAAGGTAGTTCATAGGAGAGCAAATGCCTTTTCAAGTGTGATATTCAGGTACTACGGTCATTTAACAAGAAAGAGGAGTCATGCTAGAAATTAAAATGTCACTGGTATCATGCAAGAAACTGTTGTGAGATTAAATTCATTGATAGTGTGTTGCTTATTTTCTAGTTGGAGTACTTTATTTCAATTAATGTATGATATCAAACTATGAGGTTGTGCAAAAGGCTAACCTCTGAAAAGAGTTGAATAAGAAAGTCTTGAAGGTGAGGAAGGGTTGAATGTGTTTGAGTGTGTATATGTAGGGTAGGGAGGAAGGAGCTGTAAGAGACAACAAACTGGGTTATTTATGCTTTTATGTAATAGAAGTAGGCCATTGTTCTTAGTTTAAAAATTGTATGAAAAATAGGAAAGTTGGCTGAAGAAAGTAGAGGGTCTTATAACTCCGTTGTAGTTAGAGAGATAATTTCACAGTCACCAAAGAATAATGAAGGTTGAATGCATGAGGGAGTGGGGGTTTTTGGTAAGAATTTACCTTCTTTATCCCTACTCCTACGAGGCATGAAAGAACAAGTTTCTTTTTGAAATTTTTACTTTTTTTCAAAGTAATAACACTGATGCAAAACAAAAAAAAAACAAGCAACTATTAAGTAGGAAAAACACCTACTTAGACACCTCCCCAAAAACGAAGCCAAATTTTTTTGAGCCCTAGTATTACACCAATGATGTTGCAACTTCCAAGGGCTTCTAAACTTAAATTATCAATTGGGCTTTTAACAAACTTAGAGGTGACAATGCTATATGCACAACAGGTTAGGTTCTACTCATGTCACCCTCATCCTATGCACAACAGGTTAGGTTCTACTCATGTCACCCTCATCCATGAAATCAGATTAAAGTGTCCAGAGACCACTCCTCCAACTAATTACATTTAAAATTTATTTTGAAAGCATAAATGAACATGATTCTAACTAGAAATGTGAAAATTCCTTTCATTAAATGTAAATGCTAATTGAAATTGCATGAAAGGAAAAAGGATAATATATTTGTAGAAGTAAATCATGCTAATTTACTTACACACTTAATTTAAATCAATACCCTACTTACATGCATCATTTATCTACTCACACTTTCTTGAAAAGGAGGAATCAAATCTTTAACATAACTATGAAGAAAAAAACTAATTCTAACTCTGTTTTTCTCTCTGATGGTTGCAGTGAGAAAAGGATGAGGTTGGAGTGGTCATAGAGTATTCCCTAATGATCAAATCATAGTGTGGGGGCCATTATTCAACTTAACTATGCTAGAGTCAAATTATGGAGCAAAACAGGTTGAAGAAAGCAATGCTACAAGTCTTCTACAAGAGGTCTTGTATTGCTACGGGAGGCCATGTTTTGCTAAAGGAGGAGGGTCCGAGAGATTTTTGAGGACATAAATGGTGTCTTGAAGGTAGAGGAAGGTGGATGAAAGTAGAAGAAGGTGAATAAAGGGTGTGGGAGCCCCTTAGCCAAATTATCATTATTACAGCAAAGTAAATACATGCATCAAATGATCGTTATTGCAACAAAGTAAATAATCATGGAAAATATGAGTTGAATTTTATTGAAGTCTACTCTAACCTACAAAAAAAATCCAATTTCCATGCCAACACTACGAACTCCTAATTTGTAGATATTAAAAATGCATAAATGTTGAAATCTAATACTAAACACTTTCCAAAAATCATAGAAAAATATTTTTGAGTTGTTATAGTGAATATTTCCAATCACTCTTCCCACAAGATAGGTGATAGAAAATCCTGCAATTACAATTTTTTATGATATAACATCTACTAAAACAAGGAAATAATTGCAATTATTTGTATAAAGAACAAGAAATAAATACGATTAAGGGACTAAAGCCTATGGGTTAGGCCTAAAACAAAGGGTTTCAACCCTCCAAAACCAACTCAGATGCATACCAATGGTAAAATTCTCATTAACAGAAAATTATAGTCACATACATCATGAAAAATAAGAATAACACTATCAAGAACTAGGCTCACAATAGCTACTCCTAGCTGCAAAAAAAAATTGAATCCTAATGAGCTTCTCAACTGGTTTATTTATACAAAAAGGTAGATGATGGAAGCTCCCTTGAAAAGAGGAGTTATGCCCTCCAATATCTCGATATTTGTGGATCCGTTCCTTTTTTATCTTCATATGTAATTTGATTCCCTCAAAATTATAGTTAATTCGAGATATGCGTGAGGATTATGTGATATCAAGTTGAGTTAGAGAGTTAATGAGGTGGAAAAGCCCCCTATATTCTCTCTTGGTTGTCTCCATTAAGCCCCTGCATAGTAAATGCCTCCAAAAATGCTTCTTTTCCTGAAAATTAATCACATTAGGCCATACAATATTTAAAACACACTTTAGTCTTACTACTAATCATATTATGGCTAAAAATGCCAATTTATGTGAGAAAATGAGAGTTTTAAGGGATGGAGGATAGCACAATGAAATTCAAAATATACCTCTTGATGGGACCCACATTCACCCCCATGCTAAAGGTGTTTCTCACCCTATGAGTGTCGTATTCACTGATATGAAGCTCATTCATGGCCTTGGTGTCCTCTCTGACATCCCAAGGAATCTCATATGGTGTGCCCTCATGTGTATAGAAACCTGCATTTACCTCTATGTCTGTCCATTCTTTTTGTTCCTTTGCTTGGTTTCTTACTTGTACGCCCAATAGGGAGGGGGTACTAAGTTTGAGGCTTATCCATCAGATCTTCAATTAGACTTGATGTAAATTGTGCTTCTTGATCAATGAGTAACTCCCTTAGAAAACCAAACTTGTAGAATATGTTCTCCATCATAAATTTAACTACCTTTTGCTCAGTTGTTGCCTTTAATACCTTTGTTTCAACCCATTTAGTAAATTAATCAATCCACACAATGATATATTTCTTCTGCCCCGATGGGGGATCAATAGGTCCAATGAAATCCATGCCCCACTTCTAAAATGGATCTAGAGTCACTTGAGGTTGTAAGGAAATTTCATCCTTGGGTGTGGGCTTACCTATCCTTTGGAACTGATCACACTTGGTGGTGTATCTCCTTACATCCTTATGTAAAGTGGTCCAATAATAACCTGATTGTAGAATTTTGAAGGTTTTCCTCTTAGCAGCAAAGTGGCGCCCATAGGGTTCATCATGGCATGATGAGAGGATACCAAAGAACTCCTCTTCCCTCACACATATCCTCAGGATCTAATCTAGCCCTAATATGAAAATATTTCCCCCAATCCATGTGAATCTTTTACTGACAATCTTTCTTTTCTCCATGGAGGATAGATAAGGAGGGAACCTCCAAATAACCAAGTAGTTTTCTATATTAAAAAACCAAGGAAAAAACATTGAGATGGAAAATAGATGTTCACCTTGAAGCCGATAATCCACCATTTATTCCTTTTTTGTAGGAAAGGTCAGTCTTGACAAGAAATCTACAACCACATTATCTTTCCTTGGTTTATCAATAATAATCACATCAAATTTCTGCAATAATAACAACCATCTAATTATCCTAGCATTTCCATCAGGTTTATTAATTAAATACTTAATTGCTGCATGATCAGTGTGAAGAAAAGTTGGATAACCAATGATATAATTCATAAACTTGTTCAAAGAATGTACCACTGCCAAGAGTTCCTTTTTAGTGATTGTATAATTTAACTCAACTTTAGAAAGGTTCTTGCTGATGAAATATATAACATAAGTCAATTTGTCTTCTACTTGTCCCAAGGAAGCCCCTACAACTTTGTCTGAGGCATATATGTGTATATGGAAAGGTAATTCCTAGCCGGGAACCCTAAGGAAGGGTGCAATGGTCAACTTTTATTTTAGTACTTTGAGGGCTTCTTGACAGTTGTTTGTCCAACAAAACTCTAAATCTTTAGCCAACAATCCAAATAGGGGTGAAGCCAATTTACTAAAGTATTTAATGAACCTTCTATAATACCCATCTAATACAAGGAAACTCCTGACATATTTTGTTTTTTAGGGATAGGGACTCTTTTGATGATGGAAATTTTGTTTGGATCAACCTGTATCCCTTCCTTGGATATAGAATGGCTAAGGGCAATCCTTGCATTCATAAAAAATTCACATTTCTAAGGACTCAATGAAAGATTCATTTTAATTCATTTCCTTAATAATTTGCATAGATTAGAAAAATCTTATTGGAAGTCACATCCATAAGGAGTGAAATCATCCATGCATATCTCAACGGAGTCATGAAAAAGTTCAACAAATAAACTTAGAACCACCCTCTAGAAAGTACCAAGGGAATTGCACAAACTGAATGGAAGGATTCTTAGAGGAAAATTTACCCCAAGGACATGTAGATTTGGTCTTATATTGGTATTTAGGGATGATATGAATTTGGTTGTATCCACTAAATCCATCCAAGAAGGAGAATAATTTATTTCCTGCAAGGCCATATAAGACTTGGTCAATTTAGGGCAAAGGAAAATGGTCCTTCTTTGTAGCCTTGTTAAGTTCTCGATAATCAACACATATCCTCCACTTCCCATTTGTTTTGGGGGCTAAAACAAGAGTTGAACCCATTCACTGTATGAAATGTGGTGAATGAACCCTACATCTAGTAAAATTGTCAATTCTTCTTTCACAATGTCCTTAAGAGCTCTATTAATACTTCCCTAGGGTTGGTGCATAGGCTTGCATCCCTCTTTTATGTAAATATGATGAGTATAGACTGAGGGATGCACAACATTCATTTCCTTATAATTGCAAGAAAAATCATCAAGGGGTTTCCTCAACACACTACACAATTATTATTCATTCTCAGTAGAAAGAGAGGGGTTGACCTTTAGAGTTATGTATGGGCCAATCTCCACAATCTTGGTGTGTTCCAGGCTAGAGTCAACAAATCAAAAACCATCCCAAGGACTAATCTCATATTCTTTCATCAACTCATCAACTGATATGACAATTGGTGATTTTTTCTATAAGATATGGTTAATAAGGTCATCTTCATCAAGCTTCTCCCCTCCTACAATGGTGTCTAGAGTGAAAATGAGGTAGAGGGATGTATGATAAAATTCTTTGCCTTCCTCATCCTCTAACCGTAAGGGTAAATCATGCTCAATAGAAGGCTGATAAGGAGGGTACAACACAAGTTGTTTTGATAAATTTCCATTCTTAATAGTCATTTTCCCATCCCTAAAACTAATGTAGGCATAAACGGTGGCCAACCAAGGTCTCCCTAGGATGAGAGGATAACCATTAAACTTGGTTTTGGGCTAGAGGACCACGAAATCAATGGGGTACTCCCAGGTGTGAATGGATACCATCACATCTAGAATAAATTCCTAAGGGGCTAAGATGGATATGTCTGCAAGCTGCAACACTATAGTGGTCTTCCTCAAAGCCCCTTGGAGGTTGAGCTTTATCATGCTTTCCCTGGTCATTAGTTTTACTGCAGCGATTAGATCAATCAAGGTAGTAGGGAAGATAATTCCATCAATGCACATCCAATACTAGGATACCAAGATCCAAGTACTTTGGGGAGATGACCCTCCCAAGCATCAGATCACATAGTTTTCCAAAAAAATTGATTGTGGGGGTATCTCTTATTCTTCTCCCAAATTTTTTGAAAAATTCCTCCTTGATAAGATTTTTTTAAATGGGAACATCTTTGATGGCATGGAGAAAGGTTATCTTGACACAAAAGTTCTTCAATTCTCCCAGAAGTACAGCCTCTTTGGGGTGTGATGTTTAGGGTGGACCAAACTTTCAATATAAGGAGGTGCATTGACTTGAGGGGCACTCACTCTTCTTCAATATATTCAGGTGGATAATGTGGGTGATTATTTGGGAGCACCTTCCCAGACCGAAGGTTGATCTCTTGGATTTACACAACATAAGCAGGATAAGATGTCTCCCAATTTTAAACCTATTGTGTCTGCTTATTGTTTGGGTTCAGATTGGGTTGAGTAGGAATTTTAGGTTGCTTAAATGGATTTTGCTGAGGAGGTTAGGGTTGAGGTTGAGGTGAAGGCAGTAAAGCAGGAGGTTGGGTTGTTTGAGGCCTCCACCATAGTGAGGGGTTGCCCCATTGGGAAGCTTGGGGTGGATATGGATGAAAATGAGAGTTGATAGGTTGAGGAGGATATTGAGGAGCATCGGGCCAAGGAGGAGGTGTGGAACATGATGGATGAGTGGAAGGGTACCAAGGCTGGATATGTGCATTTTGATTTGGATTGTAGTGAGGATAATGTGCACCATGCATGCCTTGTGAATATGGTCAAGGACCTAGGGGTCTCCTTTGGTTAATGAAGCACAACTTCTTTGACCCACCTGTATACAAACTTTATTCCTGCCAGAGAGGGACATATGTCTATTGTATGACTATCTTCACAAACTAAGTAGAATTCTATGACATTCAGTTGACATTAATTCCTAAGATGTCCTTTAGTACATCTAGGGAAAAATATAGATAGTTCCCTTTATGATTCCTCTTGCCTCCTTTTGATTTGCATAGTATCCATTTGTAAGGAAAATGTATGCAAAATTTCACTCTTAAAATTTTTCGACATACTTCTTATCTCGTGCTTGATGGTTTTTGTGGAGAGAGAGGAACTGACCAAGCTTTGGCTAGACCTACCCTTCTTCCTAACATATCTCGAGTGTTTTTTGTGGAGGGAGAGGAAATGACCAAGATTTGGCTAGCCCTACCCTTCTTCGTAGAATCCCCCTCTCAAGAATTCATTTGAAATATGTCCTGAAGATGGATCCCCGTTGGGATTCGAATCATTGACAAAGTTTTGTTAGCACTGTGGATAATCCGAATCACTCTTCTTATTGAATATATTTTGGATGTCATCATAAGGAAATTTGTAGATATATCCTCCATATAGCATGTTGAGGGTTTCCATTACATCCTCCCTGATCCCTCGGAGAAGAACTAGCTTGAGTGAATCGGGATCAAGGGTACAATTGGTCCTCCTATACTTGAGTTGAAATCTTTTCTCATAGTCCTCTAAAGATTCATCAGGTCCCAGAGACATCCTAAAGATTTACTCCCTTTTTTTATTTGGACCTAAAATAATCCTAATATTTGTCATTGAATGCTTGTTGCATTTGGGCCCAGGTAGTGATGTTTCCTCCAGGTAGACTCATAAACTAGCGTAAGGCTGCATCCTTTAGGGTAGAAGGAAACAAATTCCACTTCTTCTCATCAGATAAATAGTCATAGGTCCTACAAAAAAATAACTAATTCAAACATGAAGGTGTCAGGGTCCTCAGAGGTTAGGCCATGGAAATGTGGAAGAGCAGAAGGGCTTACATTTTTCATTCTAGACTCTCCATTGGTTTTTCTGATAGGGAAAAACTCATTGTTCCTGTTTTCAGCCATAGTTTGGGTAGGTGAGATAGTGTCTTAAAAAATTTCAGGTTTCTCACCTAGAGGGTATTCTAACTCCCATGTAGTTAGAGAGGGAATTTCACAGTCACCAAAGAATAATGAAGGTTGAATGCTTGAGGGGGTGGGGGTTTTTGGTAATAATTTCCCTTGGTTATCCCTACACCTACGAAGCATGAAAGAACACGTTTAATTTTGAAATTTTCACTTCTTTTCAAAGAAAAAAGGCTAATGCAAAATATATAAAAAAAGAAACTTTTAAGTAGAAACAACACCTTCTTAGACACCTCCCCAGAAACCATGACAAAAAGTGATGAGCCTGGGTATTGCACCAAGTATGTTGCAACTCCTAAGGGATTCTCAACTTAAATTATGAACCTAGGGTTCATACAAACTATTGAGATTGCAACAAGATGATGAGCTTAGTGGAAAGAATTCGCCTTCACTAAGTGGGCCCGCAGGCTATTTTTGGCGCAAAGTCTATTTTTAGACTATATCTATTTTTAGACATATGGATAATGTTCTATGAGTTGCAGGATGCTATTTGTGGATGGTTGGTCAAGTTGGAAAAAATAGATGGAATTCTATTTTTAGACATCTTGTGAATCTATTTTAGATTGCTGAATTAAAATAGATATGTGTAAATATTATTAATATGACAATATTTGGACTCTAAACATTATCTTATTCTCTTGAAGGCACTTAGTTAAGTGCACGACATGGCAGCTGGTACATGTGATCAAATTACGCTTTTCTGTGGGTTATGTGGAGCTATTGCACTGAAGACTTCGGATTAAGAACTCATGTAGCTGAGTTTGGTGGAGTTGGTTGAGGAAGTTAGTGGGTGTGATCGATTTAACTAATCTAAACATAGTTGAGATATTTGTATCCGATTTAACTAATTGATACAATTAGTGAGATTAGTGTGAATTAATTATTAATTAATTACTAATTACTAAACTCATAAATCAACTAAAAATGCATCGATTCAAGCAGTGCATGAGCCCGATTTAGTGGAAACGATTACAGAATAGGGTGAAAAGCCAGGATTAGTATCAGTTGTGACTATTACATTTGCTATTTGTAACACACATAGATAGGTGGGTAAGTGAGCTGGTTGCGCGATTCAAGCCGGTACCACTTATCTATTTAATGAAGCCATCATAGCATTGAAAATGCAATAGAGAGGCTATTATCAAGTGGCAAAATATTGGAGCATGTGTTTTGCTAGATCTAGCTTGATAGTGTGTAGCAATTGAGGGTGTGCATGAGAGCTTGTGAGGAGCTTTTGTACTATGATTGTTACATGATCTCCATGACATATAATATATAGATAGTTAGCTAGTGTGGGGGCCATTATTCAACTTAACTATGCCATAGTCAAAGTATGGAGAAAAAATGGTTGAAGAAAGCAATGCTACAGGTTTGCTACAAGAGGTGCTACAAGAGGTCATGTATTGCTACAAGAGGCCTATTTTTCTATAGGAGGAGGGTACGAGAGTTTTTTGAAGACATAAATGGTGTCTTGAAGGCAAAGGAAGGTGGATGAAGGTAGAAGAAGCTGAATGAAAGGTGTGGGTGCACCTTAGCCAAGCCTAGTACCCCTTAGAGGTATATCTTGCACCAAAGTTGATGCCCATGGTGTCCTTAATTTACCTTAACAGAGTGAATTCAAAGATAGAGTTTAGAAGCAAGGTGAGGTGCCTAAGAGGCACCAAATTTGATGCCCATGGTGTCCTTAATTTACCTTAACAGAGTGAATTGAGAGATAGAGTTTAGAAGCAAGGTGAGGTGCCTAAGAGGAATATGGAAAGGTCGAGGTGGATGTGGAAAGGTGTGCCCACCCCTAAAAATCAACATAATTCCTACAACTAGCCAAATACAGGCATCGAATGATCATTAATGCAGCAAAGTAAATAATCATGGAAAATATGAGTTGAATTTTATTGAAGTCTACTCTAACCTACATCACAAATCCAATTTCCAAGCCAAAGCTACTAACTCCTAAGTTTAAGAGATCAAACATGCATACATATTGCAATCTAATATTAAACACTTTCCAAGAAATTATAAAAAGATATTTTTGAGTTGTTATTGTGAATCTTTCCAATCACTCTTCCCACAAGAGAGGTGATAGGCAAGCATGCAATTACAAGTTTTTATGATATAACATTTACTGTAACAAGGAAAGAATTGCAATGCTTTGAATCAAGAATAAGAAATAAATACAAGAGAGGGACTAAAGCCTATTGGTTGGGCCCAAACCCAAGGGTTTCAACCCTCCAAAATTAACTTAGATGCAAACCAATGGTAAAATTCTCATTAACAAAAAATGATAGTCACATACATCATGAAAAATAAGAATAACAATGTCAAGAAATAGGCTCACAGTAGCTACTACTATTTGCAACAAAAATTTGAACCTAATGATCCCCTTGGATGGTTTATTTATACAAAAAGGTAGTTGATGGTAGCTCCCTTGAAAATAGGAGTGCTTCCCTCCAAGATCTTGAAATTTGTGGATTTGGTCCTCCTTGATCTTCACATTTACTTGGAGTTCCTCGACTGCTAGTGAATTTGACCTATGAGTGAGGATTATGTGATCTCAAGTCGAGTTAGAGAGTTAATGAGGTGGAAAATCTCCCTATATTCTCTCTTGGTTGTCTCCATCAAACCTCTGCATAGTAAATGCCTCCAAAAATTATCCTTTTCCTACAAATTAATCACATTAGGCTATACCATATGACAAACACCCTTTACTCTTCCTACTAATCATATTATGGCTAAAAAAGTGAATTAATGCGAGAAAATGAGAGTTTTAAGGGATGGAGGATAACACAATGAACTTCAAAATATACCTATGGATGAGACCCATCATAACCCTCCTGTTGAAGGTGTTTCTCACCCTCCGAGAAACTCAGTCATTGATATGAATCTCATTCATGGCCCTGGTGGCCTCTCTGACATCCTTTGGAATCTCAGATGGTGTGCCCTCCTATGGATAGAAACTTTCATTTGCCTCTATGAATTTCCATTCTTTTTGTTCCTCTGTTTGGTTTCTTCCTTCTTGTAGGCTTAATAGTAAGGGAGGACTTAGTTTGAGTCCTATCCATCACATCTTCAACATTTGCATGATTATTTTGTATAGTGGGGTTCTCTCCAAGGCATTCCTTAGTCTTTCTAGGGAGTGATATTCTTTGATTTGTAAACTGTGAGGTAGAGTCTTCCATCTTCTTTGGAAAGCCTGCAAACCTTCCCTTGGGTTTTTCATATTAATTCCTCGCGCTTATTAGTCCCTTAGGTTTATAATATCGATCTTTTGGGTTTATTACTGTAAGGTTCATATTCCTAGGGTATAATATTATTCATAGGGTTTATAATATTAATCCTAGGGTTTAATATAAATCCCCTGGGTTTATAATCATGGTAAACCATGGTCCAACTTAACATTGTGACAAAGTTTGTCTCAATATGAAAATCAACCATGGTCAAGCATGGTCAATCATGGTCAACCATGATCCAACGTCATATTGCAACAAATATTCTCTCAATATGAAAATCAATCATGGTCAACCATGGTCCAACATCACATTGTGACAAAGATTGTCTCAATATGAAAATCAACCATGGTCAACCATGATTATTTTAGGGTTTATATACCTTGGGTTTACAATATTAATCCCTTGGTTTTAATTATTTCCATGGGTTTTTAGTATTAATACCTTGGGTTTATAATATCTATCCCTTGGGTTTATTAATCTAATGGTTCATATTCCTAGGGTATAATATTATTGATATGGTTTATAATATTAATCCTAAGTTTAATATAAATCACTTGGGTTTATAATCAATTGGGTTTATAATATAAATTCATTGGGTTTATTAATCATATTGTGAAAAATATTGTCTCAATATGAAAATCAATCATGGTCAACCATGGTCTAACGTTTCATTATGAAAAGGAATGTCTCGATATGAAAATAAACCATGCTCAACCATGTTTATTTTAGGGTTTATATACCTTGGGTTTATAATATTAATCCCTTGGATTTAATATTATTCCCCTGGGTTTATAATCCCTTGGGGTTTTAATATTAATTCCTTGAGTTTATTATTCCTTTGGGTTTATAGTATTAATCGTTTGGGTTTATTAATCTAAGGGTTCATATTCCTAGGGTATAATATTATTAATAGGGTTTACAATATTAATCTTAGATTTCAATATAAATCCCTTTGAGTTTATAATCTTGGTCAACTTGGGTCAACCATGGTCAAACGTCACATTGTGACAAAGATTGTCTCAATATGGAAATCCGCCATGCTCAACCATTGTCAACCATCTTCAACCATCTTCAACCATGGTCCAATGTCACTTCTCGACAAAGATTGTTTTAATATAAAAATCAAGCATGGTCAAGCATGGTCAAGCATAGTCAAGCATGGCCGAACATCACATTGTGACAAGGATTGTCTCAATATGAAAATCAACAATGCTCAACCATGTTTATTTTAGGGTTTATAATATTTATTGTAGGGTTTATATACCTTGGGTTTATAATATTAATCCCTTAGGTTTAATATTATTCCCTCGAGTTTATAATCCCTTGGGGTTTTAGTATTAATCCCTTAGGTTTATTATTCCCTTGGTCAAATGATGGAGAGTCATATGAAAACCATGTTCAACCATATTTAATCATGATCAACCATAGTCAACCATAGTAAACCATATTCAAACTGTAGTCAACCATAGTCATACAATCACTAACCATAGTTGCTCATAGTAAGGACATTGTTAACGATGTCAATCATGGTAAAATGTCAACCATGGTCAACCATGGTCCAACGTCACATTGTAGCAAAGATGATCTCAATATGAAAATCAACCATGGTCAACCATGGTTAATTATAGTCAACCATGGTTCAATGTCACATTATGACAAATATTCTCTCAATATGAAAATCAATCATGGTTAATTATGGTTAACCTTGGTCCAACATTGCATTGTGACAAAGATGGTCTCAATATGAAAATCATCCATAGTAAACCATGGTCAACCATGTTTGTTTTAGGGTTTATATACCTTTGATTTACAATATTAGTCCCTTGGGTTTAATATTATTTCCTTGGGCTTTTATTATTAATCCTTGGGTTCATAGTATTGGTCCCTTGGGTTTTCTAATCTAAGGGTTCATATTCTTAGGGTATAATATTATTGATAGGGTTTATAAAATTAATTCTATGGTTTAATATTTATCTGCCAAGCGCCGAGAGGGATCAAATCTTTTTAGATGCAAACATATTTTAGAGTGACAAGAGATTTGATCCCTCTCTGTGCTTGGTAGACCCAGAGTTAAGATGGATCTAGGATGGTATAATATATATATATATAGTTGACATTGAAATATTTTATTGTAATTCCCGTTCTCCACATTAAAATGTTAAAACATGATCCTCATATTTTTTTCTTATATGCATACATTTAATTATTTCTATTATTAATATTTTCTAAAATATTACATATCAAGTCCATATTAAGCATCGAAAGAATTACAAATATCCCCCATACATTGAATTAAAAAGAAATTAGTAATGGAATAATAATTCTCTCAATATTTTTGTATATTTGTTTCATGTTAAAAAAATTTTCTCAACTTTTGTATTGAAATATTTTATCGATACCTTACATTAAAATTTTCTTTTTTATTTTTAAAATCTTATACATCAACTCAAAAAAAAGGTCAAGTCTTACTAGCACAACCGATTGAGGATGGGCACCGTAAGAAAGGTGACACAAGATCAAACCTCATGGGGGATGGTTGTGCCTGTGCTAGGGGGGGGGGATATATGGTAAGAAAATCTAGCGAGCTGATGAATTTGATGGATTAGAAGGCTTGGTGCGATCCCTAGGTGACTTCGATGGATAATATAAAGTCATTGGGTTAATTAATCCCTTGGGTTTTTAATATTAATCCCTTATAATCCTTTGGGTTTATGATATTAATCATTTGTGTTAAATATTATTTCCCAAGGTTTATAATGCCTTGGGTTTATAAAATTAATGATCTATTTAGTTAAGAATATCAAGATTTGTTAGATCTAAGACTTTTGTGATCCATACTGTAGATAGATAGAAAATATTTTGGATTAATCACATCATTAGGATTTGGTCGATATTTCAAACCATCTAATGTGGTTCATCCTCAGCACAAGGCGAAGAAGGAAAACGATCTCAATGAATAAATAGAATGGATGCATCATTGCCTGAATGTGGCTATTAAAACTAGCCGTTATTTAGTTAATTAGTTAGAAAATTAAAAGTTTTTTAATTATTTAATTAGTTAGAAAATTAAAAGTTTTTAATTAATTTAATTAATTAGTTATAAAAATAAAAGTTTTTAATTATTTAAAGATATAATAATTTAAGAAAAAGGGTTAAATTATAAAAACCCATAAGGGAGAAGGGGTAGCTTATAGTACAGGGGAAAACATAAAAAGATTAAATTATGAATGATCTAATAATTTGGTAAAAAAAAAATTAAAAAAATAAAAAATAAATAAAAATAAAATATATATATATAAGTTATAAAACTAGTAAGGGAGAAGGGGTAAATAATAGAATACAAATAATATTAAAAATGAAGAAGTTAAGGGAAGATTTATAATTATTATTACAAAGGGCAGAGAGGGGGGAAAAATATATAACATCAAGTATATATATATAAGAAAGGAGATAATATAATAAAATAGCTTCAGGAAAAAAAATAAAACCAAAGGGGGAGGAGAATAAAACCAAAGGAAACATTGCATGGGGGCTGAGTCACCTTGAGAGGGCTACCATCTAGCTCTTACTTAGTTTCCATCCATCATCTCTGTTGAGATTTCTAGGATGTCTCTCAATTTCAATAGCCTCCCTCAGCTTTCTATGATGGAAGTGATCCACCCTAGCAATGACTTTGGAGTCTTGATATGACCCGTTTTGACATGCTCTGAAGAAGTGCGGGATCGACTATGCCTAATGTCTGCAACATTCTCCTGGGTTCTTTGTCTAATGGATCGACCAGTTTCCCCAATATAGGAAGTACCACAGGAGCATGGAACTAGATAAACACCTTTCATGTCCTTTGGGTCTATAGGGTCCTTAACCGATTCGAGAGAATTTTTGACGGTACAGATAGGCCTAAATGAAGAGGCGACATTATTTCTCCTGAGGACATGGGTATTTCTGTTCGAGGTCCCTTGGATAAACGGAAGATTCACCTTAGAGATAGGATTGAACCGAGAAGACTTGTCTCTTGAGCCTTTAGAGGCTTTCCAAAAAGCCTCTAAAGGCTCAAGAGACAAGTCTTCTCGGTTGGATCCTATCTCTAAGGTGAATATTTTGTTTATCCAAAGGAACTCGGACAGAATTGCCCATGTCCTCATGAGAAATAATGTCGCCTCTTCATTTAGGCCTATCTGTACCATCAAGGACTCTCTCGGATCGGTTAAGGACCCTATAGACCCAAAGGACATGAAAGGTGCTTATCTAGTTCCATGCTCCTGCGGTACTCCCTATATTGGGGAAACTGGTCGATCCATTAGGTAGAGAATCCAGGAGCATGCTACAGACATTAGGCATAGTCGATCCCACACTTCTGCTCTTGCGGAGCATGCTGGGAAATCGTGTCACCATGTACGCATTGAAGACTCCAAAGTCATTGCTAGGGTGGATCACTTCCATCATAGAAAGCTGAGGGAGGCTATTGAAATTGAGAGACATCCTAGAAATCTAAACAGAGATGATGGATGGAAACTAAGTAAGAGTTGGACGCCAACCCTCTCAAGGTGACTCAGCTCCCATGCAATGTTTCCTATGGTTTTATTCTCCTCCCCTTTTGGTTTTATTATTTTTTCTGAAGCTATTTTATTATATTATCTCCTTTCTTATATATATATATATATATATATATATATATATATATATATATATATATACTTGATGTTATATATTTTCCGCCCCTCTCCGCCCTTTGTAATAATAATTATAAATCTTCCCTTAACTTCTTCATTTTTAATATTATTTTTATTCTATTATTTACCCCTTCTCCCTTACTAGTTTTATAACTTATTCATTTTAATTTATATATATATATATATATATATATATTATTTTTTCATTTTTATTTTTTTACCAAATTATTAGATCATTCATAATTTAATATTTTTATGTTGTCCTCTATACTATAAGCTACCCCTTCTCCCTTATGGGTTTTTATAATTTAATCATTTTTCCTAAATTATTATATCTTTAAATAATTAAAAACTTTTAATTTTATAACTAATTAATTAAATAAATTAAAAAGCTTTTAATTTTCTAATTAATTAAATAACTAAAAAAACTTTTAATTTTCTAACTAATTAACTAAATAAGGGCTAGTTTTTAACGGCTAGTTTTAACAACTAACTTCGAGCAATGATGCATCCATACTATTTATTCATTGAGATCGTTTTCTTTCTTCGCCTTGTCTTGAGAATAAACTACATTAGATGGTTCGAAACATCGACTAAATCCTAATGATGTGATTAATCCGAAAGATTTTCTATCTATCTACAATATCCAGATTTATTATATTTTCAAATTCAATTATAATGTTTCATTATAATTGTTATAATTATTACCATATTTATAATATCATGATAATAATATTTTATAATATAATAATAATTATTATATTTATATATTTATTAATATCAATATTAAATTCATATTTATTCGTATCAATTAATATATATCAATTACATTTAAAATATGATTTTTAAAAATATGATTGTGTATATGATTTAAATAAACTTATCTAAATATAGTTTAATACGATTATGTATATAATTGATATAAATCTATCTTAATATAATTTAATACAATTATATTAATATATAAACTAGAATTAAATTTAAAAAGAGAGAAAAATTAAGTTATAAAAACCCATCGTGCAAAAGATGAATTGAGCCCAGCATGAGTAATGTCACCATAATCTACAGACCGCACCAAATCGTTGGAATGCAAGTTTTGTATAACAATTTCGATCCGAAGTAACCTTGTGATGGTAACTTGAATTAAGGATGAAAAGAAATAACAAATTATGTGGCCGAAATTCACATGGGTTTGACCATGAGTCTGATTTTTTTTAAGAATGAGCTAATTTCAATTGAATTTGAATAGTGAGAACTATGGCTTTTGGATTCCCGAACATCTATGACAAATTGGACAAAAAATAAAATAAAAGACAAATTAAAGATATTTATTATTTTAAACCAAGCAAATGATTACTGTAATGAATAAGTTAAATGGAAACCAAGTAAATGACTAGTTTAATGAATAAGTTAAATGAAAACCAAGTAAATGACTAGTGTAATCAATAAGTTAATTGAAAACCAAGCAAATGACCATTGTAACGAATAAGTTCAATAATTTTTTTATTTTTTTTTGGATTTATATGAGTTTTTTTGGTATTATATAATTTTTCTTGACTTTGGATTTGTTTTTGGTATTAAAGTTGTTTATTTATTCTAAAATAACTAAAATAAAAAGAAATGAAGGAAAACTTAGAGTGAAACTGGTTTTCCATTGGATGTTGGAGTTATTTTTGATTCACTTTAAAAACCTTTTAGAACAAGTGCGATGGTTACTTTCCACATAAGGTTAGAAGTAATAACCTCAAATCATAAAACTCTATCCTTCTATGAAGTTAAAGTATAAATCTAGCAAAATAATCAAGTTGGAGTAAAGGGTTGTTTAAATAAACAATGAAATATTAAAAGAAAATGCTACAATATTTCTCTTAAGTATATTCAAAACAAAATTATTCTAATAACTATTGGAACCCTTAGATTTATCACAATTCACTTGAGAAATTTAACATTTAATTTGTTTTCCTTTAAAATCCACGAAGTATTTACAAAAGAATTAAAGGAGATCACAATATAAAAATAGTAAATGAGTCTTAGTTATTTTCTCCAACTTATGAAAATCAATAAGATCATCTTATTTTATAGGAGAGGAGGAGTCTAAATACATCTATCAAAATACTACTTTCTTCTTTAAAACCATGTGTTAAAGTAAGTGGTTTTACTAACTATTTCCCAACCTCTCATTATCAACACATGTGAGAGCTCTTTAGTGGTTTGATTTAGTCAACCTAAGTGAAGTACTCCAAGGAAAAAATGATTGTCAAAAGTGGGTCAAACCACTTAGACTCTCATAAATACAAAAAATAATAATCATTCACATGTGTGAGAATTTAAGTACACATGAACCCGCTTTTTCTAAAAGATTCAAGACTAGGGAAATTTTTCTATAACTCGCTAGAATCATGTAATAATATTCACAATAAACTAGTGAGATATTTTGGGAATTTATATAAAGCCAGGGAAGGGGTGGACATCAATACTCAATTAGGGGTCATCAATTTTTATCCACATATATTTACTGAGGAAGACAATGCAGTCATTAAGAAGTTGATCATCTTAGAAGAAATTGAAACAATTCTAAAGACATTTTATAGGGACAAAAGCCGAGGTCCAGATGGGTGGACCATGGAACTATTTATACATTTTATGGATATCATGGGGTCGATATGATTCTTTTGGCTGAATAATCGAAGACTACTCGTAAAATTTTTGCAACATTAAATTCCACTTTTATCGCGTTGATTCAAAAGTTTATAAGGATACTTCTTTTAAGGATTACCAACCTATCTCACTATGCAATATTGCTTACAAGTTGGTTTCTAAGATAATTTCTTCCAGGTTAAAATATTATCTATCAAAACAAATTACACCTAAATAATTTGGTTTTCTAAAAAAATTGTTAAATTCATGATGCAATTGATATTGCACAAGAATGCATACATTCAATAAATATCAATAAGAAGGAGGAAATGTTATTGAAACTGGACTTGACTAAAGATTATGATTGTGTCGATCGATGTTTTCTGAGGATAGTTTTACATAAAATTGTTATTTCGGTGCAGGTTGTTGATAGAATTATTAATGTCTTGCATTACTTCTGTGAACTATGTTGTCCTAATAAATGGAGTGCCATCTAGTTTCTTTAAGGCCTCGTGAGGGTCGAAGCAAGACTGCTCTTTATTTCCTCTATTATTTTTGCTGATTACAGAAGGGTTGCACTGAATGATAATTGAGGCAAGAAATTGTGGTTACTTTGTGGGTATTAATATCACCAAAAATATTTCCATTACAAATCACATGTTCATGGACGATGTTTTAATTTTTGGGCATGTCTCTATATTGGAATGGAAATATCTTCACTAGACCATTTCCACTTTTGGTGATGCGACAAATATCCTTATCAGCATCATGAAACCTATGATTATTGAAGAAGCCAGTGAACAAGACATTCTTTTGGAGATCACTAATTTATTTTCTAAATATGTGGTTGATTTGGACAAGGGTTTTAAATATGTTGGTTTCCACTTGAAACCAAATAATTATGGCATTAAAGACTATACCTCGTTGATTCAAAAATTTGAGAAACGACTAGCCATTTGGTCACTAAAGTGGCTCACACTTGGGGGAAGATTGATATTGGCATAATCTGTCTTACAAAATATTTCTGTATATTAGATGAATCTATATTTGATTCCTAAACATATCATTAGATTATTCATTCTCTATTGAAAATCTTCATCTTGTTTGGTGCTAAAGATGTTAATAAGATACATCTAGTTCAATTGGAGGAAATTATGAAGATGAAATAGGACATAAATTGGGGTTTAAAAAACACTGAAAAGTTTGGATGAGCATTGGCAGTGAAGAGCTTATGGCGAGCTTTATTTTGAGAAAGCATATGGAAAAGGATAATATTGGGAAAATACTTAAAAGAGTAGTTTGTATAGGATTGGATTAAATTTGGGTCTCTGTTCCTAGTAAAGTCTCTTATATTTGGAACAATTCTATGAAGGTCAATCATTGGTTGCTCGAGAACTTGAAGTGGGAGATTGGGTCTGGAACATTAGTGGAAATTGGATTGGATCCTATCATAGGATTCTAGGAGAATCATTCTTTTCCATACCCTCTCATTAGATTCATCCATGAAAAGGTTATTTATTTTTCACATCAAATCTAGATTGATGTTGATATGATCTTCCATTATCCGACCTAGAAATGCTTTGGAGACTTTGGGTTATTTGGAAATTTTGATGAGACTTGGGACATGTATGTGATTAATTTATATTTGGATGGTATCACATTGACCAAAAATGATGATCATTTTACATGGTCTGGAAATGTAATTTAGGGGTAGATTTATGTTAATGAGGCCTACATGTATATTTCATAATCACATCAGGTGGATTGTGAAAGATCACAGTTCAGGAAGGTTTGGAAATTGAAATTTCCACTAAAACTCAAATTTTTTGGGTGGTTGGTTTGGAAGAACGAGATATTAACTTGGAAAATTTATGCAAGAGAGGTTTCATAGGTCCAGACAAATGTGTCATGTGCATGGAATACAATGAGGATGTATCTAATCTTTTCCTTAATTTTCCTTTCGCAATGTCCATTTGGATTGGCATTTAAATTTTTTTAAATGTATTAGTTGGACAAAACTCAACATCAGTAGACACATGTCTAAAGGAATGGGAGAAGGAGTACAATGAATACATAACACTTTATTTTTATATTTTTTGGGGGAATTTAGAGGAGTGAAAATTCTCTAATTTTTGAAAAATTCCACTAAACATTAGTGGAATTTTCTTAAAAATATGTGCATATTTTAATGAGATAGGGTCTGTCGAACATAAGAGAAAACATATATGCATACAACAATTGGAGAACATAAATATATATCATATGGGTTTCTTTGATGATGTTGCTAATCTTAATAAAGGTGGCAATGGGGCATACATTTCCTTACAACCTAGTCCTTGTTATCATTTCTTTTGGAATAGTGGTACATGCAAAAATACAAAGGAATAAATTATTGCACTTTGGGGAGTCCTATTATGTGTCAAATGGTTATATTTAGAGACATTAGATATCTATGGGGATTCAAAAGTTTTAATTTACTGAGAAAATGAAAGGTCTACTTTCGATTACCCAACACTTGCAAATTGGATGCGTAGAATCAGAGAGTTTATTGGGTTTTTTAGATGAGTGACATTTACACATATACACAAGGAACTGAATAACATAGCTGATACACTCTCAAAGAAAGGCCACAAATATCCACTAGGGGAGATTAAATTCACAGAAATTAGAAATTACAAATTTTAAGGGGATGGAAATATCTACTTTACCTAATGATTACTCATATTTGGCACTGATAAACAAGCATTTATGTTTTTGATGATCTCATACAATTTTGGCATGTTTGTTTTATACTTTTTCTTTATACTGTTACATGAAAAAATTATTGGACTCTACTTTATCATGATATATTTTTGGATATATGCCTAGTCACTTGATATGTATGAATTTTGAACTGCAAAGACAAATGTAAACATATAATATAAAGCTTATTGGTTTTTTCTTTCCTGCAAAAATATTCACATCATTATAGTCATGTTCCCACATGAATAACACACTATCTTGATAATATATTGATAATAACCCATTAAATATGAAATGGGATAAATAACAAAGGGGAGGAAAATCCCTCATATATGCTAGGAATCAATGCATTACAACCTCAATGCAATGTCATGAGATGTTGTCGACACCTTAATAACATGTTGCCCATGCTCTCATGGATTTTTGAGGAAGTGTGTACGAATTTTGATGTGCAACACTTTGACCTATAATGATGAATCCAAATCCAAACAAGATGTAAGGCACACAAACATAGATAATTTGGGTTATCAATACTAACATGAGATAATATTACAAGATTTCCTACGCAAAAAAGGTGGTACAACTTCAAACCCTTTACATGTTTCTGTTATAGCATCATTTATCACCTCTATATACTTGATGAATTGTGCATTGGCCGTCGGCAAGCCTTCCATTTAGACTTGGTCAAACTTCTTAAAAAACAGTATTTTGAATTCCATACGCGACTCTGCCTAGAATTTTCCGCGCGCAGATGTGGGTCCACACATATCTGAACCACATATATAATTTAAAATATTAAAAAATAATAAACTCCCTATTAATTGGGCGAGGTTTACAGGTTTTCCTGTAACTTAACTACCTCAGCCCGTGGCCAAACTGTTTCCCAACTAAAAAAACTGATTTGAGGAAGTACAAATACACCTCAAGAGAATGGTCTAAGGGAGGAGAGAGAATGATATTGATATTATAGCCTGTTATAGCCCTGATCAAATTTGATATTTCCCGATGCCTCCTGCACTTCCCAGGTTCAGGAAACCCTTGTTTCCTTGTGATGTTCACACCCACTTTACGTGACATCCTTTGTGCACCTTTTATGGAAGAAGTTTTGTGAGTCTAGGGATGGACGGATCCGGAGGATGGTTTTTCTTGGAGCTGTGGCAGATCTTAGGTGATTTCTCCACTTTCTCTTTACATATTATCAATAAAAGAAACTCTGTCGCGTTCTTGATGTATTTGTGTTAAATGTCTCCTATACATGTTGAATGATATTGTAATGGTTTATTTCATGTTATTTTTATGAGATTATATGTGCTAGCATGCTGACATCTAGGATATATATGTTGTGAAACTAGTTTGTGTGCTTTTTCTTGATTGATTTGCAAGTTCTGAAGCACGAGGAGTAGCATAGGGTTTGCACCTTGCAGGATCGACCCCAGACGTAGGGCACACGAGTAAGGTCGTCTATCCTCCATTTTCTAGTTCAAGCATTAGAACTCATAATTAGAGTGCTTCTTGTGATGATATGCCTTTCGCTTTGTTAAGTCCCTCAACCCAGGCCTTAGGATAGCTTTTATCGTAATAGAACTGGCGACTCCGCTAGGGATTACATCCATGTAATTCCTAGTTTGGGTTGTTTTTCTTTGTATTTTGGGTTCCCTGACAATTTTATCACTTCTTCAATATCGTAATTTCTTTCCCCATCTAGGCAGAATTCTTGATCTTCTGGATCAGGCCTGGGTTTTTTCTTTTTCTTTATAAAAATTTCTATATGCTACTTTTTATGTACATAGTTATGTATACCTTCTGTTTTTTCCAAAGGGACTCGGGTATACGCGAGTTTCTTTAGGTACAGTCGCGTATACACACGTGTTTCACATAGTGGATCCGCATATGCCCAGTAAAATTTGAAAAATTGAATTTTGGGACCATGTAAGTCTTTCCTGCCTGTTCTTGGTCATCCCTGTGGAACCTCCTGGGTGTCTCAACAGTGATTCTTCTTGATGTGTGTCAGTTTCTCTCCTTTTTATGTGAAAACCTAGTCGATATAGGGTTTTACCTTTTCGATGAAGTTTCAGTTGCAGCTATAGCACCAAGACTTATTTCTGAAGTTCTTGGTTGTTCTGAACCTTTAGAACAGTGAGCCTTTGTCAGTTTTCTCATGTTTTCCTTGTGCATTTCTTCACTTCTTGGTTTTCCTCGTCTTGAATTTTTTGGTTTTCTTGTTTCCTGAGATCAACTTTGTAGTGAATCTTGAAGTTGCCTTTCATCAGTTTCTTGAAGTTTTTGTTTGCTGGAAGTTTATGCTACTTTTTTGAATCAGTTTCTTGAGTTGGTTACTTTTTTTTTTTTTTTTTAGTCCCACTATGAAAGTGAAATATTTGGCTTGTGAAAGTGGAAGTTGTATTATGGGCTCAATTTCTTGATTTGGGACCTTTGGTAGTTTTGTGCTTGTCTCAATGAAATTTTCTTGTTTCCTTAAAAATTGAAAAGCCAAAAAACATTTGTGTTTTCTGTTGCTTTTTCTTTGGTTTTCATCCTTTTTGGAGCAATTTTATAGTTTCTCATTTTTTGGTCCAATTGATTGGTTCCAAGAGGAGTCCTTGTTTGGATTTGTCTCTTTTATATCAAGATTGTTTTGGTATTGTTTTGTGCAAAGAAGTTACTTTTGGGGCTTGTCTATGCTTTTCTGTCAAAGTGATTAGACCAATATTATTGAAAAAAATTCGTTTTCTTCCCTTTGTGAGTATTCCTAGGATTTGCATTCATCATTGGTATTTTTTGCATTAGTTGCACTGTTAAGTATTATAGTCTTTTTGATAGTTTTTGAAGTGTGTGAAGAGCGATATTGAAAATTAAAAATAAGTATTTCTTATTTATTAGTTTCTTCATAGAACCCAAGTAGAAATCTCTTTTCATCGAAAGAAAAAATTGCATATTCATGTAGTAGGTTTTCTATTCATTTATTTTTTGTGTCGAAAACATCATAAGTTGCATTCTCCATCTACCCGTGACTTAATAACAACCATTTAAAATAAAGAAATTAAATAAAATGAACTAGAATTTTTTGTGTTGTAATTAATTATACAACAACTAGTCTAGGTCATAGGGCCTTGGAATAGGTGAGTGGAGAGTTAACTCTCCAAGGCCACTCAAAAATGTCAAACGTAGAAGTTGATTAATGAGTGAAATCCAACTTTGTTAAGTGGACCGGGAAAGCTCTACCTTCAGAGAGATAAGTGCGAGGGATAGTGAAGGCAGAGAAGAGAGATACCCCCTCTCCTATTTGCCGAATCTTAACCTAAGACCGTTCCACCCGGCTGCCAATACAAACTGGTGCCCTTAGTTGCCTTGCCTAGGTATCACACAGGTGACTATGGGGGGGGGGGGGGGGATACCCATGGTACCTGAGGCAAACGTTTTATCACTTCCATTAGTACTTCTAGAGGGTGCCCTTGTGACGCTTGGGTACTTGCATCGGAAAAGGATTTTGTTAGGAGGTCAGCGTAACTATTTCTATTACCTTCGCTAGTAGGCCCAGGGCGTAATTACCCCAAAATATTTTAGGAAGGTCCTTTTATTCACTTTCTTATATTTTGGTGTCTAGTGCTAATAGCCTGGAGCGGAAATACCTGAAGGCTGCTTGATTTCTGTATCTTAGAGACTTTTGATAAAGTGTACTATTTGCTCCTAGATTGTCAAAGCTTCATAATTTTTTGAGTCTAATTAATCTCATAATTACTAAAAGTGGCTCACCGATTGCCTCGTCAATTGAGGAGGCTTTGTGGGTTTTCTCCAGCAAGTTCTGAGCCTTCTTCAAGAAAGTGTAGGGGAAATTCTATTGGTGATTTTCATCCAGTAGTTGCGAACACATAGGAGAGTGATCCTCCAAATGGGGTTTTTGTTTCTGTAGGTGGTCCTAGTACTAGTGGTATTGTAGGGAGGAGTACTCCACTCATCTCTAGAGTCCTTTTTTCGGTAGAAGAAGTTGAAGTTGAAGAAGTCCCTGAACTTCCAGGTACTCCTTCCTCTCCTCTTCCTTCCAATTTTCTGGACGTTCTTTTGTATGTTGGGCCTGCATCTCAGAGACCAGCTAGCCCCCATCCTTATCCCTTTCTTTCGATGGCCACGTCTGGGAATAAAACTTTGCCTATGAGCACTGCAAGTGTGCACACTCCTATTTCAGTTGAAGGAGTGGGTACTATTGCTATTTAAACTATCAATCCCAGTGCTTCTATGTTTGGTTCTGCCTCTATTCCATCTACGAGTGGGGGCACACAAGAATTTCCTTCCGATTCTGGTCCCTTTTCTTTTGGAATGCCATCTAGTGCAATTTCTTATATTTCCTTCATTGTTGCTTCTTCTGTGTCCGCACCTGTGCCTTCTATGGCTAGTGGGTCATTTATTTTCAAGGTTTCCCCTTCAGAAGTGGTCACATTCCTCATTCGAACCCTTCCTTAGGATCTTTGCCTTTTACTTCTCAAAGTAAAGGTTTTAATCCTTTCCTCGAAGGTCAAAGCTCTAATGTTTTTTAAGGCCGGAACCCTGTTTTTATAGGGTTGGGAGCTGGGAACCAATTTTTCTTTGGTTAGCAAGGGAATGTACCTTTCCCTTTCGTAGGTGATTCTTAGGGTTTCTCTCCATTTGCCAACTCTTGGAACCATTACGAAGGGGTTTCCTCTTCATTTAACACTTCGATTGGGGGAAATATCCCTGTTTATGGTAATTCTATGATGGGAGGGGGTCCTTCTCCGAATGATTCTGGGCCACAAGGTTTCTCTTATGGCTTATCCTTTTCTATGAAAAATCTCTGGAAAGTTGGTACCTCAACAAATTAAGGGTATTATTTTCAAAATGTTGGGAATATTTCCTTTGGGGGATGGAATTCTCAAGCTCCTCCGCACTTACCTTTCCTGGAAACATTAAAATTTCCATATTTATCAAAACTGATGAATGATCCAATTCGATACAACTTGGTTTAGCCTCCAATCCCTAATAAGCTTCCCTCAGATATTCCAAAATTTGAAGGGAAGACCGGTGAGGATCTGGCTGACCATGTTACCACTTTCCACTTATGGTGACGATTCGATTAGGTTGAGGCTATTTCAATGCACCCGAACTAGAAACGCTGCAAAATGTTACATTGAGCTAATAGGGGGCAGTTTTGCTACTTTTGGAAATTTGGATACTATGTTTTTGAACCATTTCTAGTTGCCTGTTCGTTATGATGTGGGGACTAATCTCATGGCCAATTTCCAGTAGGACAAGGCAACACACATTTCTGATCATATTTAGGAATGGAGGAGAAGAAAGAGGCTCATCAAAACCCAGATTCCTAATGAGTTCCTTCTCGAATGGTTTCTTAAATCCTTATAGCCAGAAATCTCGAAGGATGTATCCCTTTTTGGGGTATTGTCTGAGGAACATGCCATCTTTGGGGCTCAACAGTTAGAACTATTCTATTCTTAGTTTGGGGTCCTTAATAAGATTTTTCAATATTATCCTCATTCCAAGTGGATTTAGCCAATACGAAGCCAATTCCTCATGCTGATGGGCTTATAGGTTCGATTGATAGTGGCACGGCTAACCTACTGAATCAATTGTAGTAGTTGTCTTTACAATCTGCTCCTTCTGCTCAGGCTATGTCGTCGGTGTAGACCCATTATCAACCCTTAATTATTAATTTTGTTCAAGCTTCTAACCCCAAGGGAAATAAAAAATCCGATGGGAAGAATAAGGGGCAGAATAATAAGAAGAAAGATAAGGATGGGAAGGGTAATGCAAATAGATCCAACAATAATGTTGGAGAGGGTAAGAGGGAAAATAAGAAGAAGGTTAAGTTTTTCATGAAATTTATGCACCAGAGACCATCTTACTCACCTTTGCCCAAAAATTCAGGATGCTCAAAACTTGTTAGCTCAGCAGGGTTCTTCTAGGTCCCAGGCTGTATTAACAAACCCTTTTCTCCCAGGGCAAAAGCTTCTTGCTGGCGCGAATGCTAATACTGGAGCTCTCGCAGGGGGAAACCAGGAAGGGAAAAATTCCTCAAATGTATATATGATGAGTGCTCACGCTGATATCGCTACGAGATCTCATGATTATGGTGAAGCCGAGTCTTTGAAAGCTAAGGGTGCTCCTAGTAATTTTGAGCCACTCCATATAGAGATCCTTGCCGTTGAGCCTATACCTTAGATGCCGAAAAGGCCTACGAAGCATACGACGATTAATCCTAATGCCAAGGCTGCCCAGAACTACGCCATTATAGAAGATCTAGTGCAAAGTCCTTGTTCCATGTCTCCGTTAGAGGTACTCCAGTCGTGCCCATTACAAAGGAGTGCATTTATCACTATGATTGGGGCTATTGATCCAAAAAAATCTTTAATGATCACATTTGACATGTCGAATATTAAGAGGAGACTTCCTCATCACATGGATTTTCAGATTGAGTCTACATATCATAAGATAAATATTTTTCGAACAGTAGTCGATGAGGGTACTTCCACATGTGTCATGTCTATCTCATGTTGGAAAGCCATTGGATCTCCTTCAGCTGTGCCTTCACCTACTCTTCTTACTGAATTTCATGGTCATTATCACAGGGCACATGGCATTGTTCTCGCTTTACCCATCTGTGTTTGGGGTAAAACTGTCAATATTGAGGTCAAGATAGTTGATGCAAATTTAGACTACAACCTTCTCTTGGGGTGGAATTGGATTTATGAGATGGATGCTATTTCTTCATCACTATTTCACATATTGTGTTTCCCCCATGAAGGGAGGATTGTCACTATTGACCATATGCATTGTTCTCATATAGATCCAAATGCATCTACTGACTCTATTGTACCCTTGGTGAATGATGCCAAGCAACTTGTTGAGAATATGGAGGTTGGAATGTATACGTCATTGATGGGTACTTTTGATCTTCCGCCTCCTTCGATTCATATTAATGCTATCGGATCCTTGGACCTTGCATTCTCCTATTTCCACATTAGAATAATGTCAAGTGGGTGGAATGACATTCCCTATGTCTGCAGCATATATTTCCTATCAATCTATTGTTGACTCTGCAGAATCTGCTCCATTTTCTCTTTCACCAGAGGAATTGGAAGGAGATGTGGCTCTGGCTTGGACTCTTAGTTCATATTCTGCTTAGGATTGCCTTGATACAAATCTTCCATCTGAAGAGGCTATCCTTGAAGCAATGACTGGCATGGAAAGACCGTGGGATGATTTGCATCATCGGTCCTATTTTCTACTAGACTTGTGAGAAGTTGAAACAAGATTGTCTAGCCCTCAGTCTTCTGGTCCTGTTCACCCTGTCTTGAACCCCTTAGCTCCAACACAGGTTTTTGCTGAAGGGAACATGGCTGTCATTTCTGAGACTACCTCGATCAACATATCTAGAGATCCCAACGTTATTAAGAATGTGTTCATTGGAGATGAATGCTCCCTTGAAGAGATTCAGACTTACACCGATCTCTTTAGATAATTTCAAGATGTGTTTGCTTGGTCTTATGAGGAAATTCCTGGAATAGATCTATCTATTATCCAACATGAGATCAATACTTACGAAAATTTTAAGCCTATATGACATAAGCTTCGTCCGCTCAACCCTAGGAAGGCGGAAAATATCAAGGCTAAGGTTGAGAAGCTGCTAAAGGCGGGTTTCATATACCCCATTCTGTTAACTAAGTGGGTTTAGAATCCAGTTCCTGTGGACAAGAAACAAGGAACGATCCGATTTTGCATTGATTTTAGTGATTTGAATAAGGCATGTCCAAAATTTAATTACCCCACACCATTTATTGATCAGATTATTGATGAGTGTTTGGGGAATGAGATTTTCTCCTTCATGGATGGTTTCTCGGGATACAATCAAATTACTTCTGAATATCATCATAAGACTGCTTTTATTTACCCCTGGGGTACATTTGCATACAAAAAGATGCCTTTTGGCCTTAAAAATGTTGGAGCTACTTTCCAGCAGGCCATGTCCTATGATTTCCACGACATTAAGCATATTATTGAAGCATATTTGGATGATTTAGTTGCTCGTTCTCGAAAGAGAAGTGATCATCCTTCACACCTTTGACAGGTTTTTAATGGTTTCGTCATTATAAAATTTGGTTGAACCCTAATAAGTGTGTTTTCGCCATCACATCCAGTCGGTTTTTGGGATTCATCATGTCTACGGAAGCGTAGATCCCTTCAAGGTCAAGGCAACACTTAAGTTCCCCCCCCCCCCATCTTCTATTTGTTAGCTTCAAAGTCTATATGTAAAGCTAATTTCTTAAGGATATTTATCGTTAATTATGCCGAGGTGACGAAAGGATTTATGAGGTCAAGTCAAGAAATATTCTAATTCTTTTGGGATGAATTCTTTCAATGCTTGTTCGATGATTTGAAAAAGGCATTGACCTCTTCTCCATTATTGAGTCCCCTTGATTAGAGCAGATAATTTTTATATCTCGTCACTGCAGTTATAATCTACTATCGGTATGGTTCTAGTTTAGGAGGATGATGCTCTTTGTGAGCATGTTGTTTACTACCTTAGTCGAGACTTGGTGGGTCTTGAACTAAGGTATTCTCCAATTGAGAAATTAGCTTTGGAAGTTGTTCATGATGTCAAGTGGCTCAAACATTATATCCCTCTTCGTAAAACTTATGTTTTGGCAGTAGTTAATCCATTTCAATTTGTTCTCAATAGGCGATTGATTGGAGGAAAATATAATCGATGGATTGTCATTTTTCAAGAGTTTGATCTCGAATTCCTGTCTGCCAAATCCAATAAATCTTTGGTGTTTGCGGATTTGATCTCTGAGTTTCCTTGTGGAGATGGGATTGTTTATGAAGAGTTGTTCCTTGATGAACATATTTTCCTCATTTCTTTACAGGATCCTTGGTATGGAGATCTCATTGTTTATCTACAGACTTAGAAGTTTCCCTTAGCTTTTTTGAAAGACGAGCATCGAAAGTTGCGTCACTTAGCAAAAAATTATCTTTTTATCAGTGACACTCTATATCGTCACAGGGATGATTCAATCCTTAGACGTTGCTTAAATCTAGAAGAAGCTGAGGTTGTGCTGAATGATTGCCACAGTGGAGCTTGTGGTGGTGATTTATTTGGGCTTGCTACAACCCAAGATATTTTGCGTGCAGTATATTTTTGGCCCTTGATTTTCAAACATAGTGTTGAGGTGGTCAATAAATGTTATCCTTGTCAAGTCTATACTCGAAATATGCACGCTCATCCAATTCCGCTATTTCTTGTTGTCACTGTCGGTTTGTTCACAAAGTGGGGTATTGATTATACTACTTGTAACCTGCCTTTGGAAAAGGGTCATAAGTACATTATCATAGCAGTAGACTACTTTATGAAGTGGGCTGAGGTAATGCCTACTTTTGCAAATGGCGATGAAACAAAAACCTTGTTTTTGTTCAACCAAGTCATTTCTCGCTTTGGTATTCCCAAAGAGATTGTCACTGACCATGACAGTCATTTTCATAATAGTATGATGGCTGAATTTTCTCTCAAATTGGGTTTTCGGCATGAGCATTCATCTTTGTACTATCCTCAGGCCAATGGGAAGGTTGAAGCCGTAAACAAGTCCTTAAAGGTTATATTTCAATGAACAATTGATAAAGGTAGGTCCAATTGGCATGTCATGTTGTATCCTGCTCTTTGGGCATATTGCATGTCTATTAAGACTGCCACTGGATTCAATCTGTTCCAACTAGTTTATGGGCTGGAATCAGTCTTTCATGTCGAATATGAGATTCATTCCCTTAAGCTGGAAGTCGAGCTTCTTCCTGAAACTTCAAGTCTCGAAGAAAGCCTTGTTAATCTAGAACATCTCGATGAGTAGCGCCGAGATGCATCTACGATGAATGAGGCTCATAGGAAATGAGTGAAGGTTTTGTACGATAAGGCAGTCAAACCTACGAAATTTTTATTTTTATTTTTATTTTTTTTTTATTTTTTTTTTATTTTTTTTTTTTTCTGAAGGTGACCTTTTTTTGGTTTATGCTCAATACAAGGATGCCTTGGGGCAGGCAAGTTCAAATCCATGTGGTATGGCCCTTTTATTGTTAAAAATGTCCTGAAAAAAGGAGCTTATGCCTTGTTTGATTTCGACAGAAACAAGCCAGCGGAGCCCAGAAATGGACTCTATATGAAGAAGTATTATGCCTAGGCTTTCGCCTAACATTTGCTTTGTTTGTGTATATTGTATTTTTGTACATGTATCTCTATCAATTTTTTATGTGACTTTGATTATTTTGATCTTATTTGGTAGGTGTTTTTGGATGAGATGAGTCATTTTGACTTTGCCAATGGTGCTAGTAGACATACCCAAAATCTTGCTTTCACGGCTTGGGTAATTCACTATCCATCTGGTCAGTTGCTAGTCTCAAGGGGTGTATGCATCGGTCCTACTTCGAATAATGTGGCATAGTACACTGTAGTGGTCAACCTTCTCTCGGAGGCAATATCTCTTGGTGTTGATTTGTTAGTAGTATACTTGGATTCACAACTGGCGGTTTAAAAATTAAATAACACTTATCGAGTCAGAGACCCATTTTTACATTGATTATTTCTAAGAGTGCGTTTGTTACAACGTCCATTTATTTATGTTACATTCATTCACATTCCTTGTTCAGAAAATTGGTTTACAGACTCATTAGCTAATCAAGCAATTGATTGACATATTAATCATTCAACACATGAAATATCAAAAAAATAATTCATCATTGTAAATTTGGGACAATCACATCATATAAAATCGTTGTATATATATAGACCGGATTTATGTTCAAAATATAAAAAAATTGGATAATCATGTCCTGCAAAATTAGGGCTTATGCCCGATCATGTTCATCATAAAAAAATATTACAATCATTCGATCAATAAAATCTATCTCTGTGGGCCCTGCCCAGGATAGGTGTTCCAGAAGATAACTATAGATATCGCCACATAGCAGAACAACCCCACCCAAACACATGGTACTCCAACCACGCATCTCTGTATAGCCTCTAGGAGGTCCTCTATGGTAGCCATAGGGACTTGGCGAGTCAAGCTCTCCAAGTTTCTCTGTATAGCATGGATGGTTCTCCCTGGGTCTTCTGTGACATCCTCAGCTTCTCTTTCGCGACGCCTATGCCTCAGGAAACCATCAGGTCTCACTAGTCCCATGTTTGCAACATGATCCATAATTTTTGTAAGTCATATTGTCCTAACAAACATATTTTTAATTTTCATATAATTTGAAAAATAAATAAATCATATAATCAAAAAATCATTATGCAATATTACCAATCGCCCCACATATTGCACCGGGTGGAAGGGTCAAATCAGGATCTCCCCTGAAATTCATGCCAGCATAGGGATAGTCCTCTACTATGATGACTTGTTCTCCGCACCAAAGGAAGAACTCATCATCCCAAGTAGTCCGGGGTACCTTACCACCCCCCAGTCTCTTCATAAGATCTACCCACTTAGCTATCGATGGATCACGAGGGTTGCTGATGGTAGAGATGATATTGGGGCGAAGCCCTGGAATCCTCTCAAAGAAGAATGTGCATAGGATGGTACCATAACCAAAATGTTTTGTCTTATTCTTCTAGATTGAGTTCAGTTGTTTCTTCAAGTTTTTCAGTAAGGCTGTGCACAAATCATGCAATGGAGTCAAGCACTCCACTACCAGACTCATGCTTCCTCGTGAAGCCTAGTGTAAGGAAGCTAATCTAGCTACCCTCACAATGGTGAAAAGAAGCATCTTCATGTGAAAACCTTGCACATATTTAATTGGGATCTATGTCCCGACCTTCTGAGTACCCTCAACACAGTAAACACAAATATAATCCTTGAAATTTAACCCTCCTATGGGATTTCCCTGCAACTTTACTGGTTCCCCTCTCTGAGAGAGTCCAATTATGAAGTAAATGTATTCAATTTCAATCCTTAGTGGCATCTGATATATTATGAAACAATCTTCTTCCAGATCCCAATAACTTAGAAGCATTTCGAGCAATATTATGTTCGTTTTCATGTTTGGAATTTTGAAGAATTTCAATAATCCACATCCCCGGATTATATCCAAGGATAACTGGTCTTCCATGACCTCATTATCAATAGTGTTATTCTCTCTTTCCCTCCAGCTTATGGTCATCTTGCATCATTTCAACCAAAAACCATTTAGAAATTCATTTTAAAATTTTGATCTGTGCATATGCAAGTCCATTCAGACACAGTCACGTCTATACATGAGTTCATCATTATGAACCCGTGCATACGTAGAGGGTTTCAGAAAAAAAATATTTCTATGGTGAAAATCCCAAAAGTTTACTTGAATTGATAAATAAATTAATGACTAAGATGAGTATGGGGCTTACCTGAAATATTTTGATCGATTCAGTGGGTAATTGCTCCATTTCCAAGAAGGGGATATTTTGTTCCAGAGCACTTTCAAAATTTCTTCACAACACAAATGACCAAATATGAGTCCAAAAGGCCTATTTATGCACAAAATTAAAAAAAAAAATCGCAAATTTTGTTTGTGGTCTTTTTTTGAATTTGTTCACGATTTTTTAAACTTTTGGCTTGTAAGTGCCGGGATAGGTTGTTTTCAGGTCCATTATGGTGATTTTGAGATGATTCCATTTTTTCTGTGGTTCCATGACCACTGACCTGTCATGGCAGGTATTTTATTCTGAACTGGAATATAGGTTAGGGAATTCATGTTCCATTTCACTTATGCATACTAGCCTCCATTCTAAAATATTTACATGTTATTATTATTAAACCAATTTCACTCACCGAATTATAAATCATGATAGGATGGTAGAGCCATCCTTTACATGGGATTCTTAGTTATATCCTTACTAAAATTTGTCACCCATGCTGACATTTGTGTAGTCTCGGGAGTCTTCTTTAGTCCTGCCATGACTTATATGTTAAAGCTTCATTCTTCTTCTTCTTCACTATCTTGTTTCAACCATATACCTCAGAGGCTCCCATTTTTTTGTTGAGTTGTTTTGCTACATTGCATACTTACCATTTGTATATCTTGGCCTTTAGCCAGCTTCATTTGGACTCATGTTTAAGCCATATTTTAACCATGTCTTTCTACAAAGTCAACCGTGCAATCACTTAGCCTTCACAAATTGACACCTTTACCCATGGATGGAACATTCCTCCGAGTGTTACTTAGAATTTTTCCCCACCTTGCATTGAGCATAGGATTTTTCCTATCCTAGGAACTAGTGCATATGTTTACCGACACTTGTTCTATCCATTGTACTAAAGGCATTCTTTTATTCTTTTTCAGGCTTTGAAATATGAAAAAGACAAAAAAATCAAATATTCCAAAAAGAGCAGGAATGGGACATTACTTCCATATTTGATGGCAGCTAAAGAGTGAGTTGTGTTGCCCTTGAAGAAACCACAAAAAATCTAAGTCTTTTCTCCATTTGGGTTGGGTTTACTTTTGACTTAGGAGAATCCGTAACCTTGTTATCAAGTCAGTACTACCCCGGTTGGTTGTCTCTTCCAATCATATGGAGGGTTTTTTTAATGCCTCCTACATGAAAAACTTATACAAAGTTATCATATGCTGCCATAGTCAAAATGAGTTGTGATTTTTTTCAAGAGAAGTAAACCTGAGTTAGCCTTTCTGCGACGTCTCTTGACTCATTTTTCATTTGGCCATACGGGTATATTAGAGTTTTGTTCTATCACATAAGTTATTTAATTCTTTGTTCATGCTGGTTTGAGAAGGTCTCCATTGACTTCTTGCCGACTGGGTTTGTCTCTTATCGACTTTGACAATTTTCTCTGAGAGTAAACCTAGAGCCGCACCCTGGCCCTATTTACATCATTAATACGTGATCTTGTGCTCAAACTTTGATCAACACCACGGGTCTTTGACTGAGTGGTTTCCCTTGTGTTTGACTTCAACTTACATTATCACACTTGGGATTCGTGTAGTGCCTTGGTTTCCATTTGACCCTATCGGTGTATTCCTCGCCTCTTTGTTAGCTTTTATTATTGGTTGGTTCAAAGGGTTTCTGTCATGTGCTAGCTACATTTTGTGCATGCCGAAAACGTACTTTGGGTTGGTTAATTAACTTTTCATCATCTGATTCCTTCCAAATTTTGGCTCATGGGTTACACTCAAGCTGGATTGATGTGGGATGCCTTAATGCCTTCCTTCCAGCAGATATTTTCCCATTGAATCTAACTCTTTTCTCTGGGAATAAGGTCTAGCGTCCTTTTTTTAGTACCTTAGGGTTTGCAGTCATCAGTGTTAGACTCCTTCGCTATCGACTGTGAGAATACATCAATGTCTCCTGATTGATATATTATCTCAAGTGTTCAACTTCAACTCACTTATTCACACTTGTTAGATTGTACTGGGGCACCTTGAATCTCATCATCATTATTGGTGATTTGTCTCACGTTTTTTAATGGTATACAAAAATGACTGGTAATCAAATGATTTCTCACATGGTCGACCTCAACTCATTTATTCCCATTGTGTATAATTGTGCCATGGTGATCGGTGAAGACCTTGGGTTTGCATCAGCATTTTTTGGTTCACTTTGACAGCTCCTTCAGTTTTCTGCCGGTGACACCATCCACACTTATATGTTGAAGTTCATCACAATAGCATCTTATATGTTGGCACCTAAGTTGCGTGCAATACCATTTGTTCCACCACTTATGATTTGGTACTTGGAGATTAATTTGCGACTTCAGTGATCAAATATATTTGCAACATCATTGATCAGTCTTTTATATGTGATACTTGGACATGATTTTGATATGTACTTACGGGCAGTGATCATATGATTCACTATGTACTTTACAGTTCAGTTATACTTATACATATTGGATCCACTCCATACTTGATATGTAGATATGATTTTATTTCACTGAGCATGGTTATGACCACCTCAGACATGAGCTTTCTTTATGATTTCTTTCACTGGTTTTTGGTAGGTTGAAATGTGGTGAAGTCCTCTCTAGTCATCGCAAGATTCGTTCTTATGCACATAATACATTTTGGCCATCATGTACCCCTTATGAACTCATATATTAGGGGGCATATGTTATAACATCATTTATCACCTCTATATACTTGATGACTTATGCATTAGCCTTGGGCAACCCTTCCATTCAGAATTGGTCAAACTTCTTAAAAAACAGTATTTTGAATTCCATACGCGACTCTGCCCAGACTTTTCTGCATGCAGACGTGGGTCCACCCATATCTAACCTGTGTATACTATTTAAAATATTAAAAAATAATAAAATACCTATTAATTGGGCGGGGTTTATGAGTTTTTCCTGTAACTTAACTACCTTTTCTTGTGGCCAAACTGTTTCCCAACTGAAAAAACTGATTTAAGGAAGTATAAATACACCTCAAGGGAATGGCCTAAGGGAGGAGAGAGAATTCTATTGATATTATAGCCTATTATAGCCCTGATCAAGTCTGATATTTCCTTGATCAAGTTTGATTTGTAGGTTCTGAAGCACGAAGAGTAGCAGAGGGTTTGCACCCCGTGGAATCGACCCCAGATGTAGGACACACAAATAAGGTCGTCTATCCTCCATTTCCTATTTCAAGCATTAGAACTCATAATTAGAGTGCTTCTTGTGATGATATGCCTTCTGATATGTTAGGTCCCTCAACCCAGGCCTTAGGGTAGCTTTTCCTGTAAAAAATTCTTTGGAGTAGGATAGAAGGTAATTTTCTAAGGTTATAAGTTAAAGTATGTAACGGTGTTATAATTTATGGAAAGGGAGTAGAGGAAAACAATAGAATAAATTTCAATGTAATGATATGTTGAGTATGTATCTAGTCCATCTAGCCTCTTTTTTGGCTAGGAATATTCCTTTATTATTACAAACCTTTTATAGGTAGCCATTTTTTTTCCTTATTTTATTATGTTGGCACCTTTCTCTTCCCCTTTTTAATATTTTTCTTTAGTTTCTTAATCCTTTTTCTTTACATGATAATTCAACTCTATGAATTTACAGTGTGGGCCTTTTATTACAACAATAAGACTTATTTTATTTCCATTTTTGTGCTCTTTACCTCTAGCCTTTAGGTTCACATCATTTTATTCTTTCTTACATTATTCATTTGGACTCCTTTTGAGACATTTGATAAGTTATACATAAGTTTGGGAATGCAATTTTTGCATAAATGAAATGGAAATGTAAGGGAAATTTGGAAATATTTAGGTGTACAAGTGATAATATTATGCTAACTACCTTGATACTTGGAAATATCTAGTTTCCTAGGCTAAGACACATTTTTCTAAGAACAATTACGTTCCCCATGGTTAGATGAGGTAAGAAATTAATACTTTTAGCCATAATATATAATAAAATTTCAAATATATGTTGTAGCACACTTTAAAAAAAGTTAGAATGATCAATACCACTATGAGCTAGGAAAAAACACATGGAATCATAATTATTGGAAGAAATAATAATGGAGTAGTGTATGTACCACATATGAAATAAAGTGTTTAGAGAGAAGGAATTGATATACCATTGTAAAATGAATCTAAAACATAGGTGTATGATGGATTAAAGGAGAGAGTAAACATGGGTCTGGATAGTAATCTTGTACATGTAGCATACATCACACTCAATAGAGTGTGTTTATAAGGTTGTTATTGTTGGACATTGGATAAACCAACGCTCCCAGTGTGTTTCACGACATGTGCTTAACCGCCTCTTGTGGATCTGTTAACTCCGGTGATGCATCTATTTACTAACACCTGCAGGTTTTGGTGTAACAAATATCGTGATTCAACTAAGTGGTATAAGAGCCAAAGGTATTGAGTTCGAATCACACCCGGATCATGCTAGGGGATATTGTTAGACATTAGATAAAACAACGCTCCCCATGTGTTTTGTGACATGTGTTTAACCGCCTCTCATGGATTCGTTAAATCTGGCAATGCATATGTTTAATAACACCTGCGGTTTTTGGTGCAACAAAAATCATGATTCCAATGGTTACCCTAAATAGGTAACACTGACAATATTAAGTGTATGGAAGGTTTGACCAATGCTTCACAAGAATCCCACTTTGTGTGATTACTAAGATTAAGAAGAGTTAACCAACACTTCCCCTATCTCCCATGAAGAATGAATACTAGGGTGGAGGAGGATAAACCTACCCTTTACTAGGATACCTAATAAGGAGAGAATTATGCTTAAACAAATCTTTCCCAACTCTTCCATAGATTCTCCTTTGGCGAGTATACTAAATTGTAAATATATTCAATTATTCATTCCATAGGTTCATATTTGATGAGAATGTTAAGTTGGAGAAGGATGGATTGACCATCTACAAGATTTAAATCAATAAATAAATTGAAAATTTCATGGGCTTCCCATTAAATTAAATATTATGCTTGAGGAAGGGTCAATGACGCTTTCCTAGTAGGCTTTCCCTTAACTAGAATAAAAATCTAAATGGAGGTTTTTCCAACCATTCTCCTAGATACACCTATGTGAGAATACTAAGTTTGAGAAAGGTTAGTTGTGCTCTTGAGAAAGAGAATTTGGGTTTAACTAATGAAAGGTTTATGTGAATATTATGATAAAGGATGGGTTAGTGAACCTTTCCCCAGGGCTCCCCCTCGTAAATAATATTAAGTTGGAGGAAGGTTTTATTGATCCTTCCTTAGGATGCCCTCAAAGATAAATATAATGTAGATAAAGGGTCATCCAACCCTTCCCTAGAATCCTCCTCAATAATAATACTATGCTCAAGGAAGGGTTAATAAAACCTTCCTTAGGGTATTCATTAATGTGAATACTATATTAGTTTAAGGGTTATCCATCCTTTAAATAGACTCCCATTGGTAAGAAATATACTCTAGAGGAAGGATTAGTAAATCCTTCTCTTTTCTTCCCTTAATAAGACAGAAAATATGGTAGAAGGATTAATTAAAATTTTTGGGATCTCCATCAACAATAATACTACTCTTGATGAAGGTTTGACTGACAACAAATTGGAATCCCCATTGTTGAAAATACTATATCTTATGAAGGGAATATATCTTATGAAGGGACAATTGGTAAATCCAAGGTTCCCCCTAAATGCGAATACTATACACAAGGAAGGGTCAACCAACCCTTCCATGGCCTCACCCTGGACATGAATACTAATATAGAGAAGGTATTTTCCAATTCTTCATTGATATCACCCTAAAAAACAGTATTAGGATAGAGGAATGTTTTATTGCCACTTCCCTAGACTAGAATAAAATGCTCAAACAATTGGTAACTAACCATTTAAAAAAATTCCCTTTGACAAGAGTATTATTCTAATGGAAGGGTCAACTAATTCTTCTTGGGAACCCTCCTCCATGAATATATTATGCTAAGGAAGGATCATTTTAAGTATCCATCAAAGAGAATACTAATTTGGAGGAAGGGTCAACCATCCCTTCTTCGGTCACCCCTTCAATAAGAATACTATGTTGGAAGAAGGGTTAGTTGACACTCCCCTATGATTTCCATCAACATGAAAAATATAGTTGAGGAAGGTTTAGTTAAGCCTTTATCAAGATCTTATTTGAAAATAATACTATGTTGAAGGAAGTTCCAACCAATATTTCATGTTGTCCCGTTTATTTAAAAACTAATTTATAAGAAAGGTTGATTGACTGTTCCCTAGGCTTATCCTTAAACATAATACAAACTTATTGGAGGATGGATTTGTTTACCCTTCACTAGGTTACCCAATCGAAAACCTAATCTAGAGGAAGAGTGGATTGATCCTTAATTTGGATTTCCTTCTATAATAATACTTATATTATTGCTACCCAATATTGTAAGAAGCTTCAGTAAGGGCACAACGTCGGACAGGTTTCTGACTGCTGGCGCATCGATAAAATCCTTCATAAAATCAAAGCTTGTATCGTGGAGGAAAGAGGGGTTTCTTTCACGAAAATCAGGAGGGATGTTAATAAGTTGGAGGATTTCCTTGCCAACCAAGGGGTCAAGACCTTGAAAAGACTCATTTCTCAGGCTTGGAACTCAATTGATTCTCCAATGGTAAAAATTGCTTGCACCAACATTAACAAAAATGATCTTCAAAGGGCCTTGGTCTTGTCAGTACCACCTTCACCTATCAATCATGATGACCTGGTACACTGCATTCCTTCTCATGATTGATCGATTTGGTGACTTTCCCTTGGTTTTCTCACCCCGGTACATCTCCACACAAGGCCATTACTCCAGGCTGACTTCCAACACCCTTGCCTGCATGTGATATAGCTGTTCCTACATTCCCCCTTCTCCTCGGCTAGTCACCTTAAATCCCCCTCACTTAGCCTTCATCCCTCATTTCTCACCACTATTGGGCTCTCCTCTCTCCTCGCGCTATAGTTATAGCTTCTTGCTCCTGTCACCACCCTCCATTTCTCTGTGCAAGCAGCCTCCCATGGCCCCCCGTCGTTGCCACCCTCCTCCCCAGCCATGTCGAGGTCACCATTCTTACTGGGAGAATCCTTCCCGTCATCCGGTCACAAGGGCGGAGACCTCTGCTCATAACGCTGCTCGCATCTTCACGTAGAGCACTCCGGAGTCGGTGCAGGATTTTTTGTCTGGCTTGGAGGCGAAGGCCTTCGCCCGTCGCAGGTCCACCCCCTCGGAAATGGTGGATAACGCCTTTTGATGGATTCCTAACCCCACTCTCACAAGGAGCTGAGAAAATATGTACAGTCGTGCCATTGATCTGCACTGGCACACCAAAACTTTGCTGGAAATTGTGATCTAGGAGCAAAGTAACATTAGCAAAAAGCTGGCAAAAAAAATTAGATGCGCTGTCTGAAAAATTCGAAGCTTATGTGAGGGCGGTTCACCGCCTCCACTTCATCGATAGCTCCTCCCCTCACTACGATTTGTTGAAATGCAGCTCAGTCAAGCAGCACCAGCAGAAGCCCAGAATCAAGGAAGAAGCTCAAGCAAAGGTTAACCCGTAGGTGGCTTGTCCGTCCCATCGCGATCTCCTCGACCTGGAGGAAGGAACCCCAGATCGCCTGATCAACATGGAGGATTATCTCAATGACGAAGAGGACATGCAACTCCCCTCGAGTCCCTAAATTTCTCAGCTTCTCTTGGTTTTTTATGTTTCTTTCTGTATGAGGCTTACTCAGCTCTCGAGATCAAAAGATATTTTTTCTAGTTCCATGAATGCTTCGGTCTATTCTGTTATACCATTTTTTATATCTCCCCCACTTAGTAATTCTCCCTTGTATCCCCCTCCCTGAGTGTGGGCTTGACACAACGGTCTTGTTTGACTCTGGTCTCCAGCTTCTGAGGCTGTTCTATATACTGTGTTTTTATACTTAATGTGAATAGAACTTCCCAATTTACAAAAAAAAATACTTATATTCTTGAATAAGGATTATTTGACCCTTTCCTAGGTCACCTAATAATGAAAATATTATACTCATGTAAGGGTAAATAAACCCTTTTTCAAGCTCAATCTTAATGAGGATACTATGTTTGAGAAAGGATCGACTATCCCTTAAATGGGTTCCCCTTTGATAAGAATATTGTGCTAGATAAAGGGTTTATTGACACTTCAATGGGTTCTCCTTAATAAAAATACTATGCTTGAGGAAAGGATAGTAAACCCTTTCCAGGTTCCCCTCCATGAGAATATTATTTTGAATAAAGGGTCAACTAATCCTTTCTTGGGAACTCTCTTGATGAGAATCCTATATTGGAGGAAAGGTTGAAAAACCTTCCTTTGGTTCATCCTTGACAAGAATACTATACTAGATAAGGGTTCAACCAACCCTTCCCAAATATTCCCTCAATGGAAAATCTATTATATAGGAAGTGTTAGTCAACCCTTACCCAAGCTCCTCTTGATATAAAAAATATTATAGAGGATGGTTTAGTTTACCTTTATCATTTGTTGAAATAATTTTATCCTTCCCCCCACTATCACTCAACATGAAAACCATGCTCAAGGAGGGGTAAATTAACTTTTCCCTACGTCCCCCTATGACAAGAATTCTAATTTGGGGGAAGATTAAAATTTCCCTTCACTAATATTTCCCCTAATGGGAATACATTCTAGAAAAATGTACAGTAGAACATTTCCTATGTTCCCCTCAAGAAAAGTATTATGTTAGAGGAAGGGTCAACCAACCCTTCCCTAGGATTGACTCATCAATAATACTATGCTTAAGGAAGGGCTGATTGACCTTTCCTTGGGATCCCCCTTAAAGAGAATTCTAGGATAAATGAAGGCTTACTATCCCTTCCCCTTTCTTGCCGTTGATGGGAATAGTACACTAGATGAAGGGTTAGCCTACCCTTCTTTGGACTCCCATTGAATAAGATATTATGATGGAGTAAGAGTTAGTTAACCCCCCCTCATTCTCTCCTCCATAAGAATTATATTCTTAAGGTTAGTGGACCATTCCCTAAGCTCCCCGTTGTAAAGAATTATATCCTAGAGTAAGGGGCGAATGACCCTTTTGTTGGATTTCCCTTTATGGAAATATTGTGTTGGAGGAAGGTTTATATAGCCATTGACTCTCCATTGATGATAATTTATAATCTAGAGGAAGGGCCAATTGACCCTTCCCCTATTTTTCCCTCAATGGGAGTACTATGCTTGAGGAAGGGTTCATTGACCCTTCCCCTAGCTCACCCCAAATGAGAATATTATTCTAGACGAATGGTCATTCGGCCCTTCCTTGGGACCCCCTTGAATAAAACACTATGATGGAGGAAGGGTCAACTAACCCTTTCCCAACCTCATCTCCACAAAATTTATATACTTGAGAAAGTATTGATTGACCCCTCCCTAATCTACCCCTCAATTTTAATTTTATGTGAGAGAAAGGGTTGGTTGATACTTCCCTTGGCTCATCCTTAATGATAATAATATGATAAATGAATTATTTTTTGACCCTTTCATAGGATCATTTGATGGGAATACTGTGTTGGAGGAAGGGTTGGTTGACCCTTACTTTTTCTTCACTTTTACAAGAATTTATATTCTAGAGGGAGGGTCAACCAAACTTTCCTTTAACTTTCCCTCAATGGGAATATTATGCCTCAATAAGGGTTAAATCAACCTTCCCTATGCTTCCCCTCAATGAGAAATATACATGGTAATAAGGGTTAGTGGACCCTTCCCCTAGCTCACCCTTAACTAGAATACTAAGTTAGAGGATATGTGCATCAACCATTTCTTTCCCCCACTCAACAGAAATATTATGCTAAGGAAAGGGTCATCTAACCCTTCCTCAATATCCAGTCGCAAAGAATATTATGTTGTAGGAAGGTTCAACCAACCCTTATCTAAGCTCTCTCTCAATGGTATTTCTATGATAGAGGATGGGTTAAGAAATCCTTCACTTAGCTCTCACTTGATATGAATACTGTTCTCAAGGAAGGGTTAATGACACTTCTGACTTTACTAAGGATTGAGCCTAATGTTAAGACTGTCACTATATAAGTGATAAATATAGTCATTAATAGAACAAATAGAATAAATATAATTACTAATTAATCAAATAGTAATTATGTAAATTAGTGATTAAGTTAGCTGAAAAAGCATGTCTAAAAGACATACCTGTTCATGAAAGGTCACATGTGTAGGTATAAAAACAGGACCTCATTGTAATCATTCAATTGTCTTATATCTTATTCATATCATATCAATAAATAATTATTATTATTAATATCTCTTGTGTATTTTTATAATTAAAGCCTTTTCTGCTATTAAAGTCAACAAATCTACAAGTCTTGCTGCTATCAACACCAAATCTACGGTTTACATTTGCCTACGGTAGTATCGAAACCATATCGGATCCATGCCTACATCGCAGGACAAAGTTGAAGCAATGGCACATAATATCGTCTTACAAGCTTATGACGTAGTATACAAGCTGGTATTGAACATTGTTTACCATACAATGTACCATTACGTGAACGTGAAAGTAGAAGACTAAAAAAATTCTAGAAAAATTCAACAATTAGAATTCATGTACGAGAGATTCTGACACGTTTTAAAAAAAATGTTGCACATTTAAAAAAAAAATTCACATACATGTTAAAAAAATTTCTACAGTAATCCATAATAGAGAAGAAAATCATGAGAAACAGAAAGATGAAAAATGTTGTAATAATGAGAAGGCAGTTAGTTATGCTAAAAGGAAATCAAGTAAAACATTCATGGAAAAGTCAACTAAATACATTCCCCCACCAATGCGTAATAAAGGAAAAAAGGAAGAGAAATGTTGGAAGTGTGGAGATAAATATTTCGCAGGACATAAATTTGCCTTTTATATAAGAAATGAAATTGCCACGGTTCAAATAAAAGAAAAAGATATTGAAAAAAATATTTATGATGATGAAATAAGAACTCGTGAGAGTACATGGATGAAACTGAAAATCAAAATGAATTAAGAAAAGGTCGCAGAAGCAGCAAAAGCTAGTCACCGGCAAGCTCTAGATTGAGATCTCGTAGCCGTTCTCCAAGGCATGGCGGGGGCTTGAACAAGTCACCTAGGATAGGAGATAGCAAGAATAGTTATGAAAAAACCAAAGCAAAATGTTTGCACTTTGCCAAAGGTGTGTGTCACAAAGGGTCTTCTTGTGAGTTTCTTCATCAGAAGGCCATTGTTAATAATATTGTAGATTATTCTGATGAAGAAAGTGAAAAGAGCAAACAGGAAAAAGAGATGGAACAAGATTTACCAGGGTCTCTTGGTGGTTTTGAACGCTCAGTTGTAGTAGATGGCAAGCTCAAGAGTACTTCTCCTGGTGGGCATTCAGGTGGGCATGACAACCCTAGTGAAATAGAGGAAAACAGCCAGGGGGAAACCAAAAGTGATGATTCTTCTGGGAAAGACAAGAAATCACGTGATAATGGGATCAAGATCTTAGCTAACGCAGATGGAGTTAAGCTTGTAAAAATGCTAGAAAGTAGAAGGTTGACACCGGAGTCAAAGCCTTCATTTTCAAACATCATTGGTGTAGCAAATACAACCGGCCATGTTCTTGGTGCAACAGAAAATTCAGAAAGAATTCCATCGGCAATATTGACGGGTAATGTTTCTAGCACTTGATGGTCAATGTCAAGCAGAGGAGAGCTTCAAGATGAGAATGCCAGTGATTTTGAACCAGACGAGGCTGATGCAGACCTTGTTCCAGGTCTTGTGGAGAAGGTTGCATTGCCAATTTTGCATCATGAAGTTGCACATTGCTGGGATAGGTTAAGTACGAAAGGGACCAAAAATGCAGTTTCTGCAGTACAAGTAATTCTGACCTACATTCCTCCATCAAATGGTAGCTGACAAAAATTGTTGGTAGTTCGTATCTGCGCTTGGTTGAAGCGATTCTTGAACCTGATGCCAAATTAGACATTCACATTTATGAATGTTGTATCTCGGGCAGCCTGGTCACGCATATAAATTGGGTATTTCTGTTATTCTGCTAAAGCCCCTACGACCACAAGCAAGCATGGAGCTCACCATTTTGAACTGAAAAATGAGGAGGAGAGGAGTTTAAGAATGGCCAGCCTTTTGGGATTTAGATGTAATGTGCATCCAGCTAAAATGGGCAACAAATTAGAAACGTTGTCACGCTCGGCCCTTATCTCTGAATTGGTTTCCAAAGGTGTAATGACATATGTTCTCTTTACACTCACGGAGTGGTATCGACAGCTGTGATAGAGGACTTAGGCACTCTGGGTACTGTTCCTGCATACAAACGTTTCCACCGCCATTCTGAAATTAGTGATGGAGTATTCCACGTGCCATTTACCATGGACAGTGCAGACCAAAAGGATTTATGATTTGCGGGTGTTTGAATTAAACAACACGGTGTTTAAATTAGACAGCATCATGTTTGAATTAAACGACACAGTGTTTAAATTAAACGGCACAGTGTTACGTTATACGGTGGATAGTGTTTACGTTATAATAATCGCATATCATTTATTATATGTTTCACTTCTAAATACTACCTAGGCTGGTGCGATACATGTAATATATACAGTTATCGGATATCAAGTCACAACCGACAACACCAACGTTCGTTCACCTGAGCATTTCTTGCCATATCTCCTAACCGTCACACCTCGACAGTCTTGTGCCCTTGCCTTCTTATGCATTGCATCTAACCCTATGACAACCTTGTCACTGTGTATGCCTTTTGGCACCGTAAAAAAGGGTTTGTCCCCGATACGACGTGTTCCCCGGTGATAGTCAAATATATATATATACAAATTCTATTCGTTATATTATTTAATTAATTAAATTCAATTCAAAAACAAAAACAAAAAATATATTAATATCTATATTAAAATAAATATATATATATATATATATAGAAGTACAACGGAGGCAGTGGAACGATTACGTTTGATTGGGGGCATGATTATTACCCGAGTCGATACGAAAAATCTCTATTTAAATGACAGTAGGGGAGTCCTGGACTATGTTATCAACAGGCCGCTATTTTCAACTCCATTACCAAACGGAGAACAAGATATGACAAACCACAAAAACCTTGCAAGCGCAAATCTAAAAGACTGGTATTATGCTCCACCTGTACTGGTGAAGCTCCTCTAGGCGATTCAAGATTTTGCAGGTTGGGCAAATTGCCTTTTCCGATTTTATGGTACTTATCCAACGATTCAGCATATTCATAACAAGTGGATGAGAAGGTCTGGATGGGTTTATGTGGAAAGGAATTCAACTGGAGAGCCAGTCAAAGAAGGACTGCTGGTATGGGATTATTAGAAATTTTCTGAATAGGATAACCATTCTAAATTCAAGCACAAGCAACTGTCAAAGAATACTCTCTGTTCAGCGCCATATCTACCATTGAGATCAATGGGATTAACTGTTAGAATCATGATAAACAATTGACATGATTTTGCTCCATGCCACGAAATTATATATATATTAAAAAAAAAAAAAACCGTAACAAGAACATGGAGTTCAAAGAGGATGTATTAGAGAGAATTCTACAGGGAAGATACCATTGAATAACATGCCTGCGTGAATAATCCCAAGTAAAGGAAATTGTCGAAAAGTTAAACTTTGAGGACAAAGCACCGAAAGAAAGGAGGCAATGTTATGGAACTAATTCATAACTAATGTAATAAATATAGTCATTAATAGAATAAATAGAATAAATATAATTACTAATTAATCAAATAGCAATTATGTTAAGTAGTCATTGAGTTAGTTGAAAAGGCATGTCTAAAAGACATGCATGTTCATGAAAGGTCACCTGCATAGGTATAAAAGCAGGACCTCATTGTAACTTTCAAATCATCTTATGTGTTATATCATATCAATAAATATTTATTATTATAAATACCTCTTGCGTATTTTTATAATTAAAGCCATTTTTGCTATTAAGCCAACAAATCTACAAGTCTTGCTGCTACAGAAACCAACTTTACGAATTCCGCTGCGACATCATATCTATCTTGATTTATGTAAAAATATGCATGTTTTAATGTATTCTACAACTAATTTGGTATTTGGGATGTTTGTTTTGAATATAAATGCAAACAAAATATATATATATATATCAATCCCTCCTTCAACTATCTTTAATGATAATACCATGATAAGGAAGAGTCGGATGTATAGAAAATAGGCGGAATAAATCACTTATTCACTGAAGATTAACCCGGTCATATATCAATTTCGAATTGCATACATAACACATAACCTTCTTCTACAATTAATTGTCACATGCGGAAATAACAGAAGCAATCTCACATCAATTCAATCACACATTAACTCGGTATGTATGGGGAAAGCCTATAGCTGAAAACCCCGCAGCTATTGTGTATATTATAATGGAGAAATCAAGTAACCAAACAAGTACAATACTCCTCACAAGTACTCAGTACTCTCTCATGAAGTTACTCACGATCTAGCTTGGTTTTGAACAAGTCTCGGGTTCAAAACACACCACTAACTGCCTTGCCTCTATTGCGCAATCATGGCCTGTATATGAAGAGGTTCAAGGTTCGAATCCCCTTGCCTTGACTGCGCAATTGTCATGGACAATTCCTCCAAGTGTAATGCAAATCTCATGCAAAACTAATCCTCCAACTGATAGCTTTACTCACCCTTTCATCTACCTCTTCCATTGGTCTCCACTGAACTGATCATGCACTGTAGTGAACTGAAGTGTTCTTGAGTTGACTAATGAGTTAATATTTAGTGAATTAAATATTATTTAATTCACTCCACTCATATCTAGTTGATTAGCTAGTTAACTAATCCCAACTAGTTCAACTAAAACAAACAAAACACAACTCCACTATCTGTCCCGTTAACTCCTCCAAAACTTCTGCCACTGAAGTCTAACTGAAGTAAACCATGCAAGATGCCATCAAACCCTAGGAACCACGTGATTCCTTGTGTCAGTTGCATGAGCCACCTCCATGACTCAAACTGAAGTGCGCCAAGAGAGTAAACTGCTGTTTATAGTCAGAATATTATTAAGGGTAAATAATATTTGACTTCCATATTTTTAGGAGATCAGTCTAAAAATAGCCTGGGTCCTAAAAATTAGGGTCTCATCTATTTTTACCGACATGTCGCATACTCCAAGAATCTCCAAGTAGAATTCCCAAATTATGCTCCGTATGTCTAAAAATAGACATAGTCTAAAAATAGACTTTGCGCCGGAATTTGCCTGCGGGCCCACTTAGTGAAGGCGACTTCATTTCACTAAGCTCCATCATCTTGCTGCATTCTCAACACTCCCTCTCAGCAAGATATGGATTATCTGCAATCCCTATCCTGCCTCTGTGGAATTCGAACTTGCTCCTGGTGAGCGCCTTCGTCGGGATGTCGGCATCCTGATCCTCCGTGGGAACATATGAAAGCATCATGATCCTCCGCTGAACACAATCTCTGATGTGATGGTACCTGATGTCGATATGTTTGGACCTATCATGAAAAACTGGATTAGCGGAGAGCTTGATGCAGCTCTGGTTATCACAGTAGATCACTGTAGGCTCCAAATGCAACCTGAACAAACCTGCGAGGATCTTCCTCATCCAAATAGCCTCACATGCGGCCAAACTTGCTGCCATGTACTCGGCCTCTGCTGAACTGAGTGCCACGGATCTCTGCTTCCTGCTGTACCAGGAAACTGCTGTCGACCCAATGCCCAACTCCTCTGATGCTCTTCGTGCGGTGGGCTCCACCGCCCAATGCGCATCGGTGAAACCGGAAAAGTTTCACTCCATCACCCTGTCTGTGCCATGAACCATATCCGTGTGCCTGCGATGGCTGTCACATTGCTTACCGCCTTCCAAAAGAGCTTGGTAGGCTTAACCATAGCTTGCGACAGCTGGTTAACTGCATAGCATATATCGGGTCAAGTATTGACCAGATACATCAACGACCCCACCAACTGTCGATAGACAGTGGCATCCACTACCTCCTCCGAAGTAGCATCTCCCTTCCTCCATCCTCCAGGAAGAGGGGTATCAACAGGCTTGCAGCCCTGCATGTTGAACCTCTCCAGAATCTCCCGGGCATACTTGCCCTGAGAAACAAACAGTCCTCCACTGCGCTGCCAAATCTCCAATCCCAGGAAATAATGAAGGATGCCCAGGTCCTTCATCTCAAACTCTCGTGCAAGATCCTCCTTGCATGAAAGTATCAGCTGCTCATCGCCAGTCAAAATCAGATCATCTACATACAGTACGATGATCAACAGCTTCCCCTCCACCACAATCTGGTACAGGTTTGGATCCGCCTCACTCTTGGAGAATCCAAGCCGGGTGAAGTAGCTGTCTATCCGAGTGTACCAAGCACGAGGTGCTTGCTTCAGCCCGTACAGTGCTCTCTTGAGTCGGCACACATGCGACTCACTGCTGAAGATCTCAAAACCTTCAGGCTGCTCTATGTACACCTCTTCCTCAATAACTCCATTGAGGAACGCAGTCTTCACATCCATCTGATGAATGTGCCACCCCATATGCGCTGAGAGAGCAAGGATCGTCCGTATGGAAGAGTACCTTGCGACAGGTGCAAAAGTCTCCTCATAGTCAATCCCCTCGATCTGTGAGAAGCCACGGGCGACAAATCTCGCCTTGTACTTCTCCACACTCCCGTCGGCCGCCTGCTTCACCTTGTAGATCCATCGCGAACCTACAACTGATTTCCCAACCGGTCTTGGGACAATCTCCCATGCACTGTTCCTGATGATCGAATCATATTCTTCGATCATGGCATCAACCCATGCGGGTTCCTCCACAGCTTCCTCAAGAGAGGATGGCTCCGTCACAACACATTGACTCACAAGAGCCATGTATCCAGTGTACCGATCCGGTGACTGTCTCTGTCTGCGCTGTGCTGTAGGTGGTCCTACAACCTTCTCTGCATCCCGAGCCAGTCGCTCAGCTTTTGTAGTGCGCATGCGCCCTCTGATGGTTGGCACTGCATGGGTGGTTTCTTCCACCTCCTGAACCTCCTCTTGTGGCTGATCCACATCCGGAAGCTCCTCCTTAGGAACTAACAGCTCCTCATCTGCATGCGAGTGTAGCTCCCTCTCAAGCGAACACTGCATGGCTTTCTCCTCCTGAAATTTTATATCCCGTCGCACAACAGTCTTGCGACTGTCTGGCACATACACTCGATAGTTATGAGGTGTATCAATGTACCCCACAAATATTCCAACTTCAGCAGTTGGATCCAGCTTCCTTCTCGCATCCTTCGTCACATGCATGTAGACAGGAGATCCGAAAATCCGCAAATGGGAAATATCGGGCCTCTTGCCAGAATAAGCCTCCTCTGGTGTACTCATGCCAAGAACCTTGTGAGGACAACGGTTCTGCACATACACTGCTGTATTGCATGCCTCAGCCCACAAGTGAAGGGGTAGGCCCCGATCATGCAACATCGCCCGTGCAGCACCCACGATCGTTCTGTTCTTCCGCTCAGCCACCCCGTTCTGCTGTGGGTTATGGGGTGCAATGAGCTCTCTCCGAATCCCTTCTGCGCTGCAGAACTCCTTGAATTCAGCCGAGATGAATTCACCACCGTTATCACTCCTTAGAGCAATCACCTTCTTCCCCGACTCCTTCTCGACCGGTGCTTTAAACTCACAGAACTTCGTGAATGTATCGCTCTTCTTCTGCATGAAGAAGATCCAACACTTTCAAGAGAAATCATCAACAAAGATCACATAATACTTGTGCTTTGCTGTCGAAGCAACTGAGAAAGGACCACACACGTCTGTGTGAACTCTCTCAAGGATCGTCGTGGCGCGACTATCCTTCTCGTGAAAAGTGGCTTTCACATACTTCCCTAAAGTACACCCCTTGCACTGATCTGACTGCGCAAGGGTGCCCTTAGGAAGTCCAGTAGAAATCTGCTGCAGAATCTTCAAAGCTCCATGGTGAAGATGGCCCAATCTTCTGTGCCATAGTTCGCCCTCATCATCCCGGCTCACCACATCTCCAGCCTTGCATGCCATAGCTGCGCAGTCATCTACCTGCAACTGATAAAGGTTCTGAGTTCGAACCCCTATCTTCCGGGTCTCTCCAGTAGTCTTCCTGCGCAGGAAAGCTTTTCCTTCGCTGAAGACCACATCATAACCCTTATCCTCCAACATCGCTACTGAAATCAGGTTCTTCTTCAATCCAGGTACATGCATGACATCCTTTAAGACAAGGGGTTTACCAGACTCCCTCTGAAAGGATACGGTACCGATACCAGTCGCACTGTATCTACCGTCATCGCCCATCTCGATGTGCATACCCAAATCCTTGTCCTCCAGATCTGAGAACAACTCCCGATCTTCCGTCATATGAAATGACGCACCGCTGTCCAAGAACCACACCGATCCCATCACACTTGAAACCAAGCATGCAATCAGTGAAAAGTCAAGCTCGAACTGTGAAGCCAAAGCTTCTCCATCTGCAGATCTTCCCGCTTGCTTGTTCTTCTTCTTTGGACAATTGGTAGCATAATGTCCGTGATCATGGCAGTGAAAACATTTCACTTTCGCCATATCCTGCTTCTTGCCCTTAGCTCCAGAATGAGAGGTTTTCTTACCCTTCCCTTTCTTAGCTTTGGACACCAAAGCGCAGTTTTCTTCATCGGCTCCCTTTGATGAAGATCCATCTCGAGTAGTCCTCCTTATCTCCTCCTGCATGAGATCCGCCCAAAGGCGCTCCCATCCCGGCAGCTTCTCCCGACCATTGACACTATCTTGATATGAGTGCCAAGCCTTGGGAAGACCAAGGAGAGCCAGGTCGACCATGTCCTCTTCATCGACAGTAACTCCCACACTTCCCAGTTCATCTCTGCATTGAGTGAACTTCGTGAGGTATTTAGCGATACTGTCGCCCTTCTCCATCTTGATGTTCCCGAGCTTGTCTTTGAGCGCCAGCTTCCTTTGGTCACTCTTACTCTGGAATAGATCCGTCAAAGCTTTCCACATTAAATATGGAGTAGCCTTTCCATGCAGGCTGGATACAATATGATCCTTGACGCCCTCCAACGGGATCCTTCGACATTTCGCGATCTTCTTTTGCCATGCATCGACCAAAGCTGCATCAGTGGGCTTTGGGACATCCGCATCCACGAACTCCTTCAGACCATTATCTTCTAGCACTGCTTCCATTCGATCTTTCCATGCAACATAGTTCGAACTGCCTTCAAGAGCATATTCGAGTCGCAAACCATTGAAAGAAGACATCTTTCAACACCGGCACCAAGAAGAACAGCCTTCTGCAAAATTCGAATTCCAAACTCCAAGCTCTATCGCTTCCGATCTATACTTGAAAACAAATTATTTCCAAATCAGAGATTGACTGCAAAGGGCATTCACCGGATCTTTCACCTTACAAAGAAGGATGAATATTCCGGAGGCTACCTGGCCCGCATGCAGACTCTGTCCGAGGAAATAAGTTTGCAATCACCGTAATAGATCTCGACAATTAATCTCGCTCTGATACCATGTAGAAATTAGTTGAATAAATCACTTATTCACTGAAGATTAACCTGGTCATATATCAATTTCGAATTGCATACATAACACATAACCTTCTTCTACAATTAATTGTCACATGCGGAAATAACCGAAGCAATCTCACATCAATTCAATCACACATTAACTCAGTATGTATGGGGAAAGCCTATAGCTGAAAACCCCGCAGCTATTGTGTATATTATAATGGAGAAATCAAGTAACCAAACAAGTACAATACTCCTCACAAGTACTCAGTACTCTCTCATGAAGTTACTCACAATCTGACTCAGTTTTGAACAAGTCTGAGGTTCAAAACTCCCCGCCAATTGCCTTGCCTCTATTGCGCAATCATGGCCTGTATATGAAGAGATCCAAGGTTCGAATCCCCTTGGCTTGACTGCGCAATTGTCATGGACAATTCCTCCAAGTGTAATGCAAATCCCATGCAAAACTAATCCTCCAACCGATAGCTTTACTCACCCTTTCATCTACCTCTTCCACTGGTCTCCACTGAACTGATCATGCACTGTAGTGAACTGAAGTGTTCTTGAGTTGACTAATGAGTTAATATTTAGTGAATTAAATATTATTTAATTCACTCCACTCATATCTAGTTGATTAGCTAGTTAACTAATCCCAACTAGTTCAACTAAAACAAACAGAACACAACTCCATTATCTGTCCCGTTAACTCCTCCAAAACTTCTGCCACTGAAGTCTAACTGAAGCCAACCATGCAAGATGCCATCAAACCCTAGGAACCACGTGATTCCTTGTGTCAGTTGCATGAGTCACCTCCATGACTCAACCTGAAGTGCGCCAAGAGAGTAAACTGCTGTTTATAGTCAAAATATTATTAAGGGTAAATAATATTTGACTTCCATATTTTTAGGAGATCAGTCTAAAAATAGCCTGGGTCCTAAAAAATAGGGTCTCATCTATTTTACCGACATGTCGCATCCATCAAGAATCTCTAAGTAGAATTCCCAAATTATGCTCCGTATGTCTAAAAATAGACATAGTCTAAAAATAGACTTTGCGCCAGAATTTGCCTGCGGGCCCACTTAGTGAAGGCGACTTCATTTCACTAAGCTCCATCATCTTGTTGCATTCTCAACAAGATGACCCTTCTGTAGGCTCCCCATAATGAGAATACTATGCTTGAGCAAGGGTTGGCTAACCCTTCCCTAGGCTTCCCCTCAACTATAATTCTATAATTGATGGAGGGTTGAATGAATTTCCCATAACTCAACCATGATAGGAATATTTTCCTAGAGGAAGGGTTCGTTGACCCTTCCCTAGGCTCCCCTTGACTAAAATACTATGATGGTGGAAGGGTTAGATGACCCTTCCCTAGGATCCCCTCCATGAGAATAATATGCTCAAGGGTTGCTACAGTAATTTTTGTATTGATCTAATATCTAGGATTCCCTTGTAAAAAGGTTGGAAACCCATTGAAAAGTGTAGGTAGATAAAATATCTATCTTTCCTTGAGTTATTTTCTTATACACGGGAGACAATAAAAGGGAGAAAGATAGTACCTTGTATATTAATTTTGAAGTAGATCCAATTATTGTGATCTAATTTGATGCTACCTCTAGATTTGTTTAGGGATTCATATTTTCACATGAAAGATACAAATAATATCTTTATCCAAAATAGACATCTGAAGTGGAAATAATTCAAAGATAATGAACAACAATTCCTAAATCTAAAACTATATTAATTGGTAATAAAAATAATCATGAATTGAAAAGAGGAAAGAATATGGATCTATTTATTTATACATATAAATTTTACTTAAATTAGTCAAAATATACCTAATTTGGTTATTATACATTCATCACCTAGTTCTTGGATCTTCCCTCCTTATCGACATGTATAAGAGATTTATAAAGTGATATGGATCTCATCCTTACATGTTAATAGGTGGATCACTATAGATATGCAAAGTAACCACAAGGAAGGATCACTAACACGGAGTGAAGGAAAAATTCTTCATAAGTGAATATGACACGATCTTAAGACAAAACAAATAAACCCTAACCCAATTTCACTAACACTAGCCTAGCCCCATCTAACTCTGGATCTATCATGTGCCGAGAGGAAACACATCCCTCTAAATGCAAACCTTTCCTCAAATTATTAATCCAAAGTTAATAAATCTAATAATATTAATATTATAATATATTAGTAATAATATTATATTTAATAATAACAATAATAATAATTTTTTAATATTAATATTAGATTTAACAATGTTTTTAACACGTCATGATAAAATTTATAATTAAACTACATCAAATTAATATTTTCAAATATTACAACTTTGACATGGAAATATTTATGTCTTTAAAGATTTTAATATATCTATAGAATATGGTTTTTTATTTTAAAGATTCATTTTACAAATATTTAATTAAAAGAAATATTAAAATATTTTGGAGCAGTATTTTTGATTCTTTGTGTTGAATTATATTGTAGTTTTATTTATTTATATGGTTATTTGAATTTTTGTTTTAATTCAACATTAATTTATTTTATTTTTATTATTATTTTATTGGAGTCGTGACATACTGACATAATGCTTACACATCCGCTCACACTGGGTTGTAGAATGCACCTCTTGTCGTAATAAGGGTGTTATTTTACTAACTCTTTTCTCTCAACCTCATCAAGAACCTTTCATTTATAAGACAAAAGGAGGCTATCCATAGTTGGTAAGCGATATCACGACCTTACAAGTGTATGATTCAATATCTAACTTGATAATTTCATGTGCATGGTTGTTTGATGGTAGCGTGTCACAAAAAAAGCTACACAAAGACCAAAACCAAATAATGTAGTGGAAACAAAAAATTTATTCATGAAGGAATTTGGGACCTCTTGCCCCTTCTTGCCTGCCCAACAATTGCATTACATTCCTATTCATACTTAGAGAAGGAGAGATATAGAATTATCAAGAGATAATTCCTCTCCTAGAATTTTGGAAGACGTTGAGAAAAAACCCTCATAGTTTTTTCCTAAATAAAATATATATTTTTCTTCTTTTTTTCATATTATTTCTAAACTTTTTACATAATATACAAATTATAAAAGCTTCCTAGACTTATAAAATTATATTTTAAAGATGACCGCGAGATGCTCCCGCATGAGATTCCTAGGGTACAAAATTTCATGGGCTATTGTCCATGAGTCTCCATCCTTGCTACATTTTTCATAGATCATATACTTGATTATGTGGTTTCCACTTCTTCTTTCGTCTCACTGTTCTATTACTATATGTAGTATTATAGGATCCCATAACTTGCTTCGCTATCAAGTTACCTTATCTGCAAAATCATTTTAAGATAAATATACTTTGCTATTGATTCCTTGTTTCATTCCACTGTACCTCTCCTTAGGAATTTTCCTCATAAGTTTCCATAACTTATCAACCTAAATATCTAACTTTGTTATTTGCTGGTGCATATCATGGTTGCTCACAACTTGCTTTATTTATTCATATAAAATTTGCATGGTTCATACCATTTCTTCACGATATTCAATGCTCATGATTTCCTCTCTATCATATATTCTATTGTCCTCATATCCTTGATGATATTTTTCAATTATTAAATCATATCTTTGTCCATGCGTAATTGAAACCACCTTAAAAAAATATTGATGTGAGAGATTTATAAAAACTCTTTCTCCACACCATTTATGACAAAAATATAAGACACATAAATTCCTTTTCCAAATAACTAACTTGATGACACATTGCTTAAAAATTTCCTTATACCCGTAGATTATTACAAAATACAACTAGCCACACATATCTTCTTGTTGTTTGTCAAATCCATGAATCTATAAATGTTGTTCCAAATTAAGAACTGATTCTTCAACTATCATGGGTTTACTAGTATAGTCGTTTTCCAGAATTTTACGAAAACTCTCCTCATACTTCAGTAAGGCATATGGTTGCCTAATAATCTCATCACAAGATCCTATTTACTACTTATTTTTCTCAAAATATACGTCTTACTCATTAGTTGAAAATAATTCCTCACCTTCATGTTGTCCTAAGTCTGGAAATTCTTTCCCGACATTGTCTTCCTCCTTAAATATTCATCCTTTAATACTTTCTACATTCATTCATTTTCCTTCTTGTTGGCTATCTTCATTCTTCATAACTTCTCCGGTCCTTTTGAAATATTTTTGTTGGGTGTGTGTTATATTCTTTCCATGACTAGTCGCACATGTGTGGGGGGGAGGGGATTTGTAGGGGGGAGGTAGCCCCCCTACATGGGGTCCGTGCCAACGCCTTGAGAATTTTTTTTGGACCCTATAATAGGTGTGCAGACCTACCTATGGTTTTTTGCATGGGTTTTGCACATGGTTTTGGGCATGATGGTTTTCTACCCATGGTATTTTGTAGATCCGGTCAAGGGAACTATGATTATGTTCTAATCCAGGGTTAATGGATTGGGCTTTATGAATGCTTTGACATGTATATATATGTATTGTCACATTGAAATGAATATACTGAAAAAAAAATTTGGTAGTCCCGATTTTGGGATCCCAGGAAAATCTCTGTGTATATTTGTTTTATGTTCTCACCATTATTTATTTTTTTGTATTAAGAATTCATTTGCAGATAAATTATGTACAGGGTTAAAACCTATAGTTTTGGGCTAAGTTCTCCTTTTCTGCTTCCATTTCATCCCTTGGAGTATGAAAATACACCTTCGCTCTATCTTTTTCTAGTACTTGATGAATTTCTTGGCTCTTGTATTTGTCTTTGTCTCCCTTAGAAAAAAATGCAACCTCTAATTGTCCATGGTCTTGCTGATACACTTCCTTCACTGTGGTAGTTTCTTTTCCATTTATACCATCTTCAATACTTGTAAAAACATACTCAAATAAACAATTATTTTTCAAAACTAGATACTTCACTATCTCATTTGATAAGTCAAACATCTCTTCCATGTGATACTTTGATAATTCCATGATATTATCATCATCATCTCCTAAGATCAACCCTTGTTCAAGTTCACAAATTTGTACTACTTCTTCATTTTCAAAAGACTTCTGCTCATACTCAGCTTCCTTGAGTTTCTTCTCCCTTTTTAGCAAGATATTTATTCTATGTCTTAGTTTATTTACGTGTAATTTCTTAATAGGCCATTTGATCTTCTTCTTCAAATTTCATCCATTTCTCCGATCTTCTTCCATTTATTGTAGCAAAATTGTTATTACATTGAACTTCTCTTTTAGCCTGAGCATTTATCTATCAAATTCCTCATCACTCATGTTCCTTTTTATGTCATTCGCTTTGACATCTTCCTTTCCTTTGTTGTGGCTTGCACCTGAACCTTTGTAATGATCATCACTAGTCTTATTTTTCTTCCCTTTGTGATCTTCTTCTTTCGAGTGTGAGCTACAATAAAGCCTTTGTAATAGCAATCCTTATCCATTAAATTGTTAAACTATACCTCTCTAATATTCTGCCTTAGCTCAACCTTTTGGTAATCCTGCAGTTCTCTCCTTTAAAAATTTTAAGCACTCCTTTATCTTCTAGGATTTTGTACCTACCCACACTCTTGAGAACTTCTTTTGTCCTCTTATTTTCCAATCTCAATTGTAATTTGTTAAGATTCTTTTCCACGATCTTCTTTCACCCGAGAACATCACTGGTTATTTGTTACAACTCTCTTAGCTACAATAATTTCCACCATGCCTTCTTCCCATTGTACTAAATATATGTCATATAGGAACACACATCCTTTCTTATCCACACGATATCATATCTACTTTAATATATTGTCCTGTTATGCTACCAAAACGGTCACAAAGTGCCAAAATGGAAGCTACACACGAACCAAAACCAAATGATGTAGCGAGAAAGAAAAAAGAAAATTTTCATGAAGGAATTTGGCACCTTTTCCCCTTCTTGATTTCCAAATAATTACATTAATTTACAATTTATAGTTAGAGAAGGAGAGATCTAGAATTATCAAGAGATAATTACTCTCTTAGAATTTTGGAAGAAGTTGAGAAAAAATCCTCATAACCATTGCCTAAATAAAATATATTTTTGCCTTTTGTCTTTTTCCTTTTTATTTTATGATTCTTCTTCTTCTTCATAAAGTTTCTATACTTTTTACATAATCTACAAATTTTAGAGACTTCCTAGAATTGGAAAATTTCATTTTGAAGATACCCATGAGATGCTCCTGTATCATTGTTAGAGCCACTTTTGAGAATATTTTTGTAAATAAAGTTATTGTAAACGATAAATTAGGCTAGAAAAAATGATTTTAAATGGAATAAATATCGATAATGGCTCAACTCCACTCAAATAACTTAGAAGATTAATTTTGAGTGTGATAGTTTTCCTCATAAATATTTTTGTAATGCTATTTGTCTTATGGGTAGACATAAAAAAAAATTAATTACTTTGATTTGTAAACTATATCCACCAAAACCATGGTAGAATCACGTTGTCATGTTGTAATATGTAATTCAACAACTAGCACAACCACATTAGAAAATGTGGTTGATATACATTGATCGACATAATTTTCCCCTTGTTACAGACTTATTTATCCATGGGATGCCATTTGCTATTTAATAATTTGCATGGTAATATCACAATTGTATTAGGTAAACGTAAAAGGTAAACATGGATTTATAGATGAAAGGTAGTTAATATTTTAAATTCCATTCGTTGATGTAGAGGAGACGATGAAAATATGATGGAAATTTTCATTTATGACCATAAGATAAAAAATCGTATTAAAGAAAGATTAATATGCCAACGTTCCATGGATGGGATGCTTATCACCATAATACAATCCATAGTTATTACCTATGGATTTAATGCAAATCCATAAAATCCATGAATCTATAAAAGTTGTTCCAAATTAAGAATTGATTCTACAATCATTATGGTTTTACTAGTATAACTATTTTCCAAAATTTTACGACAACTCTCCTCATACTTTAGTAAGTCATATGGCTGCCTCATAATCTCATCACAATATCCTATTTACTACTTATTTTTTTTAGAATGTATGTCCTACTCATTAGTTGCAAATTATTCCTCCCCTTCATATTGTCCTAATTTTGGAACTTCTTTCTCGGCCTTGCCTTCCTCCTTGAATTTTCATCCTTTAATCGTTTCTATCTTCATTCATCTTCCTTCTTGTTGGAAATCTTCATTATTCATAACTTCCTCTGGTCCTTATGAAATATTTTGGGTTGAGTTCTCCTTTTCAACTTCCATTTCATCCTTTGGAGTATGAAACTCCTCCTTGGCTCTATCTTTTTCCGGTATTTGATGAATTTATTATCTCTTGTATTTGTCTTTGTCTCTCTTAGAAAAAATTGCGTCCTCTAATTGTCCATGATATTGCTGACCTACTTCCTTCACTTTGGAAGTTTATTTTCCAATTCCACCATCTACAATACTTTTAAAATATATATTCAAACAAATTTTTAATTTGAAAAACTACAGACTTCCCTGTCTCATTCAACAAGTCAAACATATCTTCCATGTGCTACTTTGAGCATTCCATTAGATTATCAACACATTCTCCTAAGATCGACCCTTGTTAAAGTTCACTAATGTGAATTACTTCTTAATTTTCCAAATACTTTTTCTCATACTTAGTTTCTCTAAGTTTCTTCTCCCTTTTTATCAAGACATTTATTCTATGTCCCAATTTATTTACATATAATTGCTTGACATGCCATTTGATTTTGTTCTTCAACTTCCATCCATTTATCTGATTTTCTTTCATTTATTGTAGTTACATGCTTATTACCATGAGCCTCTCTTTCACCTAGAGCATTTCTATATCAAATTCCTCATCACTCATGTTACTCTTTATGTCAGTTTCTTTGACATCTTCCTTTCCTCTATTGTGGCTTGCACCTGAACCTTTGTAATGATCATCACTAGTCATATTTTTCTTCCCTTTATGAGCTTCATCTTCCCACTATGAGCTGAAATCAAGCCTTTGTAGTAACAAGCCTTATCCATTAACTTGTTACCAAATACCTCACGAAGCTTCTTCCTTAGCTCATCCTTTTGGTGTTACTATGGTTCTCTCCTCTATAATATCCTAAAAACTCCTTTCTCTTCTAGGATTCTACACCTACTTCCACTCTTGAGAACTTCTCTTGTCCTCTTCTGGAAATTTTTAAGGTTCAGTTCCATGATCTTCTTTCACCCAAGAACATCATTGGTTATTTGTTACAACTCTCCTAGCTGTAATCATTTCCACCATCCCTTCTTCCACTGCTATGACCTATATGTCATGCAGGAACACACATCCTTTCTTATCCACACAATATATTATCTACTTCAAGATCTTGTATTCCTCTGGTACTAAAATGGTGGAAGAGTGCCACAATGGAAGATACACATGAACCAAAACTAGATAATGTAGCAGAAACATAAATTTTATTCATGACAGAATTTGGAACCTTTTCCCTTCTTGCTTTCCCAACAATTATATTACATTCCTATTTATACTTATAGAATAAGAGATCTAGAATTCTCAAGAGATAATTCCTCTCCTATACTTTCAGAAGAAGTTGAGAAAAAATTCTCATAATCTTTTCCTAAATAAAATATATATTTTCCTTTTTCTTTTTTGCTTCTTCTTCTTCTTCATATTGTTTCTATACTTTTTACATAATCTACAAATTTTAGAGACTTTCTAGAATTATAAAATTGCATTTTGAGGATACCTATGAGATGCTCCTGCATCATTGTTACAACCACTTTTAAGAATATGTTTGTAAATAAATTTATTGTAAAAGGTAAAATAGGCTACCAAAAATATTTTTAAACTACATAGCTATCGATAGTGGCTCAACTCCACTCAAATAACTTAGATGACTAATTTTTAGTGTAACAATTTTCCACATAAATAATTTTGTAATGCTATTTGTCTTAGGAATATACATACCAAAAATTAAATACATTTCTTTATAAAGTATATCCACCAAAACCATGGTAGAATCATGTTGTCATGATGTAGTAAGTAATTCAATAATCAACACAACCACATTAGAAAATGTGGTTGATATACATCGATCAATATCATTTTCCCCTTGTTATAGACTTATTTATCCATAGGATGCTATTTGTTATTTTATAAGTTGCATGGTAATCTCACAATTGTATTAGGTAAATGTGAAAGGTAAACATGGTTTTGTAGATGAAAGGTAGTTAATATTTGAAATTCCATCCGTTGATGTACATGAGATGATGAGAATATGTTGACATATTTAATTTATGACCATAAGATAAAAAAATTTATTAAAAAAAATATTAATATGCCAATGTTCTATGGAGGGGATGCTTATCACCATAATAAAATCCATAGTTATTACCTCTCCTTTCCATTTTGAAATTGGTAAAGGTTGCGATAAACCTACAAGGTGTTGATGTCCAACCTTAAATTTTTGACATTTCATACATCTACCATTATGTTTGGAAACATCTTTCTTAATCCCATGCCAAAAGTGTTTTTTGATGTAGCAATCAAAATTTGGTATCCTAAGTCTCTAAAATATGAAATTTTATGAATTTCATCCATGATGATTCTTATCAATTATGATGAGTTTGGGGTATGCATTCTATTTTTATAACTAAAATATCATCATCATTTCACTCACAATGTTCATATTTATTTTCCACTTTCACTTACCGATCCATTTTTCACTTGAATGTAATTTTGATCTTTAGCAAGGAAATCAATAACCCTCTTCTTCAAATTTTATTTGCAAATGCTAACTACTACCATGTGAAACTTTTTGTTGAGTTTATCAACTTTATTTTATTTTCATTTTATGTGTTTGATTTCAAAATCAAACTTTAAATAAATTCTGATCATCTAACTTGGTTGGCATTAAAATGTGGTTGCTGAAATAAATACTTCAAGCCATTATGATTAGTTTTAAACTCAAATATCTATCCTATTAAATAGTGCTTACACATTTTTAGTGAAACAAGTACCAAACCATGAATAACAAATTTTTTCTCGTGTTTATTTAATTTTATTTATTCATAGCATACTACTCTATTATCTTGCATGAGAACTCTGGCCAGTCCTATAATACATGCATATATTCTCATAGGAAAAACTCTGTTCGGGTCTATAATTTTCATAATTAAGAAAGTTGTGAGATTTTTTTAATGGTTGAAACTTTTTCCACACACATGCTTCCATTCAAGCCTTACCCATTTATTTTTCAAAGAAGTAATTCGTTGTGCAATCTTGGAAAATCCATTTAGGAGTCTTTAGTAATAACCAGTAAGTCCTATGAGAGATCTCATATTTGTGACATTGTTTAGAGTACATTATGGCCTTAACCTTCTTTGTTTCCATATATATTCATTCTTTTGAAATAATTTGACCTAAATAATGAATGTGTTTCCAATAAAATAATTTTTTCTTAGTTTTTCATATAAAATCTTCTCATTTAGTTGAGAAAAATGGTACCAAGGAAGTGTTTCTTAGGTTTATCCTTTTGGCACAGGGTTACACTTAATATCCTTTTGTCTAAGTGACATTATGAGAATATTAATATCAATGGGGGTAAATTATTTCTTATGTGGGGTTGTAACATGTATTTTAAATTATTAAATTTGTTGAAAAATGCAACAAGAAATTCTCAATTTGATTTCTCCTTGATTAAATTGAGAAAATTAGAATTTCCACATCAATAGACAACTTGGATGCAATTAACTTGTGTGAAAAGGATTGTGTCACCTAGTTTACATGGTAAATTTGAGTTGGATGAGTTAGAGTTCAGTTAAGCATGCGTGATTGCTAATTTGTAGCAATCAAAGTTTGTTATCTCAAGTTGTTTTCAGTTAAACTAGTTCCGACTATTGGAGGAACTAGTGGAAGGTTAGTTGTGCAGTGGGACTTCAGTAAAAATCAGTGGTAAACCAATTAATTGAACTATAAACCCAAAATAGCTAGTACATGCATATAATTTGAGTTCCCCAATTGTGGTGGAGATTCCAAGGCAATGTAACATCAGTTGCAGACTAGTCTTGAGTGTGCAAATGTTGCGTGTAGTCAGATGATCAACCTTGGGAATTGCACAAGGAAATAAGGGCTCAAGTCAAGGCATAAATTGACTAAGTTTGGGGTAGAGCTTCTCACTGAGAAGAGAGATAGGTTATTCACTTGTAGGTTGTGCTCAGTTGAGAAAATAAATTGTAATACATCTCTATTCTTCAGATTAATGCAAGCAAGAATTGGGGTTTTTAGAAGATTGTTTTCCCCAGGGAAAATACTGCGTGCATGTGTGTCATTTCTTATTGCACAGCTGAAATTAATTTTCTAACTTGTCAATTAACTTCCATAGAGCAGTAGAGTAGGTTTGTGTCTTGTGTTTTTTTACTAAACTTCATGAGCAGTTACAAAACTACACCATAATTTCTACATGGTATCAGAGCATGATTCACAATAGAATTTATTTTTTGAAGTTGTTTATCAAGAGGATCGAATTTTCAGTTTAGTGCAGCAGGATCTCTTAAGAGTTGAGAATATGATATTCAACATGTTGAAGCTAGAGTATGCCTTGGAAGGCACCTCTAATTTCATCGCATGGAAGGGTCACATAGAGGTGGTATTGGATGACAATGGCTTGCTAGAATACATCAAGAAAAATGTTGCAAAACCATAAGCATCTGATTCCCAAAACCTTTCTCAGTGAAAGAAAGATGTACCTAAGGTGAGGAGAATCATCTTCGAGGGTGTACGAGATCACATTGTCTCAAATATCCATAGGAAATAAATTTTGTTTGTAATGTGGAAAGCATTGACAGAATTGTTCGAGAATAGTAGTGACCATAGGAAGTTGTCACTCAAGGATAAAATTCGAAGTATCAAGATGTAGAAGAATGAAACTGTTCTGCAATATCTGAGAAGGTTCACATAATGTCGTGATGAAATTGGTGAGGTTGGTGTTAATGTTTCTAAATAGGACTTGGAAATCCTAGCCCTTCTAGGCCTTCCTAAGTGCTCGCAAACTATCAAGATTCAATGAATGAGAGGGAGAAAACACAGAATTGGGAACACTTATGGTTTGATTTGGTACAAGAGGAAATACGGCTGAATACCAGAGACAAGACTTCATCCAAGGGCAAGGATGAAGGAAAATTCGCATTGGTTGGAAAAGGAAAGAATGGAAAAGGGAAGAAATCTCAATCCAAACCAAAAGCTAGCCAAGGGGGAAAGAAGAAATTTTTGTCCAAAATTAAATGCTTCCATTGACATGAAGTCGGGCACTATGCCACAAAGTTTCCACACAAAAAGGAAAGAAAGAAGACTTCAAGAGGATAAACAAGTGAAGATTTGGCTTCAAAGTTTTAGCTTGAATTTACCCTTATTGCATGCATGGCCAACATAGTTATGGGGAGCATGTGGTACTTGGAATTAGTGCATCGTTTCACATTACAGGGTGTAGAGAGTTTTTCAATGACTTAGAGGAGAAATAATTGCGGATGAAAATTGAGCTAGGGGATGACGCAAGGTACATCATGATCGGGATTGGTACAATCACCTTCCAAAGGGACTCAGCCTCACGTCTCAGGCTCAAGGATGTCATGTTCATTTTGGGCATAAAGACAAATCTCATCTTTGTTGCAGTTTTGGAAGATCATGGTTATGATGTGATCTTCATCAAAGGAAAGGAATTATTAAGACACATAGACATGGGACAAGTGAAGCAGATCATGGTTCGTGTGAAGAACCTATATAAGCTAGATGTGGAATACTATGTTGCATTAATCACTAAGGCGGAGAAAGTGTAAGGCCATTATGTCTGTGAACTTTGGCACAAAATATTTGGTTATTTTCATCATGGATCCTTGAAGATTATGCAACAAATAACCACTAGCCTCCTCAACTTAGCACATAGCAACATGATGTATGCAAAGGATGTACCTTGGGGAAGTACAAAAAGTCCACATTCCATGATTGGGAAAGAAAAGCACATGCAATCCTAGAAAGGATCCACTTTGATGTCTTTGGACCTTTCTCAACAACCTCCACTACCAGACATAAATATTTTGTTATTTTTATTGATGACTTCTCAAAGAAGTGTTGGATCTGCTTCACGCGGAAGAAAGATGAGAAATTATCCAAGTTCATATAATTCAAGAAACTAGTTGAGAAAGAAACCGACAAGAAGGTGAAGGCTCTCAAGAGCGATAATGGAGGTGATTACATGTCGAATGAATTTAAAAAAATTTGTGCAAAAGAAGGCATTCGATGAGAGTTGACCCCCAGAACCCACAACAAAATGGGGTGGCTGAGAGAAAGAACCATAGAATTGTGGGAGAAACGAGGGAGATCTTACATGACAAAGGCCTAAATCTACATTTGTGGGTTGAGGCATGAAACATAACAGTCTATTTTCATAATCGAAATCCTCATAGGATTCTTGGCATAATTACACTAGAGGAGGATTTCTCAGAGAGAAAGCTGGATGTGTCTCACTTCACGATTTTTGGAGCCTTTGTTTACTTCCATGTCTCCAATAATCAAGGAAGAAGCTTTAGCCGATATTAGAATTTGGGGTATTTATGGGTTACATAGAAACTCCCCACAACTACCATGTGTACTTACAATCCCTCGGAATGGTAGCTGTGCGAATGGATGTAAAGTTTGATGAGGAGAAAGAGATGCGGTGCTCTCTTAAGAGGGAGCTTCAGATCTCATCAGAAGAGGAGCTTTTAGCTCCAAAGGAGGAACCTAAAGTAGTTGTGGAGAAAACAAAAATTGAGGAGCAGAGAGTGGAGACAACCACTCAAGTAGAACCATCTAGAGAAGGAAGAAAAAGGACCAAGGAAGTTGAGAGACTTTTGCATGATGCGAGGGAGAATGTGGGTACTCCTTCAAATAAGTGCATGCATAGAAGGTCACCTAATTGGTACAATGGCTACATGACTCTAATGACTGAGCTTGTAGAGACTGAGCCATCCTCTTTCAGGGAAGCAGTAGATCAACCTATATGGGTTGATGTAGTGGTGTATGAATATGAATCCATTGTAAACAATAGTGTTTGGGAAGTGGTTCCAAGACCAAAAAATAAATCAATAGTGGGTTCAAGATAGATCTTCAAGGTGAAGCAGGAGATAGACGACAACATAGAGAAGTATACGGTCAGATTTGTGACCAAGGGGTACTCTCAAGTTGAGGGAATTAACTATGAGGAGAAATTTGCTCATGTAGTAAGGTAATCATCCATTATATTAATTCTTGCACTGACTGCGTAGGTGGGGTGGAAGGTCTACTAGATGGATGTAAAAACAACGTTCCTTAATGGAGTTATTGAGGAGGAGGTGTACATCGAGAAACCAAAAGGTTTTGAGACATTTGATCGGGAGTCTCATTTGTGTAGACTCAATATTCGAGCATTGTACGGTCTCCCCGTGCTTGGTACACCAGGATTGATAGCTATTTCATTGGTTTGGGCTTCACCAAGCAGATGCAAACCTCTATCATATCTTGGTAGAAGGTAAATTTCTTATTACAATATTATATGTTGATGATTTTATTTTAACAGGTGATGAACAACTGATCAGATCTTGCAAGGAGGACTTTAAAAGAGAGTTTGAATTGAAAGACATGGGTCTCATGCACTACTTCCTCAGGTTGGAATAATTTCAAGGTGATGGGGAACTATTTGTGTCTCAAGGAAAGTATGCAAATGAAATGCTATAGAGGTTCCACATGGAGAGTTGTAAGCCCATGGAGACACCTCTATTGACCAAATAGAGGAAGCAAGATTCCATTTCAGGTGAGGAAGTGGATGCTACCATTTATATGCAAATAGTGGGTTCACTAATGTATCTTTTGAACACACGACCAAATATGTGCTATGAAATCAACCAACTGAGTCAAGCTATGGTTAGGCCTACTAATTTATTTTGGAAGGTAGCTAAGCATGTTTTACGGCACCTCAGAGGCACTACCCAGTTTGGACAATGGTACAGACAAACATAGAGAGTGAAGTTGTATGGCTTCACAGACGCAGATTGGGTAGGAAGTCCATTAACCTGAAAGAGTGCATCAGGTGGAATTTTTAGTGTTGGCTCTGCAGTTGTTTCCTGGTATAGTAGGAAGCAAATATCTTTGGTGCTCAGCTCAGTAGAAGAAAAATACATGACTGCAAGTCAAGAAAAATGTGAGGCGATATGGATGAGAAAGATACTTGTTGGAATATTTGATCAGATGATGAATCCAACTATGATCTAATGTGATAATCAAAGTTGCATCAAGCTCTTTGAGAATTATGTATTTCACGGTCGATCCAAGCATATAGATATCCAATATCACCACTTACGAGACTGTGTGCAGAGGCGGATAATGTTGCTACACTACATTCCGATATAGGAACACGATGCTGACATTTTGAAAAAGGATTTTTCAAGAGGGAAGTTCGAGTTCCACAAGTGTAGGATAGGGGTGGTTGAAAATCCCTTTATTTCCAAGAGAGAGTGTTGAAAATTGTAGCAACAAATTCTGAATTTGATTTTACCTTCATTAAATTGAGAAAATTCAAATTTCCACATAAATAGACAACTTGGATGTATTTAACTTGTGGGACATGGCTTGTGTCACCCATTTTACTTATTAAATTCTAGTTGGAGGAGTTAGAGCTCAATTAAGCATGTGTGATTGCTAATTTGTAGTAATAAAAGTCAATTATCTCAAGTTGTTTTCATTTAAACTAGTTCCAACTGTTGGAGGAACTAGTGGAAGGTCAGTTGTGCAGTGGGACTTTAGTCAAACTCAATGATCATCCAGTTAGCTGATCAATCAACCCATATTACTAGTGCATGTAGATAATTCAATTTCCCTAGATGTTGTGGAGATTCCAAGGCAGTATAACATCAGTTGTAGACCAACATTGAGTGTACAGGTGTTGCATGCAGTCAGATTATCAACCTTGGGAATTGAATAATCCATTTTGGAGAAATTCCTAAATAATAGGGCCCTAATTTCTTAGGAATTGTGCAAGATAATAGGGGCTCAAGCAGAGGCAAAAATTGACTAAGTTTGGGTCAGAGCTTCTCAATGAGCAGAGAGATAGGTTATTCACTTGTAGGTTGTGCTTAGTTGATCAAAGAAATTGTAATACATCTCTATTCATCAGATTAATGCAAGCATGCATTGGGGTTTTTAGCAGATTAATTTCCCCAAGAACAATACTGTGTGCATGTGTTATTTCTTATTGCATGTCTGAATTTTTTGTTCTAAATTTTGAATTAACTTTCGTACAACAGTATAGTAGGTTTGTGTCTTGTAATTTTCATTAAAACTCATGAGCAATTGCAAATCTACACCATAATTTCTACAAAAGTCACGTGTCTAAAAGTGAAGTTATGGGTAAAGTACTAAACTGTTTTTAAAATTTATTTTATGTGAAAAAGTGCACAAAGGTACAAAACATTAAAATTACTAGGAAGTCCTTCTAAAAGAAGTGGGCCACATGTATAAGGGGCCAAGTGGGGCATTGATCCTAGCCATTAATCTAATGTCTTGAGATTAAATCTCAACCACCACATCCTAGCAATAGGGTTTACATATTTTCCTAAGAGACAAAAGGGAGAAAGGAAGTTTTATTCTCATTATCATTTTTGTTCTCAAATAAGAGAGGAGAACGAGGAGGGTTTCTTAAAGGAGCTCAATTTGGAAGGATGCCAAAGGAGAGTAGCTCGAGAATGCATGCCGAGAGAGGCTAGAAACCCAAAAGGAAAGATGAGAATGAATGAGAGAGAAAATATAGGAGCTCAAGTCAGCCAGGAGTGAAAGAGGATGGATTTTTAGCAGAGAAAACAATCTACAACACAGGACATTGGCACAAATTTCTAAAAAATTGTATCCGTTGTTAGATGGAGTTTGTTGTGGTAAGAAGCCCATATTTCTTGTTGTAAATTTCGTTATGTGTGAGATTTTATGCAAGATGAGTTTTGAGATGAGGGTTAGGCCGAGTTCTGGTCTTAACCACTGAAGAAAATCACACCAAAATTTTTAGGGAACAGACCCAGAAATTGGCCGAAATTTTTAGGGAGCACAAAAGTTCATTGAGGGATGAGTTAGAGACAAACTTAAAGCTAAGGTTTATCTCTACTCAGGAGAAAAGTTGATTTTTTATTGTTTGGGTGAGTGTTGGGCATCGAATATGACCATTTTTTCCATCATACAAAACCATTATTCATAACCTAAATTCTGACACTTTTACACTCATTTCACAGCATAATTCCATCACTTGTCGCTGATTCATATCTTACGCCTCGTGGTTGATTATCATTAGTTTTATTAGATTTTCTATGGTTAGAGATTATTTATTCATGATTTTATAATGACGATTTTTCTAAGTTCATTTGTCGTAGGGTTTCATTGCTAAAATTCTCCACAAGTCAATTAAACTAGTTGTTGCATTTAGAGTACAAAAATATCCAATTTGGAGCTTCGAGATCTCGGCACACTTCCGAGGAAAATAAAGGAAGGTTATTATCCAAAATGATGTTCTAACACCTTCCCATGAGTTGGATTGCACCCAGGTCGCACATGTTGGTCTCTAGAATAAAATCAACAATTCTGCTCAAAATCCGCACAATTTTCAAACTGCCAAGTTTGACCTTGATTTGCGTGCAACTGGAGGTGAATCTAGAGAATATGAGAAAATGGGTTTAATACCAATATAAAATATTATCTATAACCAAATAATTTTCTCAATATTATCTTTGGTTCAAAAGTTACACATGGTTATTTAAGGCAGTTTCATGAAAAAAACATTGTTTTTCTAGAATTCTAGAATCTTGCAAAAAGAGTCAAACAACCAACTTTGGGAACGATTTACGAGGATATAGAATTGAATGAGTCAATTTAAAGAGAGGTTTTTGATGCAAATATAATAAATTAGGTTCCCTCCAAACCGGTTTCCAAAATTCTCCATGGTTAGGGAGATATGCCAATATCTTTGAGGCCAATTTGTTAAAAAAATGCAATTTCCTAGAATTAAGGAAAATGACTGATTCACTTTGTAAATCATATAAATGGCTTAGCCATGGCCTATATTGTCAGTTCTTGGAGAGGGGGAAGACAAGGTGTGAACAAGAGACAAAGGATTGATGTGATTAAGTTTTACCTTAAACAAAATTGAAGGAATGCATGTAAGTGAAATTATGATTTGAATCTTAATACAATTTGGTTTCACCATGAATTCACTATAAGTGTTATGGTTTTGATTCATTTTTAGGCATTTATTTAGTTTAAACCTTGCTGCAAGAGTGGCAAGGGCCCACCACCACTTGGAGACAAGTTCTATAGCTCATTTAGATCATAAGACTGATATTTAAAGTGTGAATTTTATTAAAATAATTGTTGTGTAAAATCCAAATTCGTTTTTGTACTCAAAAATCTGTTTTGTAAATCTGAGTCAAACATCATAGAATTCATTTCTCAAATGCTCAAAGATATTTATTTTTGAATGCGTTTTGATTGTAGATCCAAAACAATAAGAGAAGGATTACAACATCGTGCACATTACTATGAATTTTGTGTGTTAAGTACAAAATCAGATTTAAGGTTCTTGGAATGAGTATAGTTGGTGTGAGATTATGCATTTCATTTAAAAAATTGAAAGTAGCGTTTCTAGCTTTGTTTTGTGAGTGATGTCTTTAGTTTGAATTATATATTGCAGATTTAAGGATCGATTAATTGATAGTTTAAGAACTATTCATATCATAGTTATTTCAATTCCTTGCATGAGATTTATTTGAATTATGGTTTGATCATCATTGGAATATATCTTAGGATATCTCTCTTTTGTTTTATAGAAGGCTCTCTAATAGAAGAATTAATTAAGTTTCCTTTTGGTTTTCAAGCTTTGTAGAATTGAAGGTGTACACTAGATAGGATTAAGAGATAAGTTTCAATGCATATTGATTTGTGTAATCATGAGAATTAGATTAGTTGCAGTGGAATTGTTTTGAGCAAGAGTAGAAAATATAATTATTTGTTTTGAGTTGTAAATTTCAATTCAAGTTATTTTTAAGTATTGAATCAGAATGCCTAAGTTATGATAAAGTATGTCTTAGGTTATGATGTTTTAATTTTTGAGTAGCTTGAAGATAGTTGTTTGTTTGCTTTAATATTTGAATTAGTTAGGTTATGATCCCAATAGAGTAGTGATTAAGGTTTGGATTTAGTTTTATAAGCCTCTTTTCTTCAACTGTGATTCGCTAATTAGACATTAATTTGATTTCTTTCTCTATTTTAGGTTAGATGCTCTGATCTTGCGTTACTTGCGCTTGTGCCTTTAAGTCTTATGACCCCAGATTGATAATTTAATACTGGAATTATAACACATAATTTCCCCAACAGTGAGTAGACCCAACAATCCTTCATTCCGTAGTGAAGAGAAGGAGGGTACGTCAGTGTTGAAGGAGGAGGTTTTGACTAGAGATCAATGTATAAACTTATAGGAGGACTTCAACCATTCTCAACTCAAATTTAGAGGCATTAACTTAGAGACAAGCCCAACAATTGAAATTTGTATCAATCAGTGTAAAGGACTATGTGGAGGCGCCTTTATTCTCATATTCTTCAGTTCCTATAACAAACAATTCAAGGGAGATAAGTTTATCTCTTTATTTGTTGCAAACAAAATATTTAAGAAGCAAAAATAAAGCCTCCTTTCAAAAGACTGGATTTCCCCAAGAGGAAGTAGGGTTTTTGTAGGGTCAAGTTTGACAAAAAATTAATTGTGTCACAGTTTGCATTTTTCAGTGGTGTGTGCTTACTAATAATTTTTATATAGCTGAAATTTATATGTTGTATAGGTAGCCTAAATGTTTCAAGTCAAATGCATTTTATTATATACATATCAGTCATATGAATGATGGGTTTTGGGCATTAAACCTTGTAATAATTTGAAACTATGTGGACTAAAACAATACCTTATTTTTATACATGTTATTAGATCTTCCCAAGCTCCAGATCTTAGAAAGGACTCTTCAAATCCGAGGAGAAATCAACTGATATAGTAACCAACAAGCAAACCTTCTGCTACAAGTCTCTAAAAATGTGTACAACTAGACAAAAACTACTTTCACATACCCAAAGTTCAGTGGTTGAAAGGGAGGCAATTTGCTAACTCACAGATATGATATTTTTGTGTTGGTTGAGGGTCATGGCGACTGGTATAAGGGTGGAGGACAAATTGGTACAATAAAAAAGTTTTGGCCACTGGAAGGAGAGGATGATGTTTTTGTTTGAGGAGTTGGAGGTATGGGATATAGTGGAGGCTCTCGTGAAACCTCCTACATATCTTGTTCAGTTGACTAAATTCAACACTCTTGGCACTTGAAAACCATTCTCATGTGATGCTTTTACTATTCTTCATTCTTAAAATTGATAAGAATATCATCTAAGTAAAACAAACAAAAAATTATCAAAGTATTGTTGAAAACACTATTTATGAGACACATGAATGTAGTTGATGCATTAATGAGGCCAAATTGAACCACCACAAATTCATAGCATCCATTCCTTGTCCTAAAAGTTATTTCATAAATGCATTCTTCCTTAATTATATTTTGATGATAACTAGACCTAAAATCAATATTTGAAAATACTTTTTCTCCTTTCATTTGGTCAAACAAGCCATCCATTTGAGACAATGGATAACTGCTTTTCACTATGAATTTATTTAGCTACATGTAATCAATACACAAATAGAGAGTTCAATCTTTCTTTTTCATACATAGAATTTATGATCCCCATGGAGATACTATTGGTTAAATGTATCCCTTTTCCAACGACTCTTGCAATTTCATTACAACTTTAATAATTTTGTGGTACCCATTCTATGTCTTCGACACTATTGCAACTCAAGAACAAGATCAATCGAAAAATAAATATTCATCTTTGGTGGGTGTCTTAATACTTCATCAAGGAATACATCAATAGTATCTTTAAAGATGTGATCCTTATCATCTATTGAATCCAATAGATGGGCTACATACAACTGAGATCATTTTCTAAGACATTTCTTTAGCCACAAGGCTAAAATTTTCCTAATAGAGATCGCTTTTGGAATGCCTTTCATTGTTCTTGAATTTACATCCTCATCACTGCAATCAAAGTATTGTTGTATAAATCAAGATTCTAACTGGATGTGCCTCCACCCAATCCATCTTAGTGAGGAAATCATAAGAACAAAGTGGAAAAACATTGTAGTTTACCCACGTTAAGAGTCCATTCACTTCTAGTGGACATCTCTCCACCATTTCACTAACATTTTTCTTGATTTCAATGGTTAATTAAACTAGTCATGACTTATTATGCTTGCATTTATTAAGTGCAAAAGTCTCCACAACTTTATAGGTGACATAACTATGATAAGATTTCATATCAATTAAAACGGAAATGGATTGTTTAGTAGTGTCACCTTCAACTTCAATCACAACTTGTTGGTGATCTACTTGGTGGCCTTCCAATGCAACACGAATCCTATGAATGGTCCTTGTTATAATTGATAATTGTGTCCCTTTAAATGTTGTAGACATTATTGACGTTTTACTTTTTATGTGGACAATTCCTTAGCAAATAGTCCTTTCCACATCTCTATCATTGAATAGATTCTTTGGGCCTCTTTCTCACTAACACAACTATTTAATTCTAACATTTTGGTTAGATATCTTGTAACCTCTATTAATACCCTTAAAACAATACTACATTAAACAACACTGTGTATATAAAATTCTCTTCCATATACCCATAAATATATCAGAAGCTCCCTAAACACACCTTAAACAAACTTTACATGATCATGTCAATCACTCTATTGTTATAATAGAGTGAAAGAAACACTTGAAGAAACTGCTCTTACATATTTATTCTTACATATTTATTCTTGAAGAATTAGATAATGTGACGAAGGGTACAATATAACTTCCTTTATTAATAGTGTAAAAGATTGAATTATTATTGAAAACCTCATAGTATATCAAAGTTCATTGACATTGGCACAAATAGTAATAAAGATTTATACGTATGAGAATGTCCCTATTAAAAACAATAATTGGATAGGATTCCATTTTGACAATTACGAATATGAATAAAATGGAAAAGTTTATTTTGAAATGTAAATATAAAAGTATAACACAATGCAATTTAACATCTACTTAATTTTATTTTATTTTTATGATTAAACCAGTCACAAAAACTATTTATAAAACATTAAATTTTAATTATGGCAAAATATGATTATATTTTGATAATTATGGGCATGAATAAAATGAAAGTAAATAGACCTTATTTTGAAATTTAAATATCAAAGTATAACACAATGCAATTTAACATTTATGATTAAACCAGTCACAAAAACTATTTATATAACATTATAAAGTTGCCATAAAAATGTAACGCATATGGCAATTTAATTTTAAAGTTGCCATATAAATGTAACGATTTAACATTTATGATTAAACCAGTCACAGAAACTATTTATATAACATTATATTTTAATTATAAAGTTGCCATAAAAATGGAACGCATATGGCAATTTAATTATAAAGTTGCCATATAAATGTAACGCACATGGTAATGCCATATGCATATGGATTTAAAAGGTCCTACCGGGGATTCGAACCCAGGTCGCTGGATTCAAAGTCCAGAGTGCTAACCACTACACCATAGAACCACAGACGCTCCTGGAATTCGGTTACAACTTAATCGAAAACATTCCATGAAGGCGAAACATATACCTCCAGTTTCCGAACTTTACCCTCGATTTTCTTCGAGGCCGGTTACGTTTCTGGCCATGACCGTAAGTTGCCGAGCTTCTTTACGGAGGCAAGTCATATGAGTAAGGTTCAGAATCCAATTCTCTCTAGTGCTCCATAACTCCATTGTTACAGAGTGCACAAGACGAAGCCTTAACGATTTTTTACCCATTTTTTACCTATCGCATGAGGGGATTTTTACTGTTTTTAGTTAGACTTTGGTGATTTTATTTTGGGCTAGATTTTAATGTTTTGTTTTCGATTAAGGTTTTTCAAGTTTTTTTTTTATATTCACAAATATATATATATATTAACATTTGCATTAAAATGGTGCAAAGACATGCGGATAGAAGTGTAGACAAAAGTAAATTGACTCAGAAGTAGCATTGTGGGGAATAGGGATGTGGACGTGGAAGGTATGAGTGATTAAGAGACAAACATATTAGTAAATTATAGCATTCCAAATAGTTGAAAATGCATTTTAAAATCTGCAATATATCATATTTTTATCATTGAACTCATAACCAAAAATAATTTTGAAGATAGATCCTCAAACTTATATTCTTGAGTATTGTCAAATATTAGTTGCCGATTATCTATCTCACGTTACTATTAGTCATGACTCGTGGCATATAATCAATTACATTGATTCCATCAACACAGGGGTTCCTGTTTTTTTTATCATAGATATCTGCTTTTAATTAAAGTGTATTCACATAGGACTTGAGTATTCAAAGAGGGATAAAATTCTCGATAATTTGAAGAAAGTTGTGGATTATGCAATTTGGAATATACCTAAAACATAGAAGGTCTAAAGAATAAAATAAAACTCTACTAGGGTATTATAGTTTCAATTGAATAATATGTAGTATAATTACTTAGAACATTCCTTGCTTTTGACCAAAAAAGATGAAGATAAATGACAAAATTTGGATACAAAAATTAAGATGGAAACCAAGACCAAATAAATGGAGATAAATGACAAGTTTTGGATACAAAAATTAAGATAGAAATCCACAATTATTTTTTGTAAAGTTGTCATATCACATAAATAAAAAATCATTAAACAAAAGGAAATATAAAAGATAAGAAATCAAGAAAACCTAAATAAGAAACTTATAGTACTTTCCTATATAAATGCATCTTGCTTAAATATCTTGTGAATACCTTCATTTTTCTACAGATCCAACATCAAGAGCCTCTAATATATTCCTCTAGTATATTTGTCCTTGCGATAATATTATATTCTCGTGCAAGAAATCTGAGTGCATTTTTCAACTGTAAATTGTATTTTTGTTATGTGGTTAATATATGATCTTGAGCATGTTGAATACAAGCAAAATTTCCCACATACACCCAGAAAGTATTAATTTTGTAATGCTTACAACCCATCTTAATTTTTGTTCAAATTTGCAATGCTTACAACCTATTTTAATTTTTGTTCATCATAGTCTCAAATCATTAAATCATCAAAAATTTAAACACTAGAGAAACTTCTACTAGAAACTGGTATCTCAAAAAATACACATTATCTACTAAATTATGGAGAATAACCATACTTTATTCATTTTGTGTGCTTGGTTTAGAAGGCCATGTTCAACCTCTTTCATTATTTTCCTCAACATAAATTCAAAAATTTGCATAGCATGAACCATTTATTTACACCATATATTGACAGAATTGATGAAAATTGAAAAACTGATGCATTAAGGAAGAAATTCTGCTAAACACAAAACACGAAATCCAATACACCCTTCTTTTACATGACAATACGTAGAAGATGATAATACGTTAACCACATTGTAGAAAATAGATATGTTGAAAGTTATCAAGCCCTCGACCTGCATGCAACACTTCAAATTACTTACTGAAGGAACTTCTTCATTTTGAGAGTGATAAAAGACTCTCAGCATCAAATCTCATAGGAAATTTGACTACTTTTGGACCATTCACTGGAAAAAAATGATCTGTCACTTGAGGATCTGAAGTTGCACAATTTTACAGATCTGGAAGTACCCTTATTTCCCGTCGTTGGCTTCCACTTTTTAGAGTGGTGTTGACAGATTTTCCAGGAGAAGTACCTTACTTAATGCCATCGGGGATACTTGTATTAGTGCCCTGTTTCCAGAGGGATTGAGTTTTTACTCCATTATTCTAATCATAAAATTCTTTCAGAGACAGAAGAAAACCTACAATAGTCACCATATTTCCCTGAAAACATGCACGCAATCAAAGGGTGAGAAAGAAATAAAAATGATTCTATACAGTAAACATCAAGAAGAAAAGGCATAGTAATCCTGACTATTCCAAATCAGAAGCTTCAAAAGTTGGCAACCTTAAATCATCTATAGCCACCTGGAAATTCCCGACATTCTCAAACCAATGACACACAGAATGTGCAACACCTTTAGTAGTTTCCAGGCCTGGTGTTGATACAATCTGCAAGAAATTGTCCCCTTCAAATTGTAAATTTGGAAATATTAAACAACTGACATAGCATAACAGAGACATTCGTGTTCACTGTAAGAACACTTAGAGATAGGTTAAGCCCATGTTTGCTTCTCCGCTCAAAATTCCCTTGTTCATCTACAGGAACATGTGCAAAAATCATTTTTCTTACATTTGTAAAACCCCAAGAGATCGAAGATTTTCATTTGAAAAAGCTTGTTCAAATTATTTTTCAGTAACATGGAGACAAAAATTTCACTTCTGTGTAAAATGCGATATCCGCTATAGTCTAATTTCTGAATTCATTATTGGCTTTAGAATGGAAACAAAAATTTTCCACTGCCTTAAACATGGAGAATAAGCATATGGTAAAGAGGAGGTAAAATTTATCTTTGGTATTGAGCCAGGATTCAGTTTATTCATAACCTGGCAAAGAATTCCCCCATTACTTAAGAATGCTCTCAAATCCTCTTCAGAAGGCTCATCTTGGAGATTTATTGTGGTTAACATGTCGTTGAGCAAAGACACTACATCATTCCTTCGTGTAGATCGATCAAAGAAATACGACAACAGGGTACTGGCAGAAAGGTAAGAATAGTGGTGTTACAATGATAAAATGATAAAAATAAAAGAAGAGGATCTTCTCAGACAATAATTCCCATCCTAAATTCATTCATAGCCAACAGCTAAACCAGATCTCCATTATGGAAAACGATTCCTTTTAAAAATAAATAATACCTCTAGAAAGTGAAAAGACTTGAAAAAATTCAAGGTACCTAAAATTCAAGGTACCTGCTTCTGCAACTCTTCTTGAAGCCATTTGTATTTCGATCGATTTCATGGTAAGTTGTTGGAAAGTGTGTTTTGATACTATCTTCAACCATAGCCTCAGGAGTCTGAAATCCATTTTGATTGACATGGCTGTTATTATTTCCATTATCACCTTTACTAGGAGTGTTTGGGCTCATGAACTTGCCGTCGATGGTTGAACTATCAGAGTAACCAAAGGAAGAGCTATTGTTTTTCTTGGATGAAGAATTCGTGGCCAAAAGCCAACCTCACCTCATTCTCATTTTTGTCAGTATTTAACGCCATACAATAAGTTCCCATCAATAATTGTTTTTCTTTATTAACAATTTCTTGTGGTAGAAAATGATATTTTCAATGTCGTGGAATAATGAGCTTGGATATTTAATGTATTAAGTCTGCTATGCCAATACAAGCTTTGTGTGCTTGACATGCAAAAAATAATATCAATATTAGGCGTTCAAAGATCAGAACATGAAAATTCCGTCCATAATGACAATCTTTACTACATCAAATATAGAGACTTTATAGATCGATTTAGACATGCAATAACTATTTCCCTGCATTTGTTGTTCTGGTGGATAAGAGTAATATTTACAAAGCTACATTTTGACCTCCATAGATCTTTTTCCCTTCCTTGCAACACATTAGCTGAATTTTTATGGTTCAAGCTTCGATATTTATGTGCACCATCCCTACACAGTTGTAAAATGAAGATGGCTACTTTCAGCCCTACGAGGAACACAAACCATAGATTAAACACAAAATGTGCTAGTACCTTGATTGGAATTAGGGAAAACATATTCTCATGTCACCTTGGTTCTGCATAAAATATGGAAAAAGAGAAACCGATCTGAAGCCTGAAAAAATCAAAGTCACCATAACTCCTCTGTGAACGACCTACACAAAAAGAGGTTGCAAGAAATTAAAAGAATTATTCAAAGAGCCTCAGACTTGGTCGTGTGTTCAGCTAGAGACATTCCAGTGTCTCAGATTATGATCTACACATTGCCTCATGGTGTACCTGCATATGCTGTAGAAATTAGATCTTGTTGAACATTTCTTTAAGTCGCGGATCTTCATTCTCAAGCGATGGAAGCTCATGGATCATCATCACATGATCAACATCATGTGGAAATGGGATGTCTGAACATTTGGGGTTTGGACAAGGAGTGACAGAAGTTGTCGGAGGGGATTCTCCAGTCCTAGGATGATGATTTTGATGTATGACAAGTTCAGCAAGGCTACTGAGATTTACTTTGTTTTTGCAATTGGAGCATATTACTTGTAGAGAGGAAAAATTTACAAGCTGAGCAAATTAAAATAAATCAACATGGGTACAATTTACAGATAAGAGGTGGGAGCTAGCAGTATCAACTTCCTGTGGATCTATATACATGGATGAAGCTTTACAGGCTTGATCAATTCTTCTGCGGTCTATAGTGGATCTTATGGGGAAAGACACAACAACAGATGAGGGGCCTTCTTCAATATTAGCAGAATTAATACTTTGCAATGTAGGAGGCTTTGGATTTTCTACAACCCAATGTTATGGAAAGCTCAAATCTTCCCATTTAATGATTTGGTGTTCTATTTTTTGATTTTGGGCATCAGTTAGAACAACCACACTGGATTTGGATTCTTTGCTGGGGGCATGGAGAACTGCAGGATAAAGGGTATTGGTCTGTCTGAAACAACCACGTATTTCAATGGCAATATTATTCTGCTTCTTTTTCATATCAATTCCAGTTGTCTGGATCTGAAGTTGTAGAATATCTTTGATGTGCTCATCAAATGTATAAACAAAGAAGTTTGGATAACAATCAAAGTATACAGGTCCATCAGACAATGGAGCAACCATCCCACCTATCAATGAATCTGAATACTTATTATGTGTCATGTCTCTCACTGTGGCAAGAACAAATGTATTCAGACCTCTGTGTGTTAGGGCATTGATCCCTATCCTTATACACCCCAAATGAAGATATTTAGTTCCTATCCTTCTAGCCTCTTTCTGGAGTTGTTTAGGATCTAACAAAGGGAATGTTTGAACAACATCATAATTTTCTTGGATTTGAATAATGCTTTCTTTAATGGAGATTCTGCTCACTGCTTTGAGTTGAAACATAGATAAATATGCATAAAATTCTGAAGAATTTATGCTAGGTGAACACCATCTAGGTGCTGGCTGACTCTCTAAATACTCAAGTTCCGTTGAGTTCATAACCCTTTTAGATGAAGAAGCAAACATGTCTCTTAGAGGGTTTTCTTCTGCATGCTCTCTGTCATCAAGTTCTCTAAAAGAAACCGATCTTCTAGAATTTTCCATTTCTATTTGGATATAGAGTTTATGAGTACTAACCGCAATGAACTAGACGTTACTGGATCTGATACCAATTTGATGCAGGGGCTTCAATGAAGCTTGCACTTTTAGCACTTCGACCTTGTTGAGTCTCTTCTCTGTGATTAATACATGAACCTTTACATGAACCCGTACACGAACTTCTGGACTTTCACACTCTAGCGTCCTTCATGCGGCCTCCCGCCTTTAACGGATTGGTGTTTCTCAGACCTCGGTGAACCTTTGGCAAACCTAAGGTGAACTTCTTGTCTCATAGATACTACCACAACAGATCATTTTAACACATACAGTATAAATTACTCATATGCGGAAATGTGCTTCAGAAATGGATACTTCTTTTATTAAGATCAAACTTTTTACAAAGAGATATATATAGTTCTTTTACAGAGATATACTGTGCAGGCATTTATCAGACATTGCTACTTGATAAAAAAGAAGCGATATGAAGGCTTCCTGGCCTTTTACAGACTCTGTCTCAGAACTTGTAAACACACCAAAATTTTAAAAACTGACTCAAATCCTAAGAATCTGGCCACTTTAGGTTCTCACCAGAGCTCTCACTTTGATGCACAGGCTTCTCAGATTCAGACTCCAAACTCCAACTCCAAATGCCCTAATGAGCCTTACCCACTTCCTTTTATAAGAAAGTTGAGGGGACAAACACTAGACAATCAGACAACCAAATTCTTGTACTACTTTCCATCAGTCATAGAGATGTGGGGTCAAACCCCACCATATGTCAGAGAAGTGCTCCGAGTCTCCGGATTGAAGGAATATAAGTACATATTTATATAATAATTTATTTACAATGCAGATGATTTTTACTAGAAAATACCACGAGAAAACTGGTCACATTCAGTCCATGACTAGACATCATTTACACAGTGGATGCTTTCTGGAAAAGCCCACTAGAACCATAATTATTAGTCTCCTAGAGGTGTGGTCCCTTGGAATCTGAACCGATTGTATCTGACAGCATCCCATGCCTTGGTGTAGATTCTTCGTACAATCATCGTCTTTATCAATACTATTTGGTGTTTGATTTTAGTCATCACCAACCATTCATGATGTCGCTTCATAAATTGCTCTAGGATATCATAGTCTGGGTAATTATTTAAATCCCCGACAATTTTACATGGAGAGTGAAAAAATTCTCCCATATATCCACAAATATTACATTCAGGTTGAAAATAAGTTTCAAAATATAATGGATCCATAGATGTTTTTTTGAGACCGTAATCATTCCACCAATTTTGAAGCCATTCACCCTGCCTGTTTCTTTGTGTGTCCATGTAGGTCCAAACTTGACTTTAGTGTAATGAGTCTCATTTTTCCCATCAACATTCATAATATCCCACCATAATTTTGTATAATCATGAAAATTATATATGGTGTCTGGAAAGATAATGGATGGATTTCCTTGTGGCCACATTTTTGGCATGTCATGCCAGGTTGGAACCCTGGTACGATTTATGGAAAAGTACTTATGGTAAACTCTCCTTTGGTTACTCCCTTCTGTCCAGATGACACTTATATCATGGAAATTTTTTCTCAAAGCTTCCTCAGCCAAATGTGAAAAAAACATACTCCTCTCATATACCATGTCGTGTATCCATTTGCTTCCTTTAGGATAGAATTTTCTTTCTGGCACTAGATGTTGTATATCATGTCTGAGGTTGGAGGTTTGCATCTAGAATCTTTGTATTTATTAGTTGCCAGGTAGGTTTCCACTTTGAACAATATTCTCTCCAATCTTGTTCTTCTGGAATACTTTGTAGGAAATTATATACAATATGAATGTATATACGGACTCTCCGGATCTCACAATATTTGACATCTTCTTGAAAAATACAAAATCAAATTACGCTATAATTATTGCGGAAATTTAATCAACAATTGCAAAACACATGAAGCAATAAAAACACACATAACACAGTTGTTTAACGGGAAATCCTGAAGCTAAAAACCCCAACTATCATATTATGTATCATGGAGATCATATGAAAATCTCATACAAACATACAAAGCTTATCACAAGCTCTCAGTACAGTACAATCATCATACACTAATCAAGAACAATCTTGCAAATCCATGCACCGATCTTTGCCACCTGCTAGCCTGCCTCCACTGCGCAATCCAAGCTGATTACAAAGACCAATTCAATGTAATCCCACTCTCATTGACTGCGTTATTATCATTGGCAACTCCAATGTATATATAGATGCAATCCATGCATCACTATGGTCACAACAGATAGTCTATCTCACCCTTTCACCTATCTCTGCACTGGGTCTCCACTGGATCTGACATGCACTGTAGTTAAATGTTGTATTGTTCAGTTGATTAATGAGTTATTATTTGTGAATTAATTAACTAAATAATTCACTCCACTCTCACTAGTGTATCATTCAGTTAGATTAGATACAACTAGCTCAACTGAGTCTAACTGAGTTAAACTGAATACAACTCCATAACTACTTCTTCCAACAGTGTCATAACTCTGCCACTTGAGTTCTAACCAAGCCCTCCATGCATTAGCTCTAGTAAACCTTTAGGAATTGCGTAATTCCTTCTGTCAGCTGATGTGCCACATCTGTGCACTGAACTGAAGTGCTCCAAGAGAATAAGTTGTTGTTTAGAGTCTGATTATTATTAAGAGCTAATAATAATAGACATGCATCTATTTTTAGATTGACGATCTATAAATAGACTTCGCCCAATATTCTAAAAATATAATTTCATCTATTTTTCCAACTTGATCAACCATCCAAAAATAGCATCCTGCTACATATATAATATGCTCACCATGTCTAAAAATAGACATACACTAAATAGCATGTGGGCCCCACCTAGTTTAGGTGATTATTTTCCAACTAGGATCAAGGATGTTGTTTCAAGATGCCTCCTTCAACGCTTGTTTCTTGTTGCAAAATTAAACATACTTCTCAAGACCTCCATGTGTTGGGAAGGGTCCCACTCTGTTACTATCACCGTGATAGTATCCCTTTGGCTTAAGTATTCTCTACTTAGAAAATCAAGCAAACAATTTTTCTCCCCTTTAATGTGTTCAACATCAAAGTCGAAATTTGCAAATAGAGCTTGCCATCTAGAAAAATTTTCTTCTCCTGGTTTCTTGATATCTTTACTGGGCACCTTTTTTAGAGTAGATGCATCCGTTCTTAAAAGAAACCTTTTATTGACAAGATGAATATCAAATTTGTTAATGCAATTCCATGCTGCTTCGACTTCTATTTCTATAGTGGAGTAATTCTTTTCAGAAGGACTCCATGTTCCTGAAACAAACTGTACAATTTGATCCTCTCTCTCCTTTTTTTTCTTTAGGATTCCTCCCCAACTGAAATCACTGGAATCTGTTTCAAAATTTTAAAAGAATCTTCATCAACAATATACATAACTAGAAGAGTTTTTACCTTGTTTTTAATTCTTTTAACTGCTTCTGTGTGTGTTGTCGTCCATGATTGTGGATTCTTCTGTAGTCTTTGATTGAGCAAATTTCTATCCTTGGCATAGTATTTATAATATATTCTCACATAATTTAAGAAACCTAAAAATCTTTGCAATTGAGTTTTGTCTGTGATGATGTCTGGGAATTTATCAGCAAATTCCAAAGCATGTTTTTGCAGAGAGATCTGTCCATCTTTGATTGTGTGTCCTAAGAATTTGATACTGGTCTGGAATAGTTCAATATTTTTCTTGCTGAGTACCAATCCATTACTTTTGACCAACTGGGAAAAGTTTTGAACATGTTTGAAATGTTCATGGACACTTTTGGAGAATATAAGCACATCATCAATATATACAATTAACCAATCAAAATATGGTTTAAAAATTGTATCCATGACCTTTTGGAATTTGGATGGTGTATGTTTGAGTCCAAAAGGCATTACATTCCATTCATAGTGCCCTGGTGGCACACTAAAAGTTGCTTTTAATTTGTCAGCTTCCTTGATTGCAACTTGCTAGAAACCTGATTTCATATTAAATTTTGAAAATATTTTAGCTCTGGAGATTCTGGATAAGAGATTCCCTTTGTGGGGAACTGGGTAGGTGTCATCAGATAAGACAAAGTTTAGATGTCTATAATTTATGACCGGTTTGGGAATTCCTGTAATGCATTACCGGAATGTTTATTTACATAAAACCCTGGAGTTCCATGGGCCTCTTGGATTCTTTGATCAAACCCCTATCTAATAAACTTGCTATTTCTTTCTGACATAAATCTCTGTACTCTTTGTTCATAGGAATTACCCTGCTCTTGCAAGGTTTTCCTTCATAATTATCTCTGTATGGAAATTCCACACAGTGCTGCTTTCTATGCCATAAAGCATTTGGTTCCTCAACACAACAATATTTTTCAATATGTGATCTCAAGCTAAATAGACTTGCTTCCATAGGATATTTTTGCTATCCTTGACCTCATATATTCTTTGAATCCAATCCCTATGAAAGTCTTCATATTGGGACATTTTATAGCATTTGAGGTTCATGAGAATCATCTCATGTTTATTTGCAAGTTCAATTTCTCCTCCACACTAGTGTTCTAAAATGAATGAAGTCAATGCTCCAATCATAATACTCTGTGGAATTCCATCAGGATTATGAATAATGTCTCCCCCTTCATCTTTTGAGATTTCATTTTCCATTTTTGTCACCAATGTTAGTGATGTTTCTATTTCCCACCATCTTAACAATGTCCCAGTAAAACATTGAATGATAGATTTGCATGGTTCTACCTCATTTTTTCCTTTGAGACACATGAGTTTATATTCTGTGAACATTAAATATATCATTTTCCTTATTTGGCCAACACTCAGGTTATCTATATTCCATTCTCTATGAGATTCAAGATGGAAGTTATGTGATTCTCTAACTTTATCTTTTCCACTAAGGTGAGGTGCAGGATACTTGGTGTATTGACTTTGAAGAGGCTCATAGATGGGGAATAGATGTGGTTCTGAGCTTTCTGGAATTTCTGGTTCTTTGAACAAGGAAGAAATAGTTATGGGTTCAGATTTTTCTTCTGTTGATTCCTTTGGAAACAGGTGGGGAAACTTATCAATAGGTTTGATAGGGTGTTGAATATTTACAGATCTTTTAAAAAGATAAGAAGCAGGAATGGGTTTGTCTTTTGGAGCTATATGCATTTTATGAAATCTCCCAGTCAATTCTTCAATAAACCCTTGAGTAGAATGCATTCCAATCTCTACCTTCTTTTCAACATCTTCAATCTTTGATAGGGATTCTCTAACAAAACCCTTTAATACTGTACTGGAATAATTTACATCATTCATGGTTCTGTTTATGCTACTTACAGAAACTTGTAAACTATCAAAGTGTTCTTTGATTTCAGCAGTTTTGACACAATTCATTTCTAACCCTTTAACTGATGTATTGGTCTAGTTTATTTGTTCATTGGCTTTCTGTATTCTTCCATCAATGCCAAGGGCATTGTCATCCTTTAAAACTAAGGGAATAGCTTTTGCACTGTTTTGTGCTTCTCCTAAGATAATCCCTTTATATGGAGGAAAGGTGGAAGATGTTTCAACTTTACTGCCATCAATGGCAGTCTAGGAGTGCTTTGCTGAAGATGATTAAGCTCTGCCATATGTATGTCTGATGGTTCAAATTTCTTTTTCCATTCATAGAAAGACAACCAAGTCTTTTTTTTTGTCATATATGCTTTCCATTCTTCTGAAATCTTGATTTTTTCTTGGTTAGGAGTACCAAGATCGAAAGCATATTGGTTAGGAGTACTAATATACACATTAGGCGCTCCTTCACGTCAACGATAGAGGTAGACCCAAAAAAATTTAGAAGGATCGAGTATGGTGAATTTTTGTGAAGTAAGATCGCGGTGACACTGTTTGATATTTGCTCTAGCTATCCCGAACGATGAATCTTAACATTGTCACCAACAAAAATCTCATAACAAAATTCTTATCGGCATAATTAAATTATTTTGTTAAAATATTGAATTTTTTTATATTCCTCACATTTATCCAAAAAATAAAGTTTATCATGCATTCCACCTTTATTCTTCAAAATTGGATTATGGGGAGACATTAAACTTATGTCATGGGATGAAAACATAAAGTCCATTATACATTTTTCCTTTAATTTTCAAAATTGGATCATGAAGAGATATTTAAGTTCTAAAATAGAAAGAAAACAAGGAATTGAATTTATGTTATGGAATGGAAATAAGTGGAAAAAATGTGCTTAATATATATTTTTTTTATTCTTAAGTGAGGTAGATGAATAAGTAGTAATTGAGATTGGGGTGCTTTCTACCTTGTTTTTTCTCTCAATATTAAATAGGAGGGGGTGTTGTGGCTTTCCACCCCATGCAAGAGCATGCAAACTTATTTCTCATTATTATAAGATGGATCACCTTTATTCTTCTGCTTGTCTTGTATGTTAGTCAGAGGTTGATGGTAATTTATGTTGGATTGAGTTTCTCTTCCCTCTATAGGTGGGATATTGTCTTGGAAACTTTTTAGCGATAGCTTGGTGATAGGAGGAAGCTTAGATTTAGAATGGTGTAACCATTAACCTTTTTCTATGCTTGGGTCACTTGTCTCTAGATTTAGGGTGGCAGAGGCCTCAAAATTTATGCACTTCATTCTGACCCATGTGTTCATAACGTCTTGCAGCATGAACTTGAGGGTGTTAGTTGGGATGCGATTGAGCTGGATTTGTCATGTGTCAACATGATGGTTTTTTGCAAGGTACTCTGGGGTTAATGTTATTTTTTAGTTGTGATGCCTCATTGCGTGCCGTGTCAGAGACAAATTTGGCTTGGGATACGAGGTACAATGGTTCCAAGCTCCAAACTTACCTTTCTAGTTATGCTATCTTTTATTTTGGTGTCGATTCTTATGGGTTGAATTATGGAGTATTCTTCGTATTTCTTTCTTGGGTGCTTTGGGTTTAGTTTTATGATATCTACTTACGAGAGGGGATTGGTGCTTGGTGGTGGTGTCTAGTGTTTTCTCTTTAGGGTATTTATTTATTTTGTAAACCCTGGTTTCTTAGTTTTTACTGCCATTCTCTGCTTGTCTTCATCATCGAGTTGGTTCTTTCTCTTTCTCTTTACCGAGGGTCGACATTTGTCTTTAATCTTGTCATATGTTTTTCTTTTTGAGGAATTATGCCTTGGAAATAGATGCACAACTAAAGGGGTAGTGGGGATAGAGGTAAGCATCATCGTTTGAGTTCCCACGCTCAAACTAAGGAGGCAACAGTCGTATTTCAATCAGTCACCCCTCCAAACATCCATGATGAAGTTTTCTAGCTAGAACCTCACATAGCCAATGAACATCAAAAATATTTTGATTCTGAGATCATGGGTTAAGTTTTTAATTGGCTTCTTGACCTTAGACATACCAGGGGAAGACAAAACCAATATATGAACTGAATCACCTTATATTGGCAACTGAAAACTCTTTTAGGCAGAGTCCTAAAAGAGAAACATGAGGACCAGAACAACAATATAGCTTCTTTGAATGATATTCAAAGAGTGTAGTACCATCAATGCTCATGTTTAGCTAGTCTTGATGCTCATTTGGATCGTGTTGATAGCTACCTCCAATGTGGACTCAAACATTTTTCTCCTCTTAGTTCCACTGAAAGGACATTACCCCGGTGACCTCGTCATATTCTTGAGATCTTGTCATGTTCTATTTCTTTATGGCTTGTTTTCATTGTCATATATAGTTGTTATCAGTTGTAGATTCTATATTTTGATTCTTAATACATTACCAGTCAACAAATCTAGTTTCCTTTGCAGCAAATTGAGAGCGATAATGGGTTGAATTGTGCTGATATGAGATAGGTGGAATGATGCAATTTGCTATTTTGAAATAATACAAATTAACTCAAAAATTAATTGTTTTTAAAAATAATATTGTAGTTTTTTTTTTTTTTAGTTAAAAATGTTATAATAAACATTATTTTAGGTTTATTTAAAAATTTAAATGTGATAATAAATTTAAAATGTAACAACCTTGGTAAAAATCCATGTAAAATATATAAGACCACGGTTGATGGGACACGTATTCCAAGCTGAATGGTGGGAAAAACATACTAGTAAGTGTTCATTCGGTTTATTATGGCTAAAGGAAACTAGCAAAGGCAAAGGTAAAGGATTTAGAAAGGAAACATGTCATTTATTGGAATTTACTTATGAAAATAATGGAAAATAGGAGAAAATGGAGATGAAAGGTCACATGTTGCATGTGGGGAGGAAAATGAAGGAAATTAATGGAAAATGAAGAAAATAGAGGCCTCATTGATAAAAAGGCTTTTGAGGATCATTTGGGAAGATTTTGCTCAAATTTTGTTCAATGCATTTTTGGAGCTCTCTTCTATTCTCACTCTCTCATAATATTGGACACTTAGAGTATTCTTGGAGCACTCTTGGAGAGTGTGGCATACTTGGATATTTGAAGAAAGAAGGCAAAGGAAGAGCAGGAAATCGCAAGATGACATCGGGATCAACGACTACAACTGGAATTCTTTGCAGGTATGGAGTTGCATGTATGGTTTCCTTACCAGTTTTGGCATGCATATGCATGTGAATTTTCCTAGCCTTGACATTTACTAGATAACCATGGTGTTTTGGCTTTATTCCCATTGATTGTTTTCTGGTTGGTTCTCATGATTCCTTTAGCTATGGGTCGAGTTATTAGTTCCTGGAAGCCTTGGTTGGACAAACATACTAGAAGCTTGTCGGAAAACTATGGGTTGAGTTACTAGTCCTGGAAGCCTTGGTTGGAAAAATTATCTGGAAGCCCTAGGTGGGTTGAGTTACTAGTTCTAGAAGCCGTAGTTGGACAAACACTCTAGAAGCCCTGTAATAGTTGGGGTTGAGTTACTAGTTCTGGAAGCCCTGGTTGGAAAAGACACTTTGGAGCCCTGGAACAACTTGGATAGAGACCAATCCGTGATGGTTCTGATGTTCGACCATGAGGTGGGATCATTGGTTGAGAGTTGAGGCGGTTTGGCCTTTAGAAGCCTTGGATTGATGGTGATCGATGTGTTTGGTGAGATCTCACATTCATACTTGGAATATGGCATCGGGGTGATTGGAAGAAGTAATGTTTGGCTCAACCAATCTATGGTCAGGTGGAATGTGGAATTCCCATCTCTGGTTGGTTTTTACATTCATTAATGAAGAGCTCATTCCTCTAGTATTCAATATGCAAATGTGTTGGTTTATGTATGGATTTTATTGTTGTTATTGTGCTACTTATAAGAATGTATTCGATCAATGATGATGTATGACTCTAATCATGTTTTTACCTTTAAATGAATACACAATGAATATAATGTAAAATATATTGTATTGAAACTTATGACATAGGGGAGCAAAGCTTCTTATTGATTCTCAGATAAGTAAGAAGCCCCCATGTGTAAATATGTTGTTTATACCTGTAGATGCAATGTTTGTGACGTGTTTGACGAAATGCATGTTATGGCTAGGAGGGGTCTAGATGAGTTCTCGATGATGTGATTGCTTCTGTAACTTTGTTATAATGCTATTTATCCTCTCCTAAAGTTTCATGAAGTTTTTGGCAGTGACTTGGGCTCTGGGATGAAAAGGTGGCACAAATCCAGAGTTGCAGGCACAAAACTGGCTTTTTGAGATCCCGACCATGAACTTGCATTGGAATTCCCACGGCTATAGGCTTCTAGTTGCTCCCTTTCCATTACATGCTCGTGGCTAAGGCACAAGAGGGTTAAAAATCAGTTCCCCCTCAGGGTTCGGGGGTTTGGGAGGTTGGGTTACCTCTTGGAGGTGTTGTTGATACTGTGTAAGGTATTTTTGTCAGGTTTCCATCAGTTCCACTTCCTTAAGGTCATCTAGGAGGTTGAATATATTTTTAGTATACTCTCGTCGCATTTTTACCACGGTTAGCCGGTTACTTGGGTAGATGTGGGAAGAGGGTGTTACAAAATGGTATCAAAGCATGGTTCAACCATCAGACTAGATGGGAAGTGTGTTGATCATGTATTTATGTTGATTGCATATGTGTTTAGTATGCTTGTGGTATAAATGTGCTTGTTGCATCTGTGTTGTGTTGGTCATGGTGGAAGTGGTGTTGCTATGGAATTGTTGATGGTGTTGTTGTCAACATGTTGTCATGAGTGGATGATTGGTTATGTGTTGCTCATGCTTATGTATGGTTCGTGCACACTTTCTTACATATTGCTACATGATGTGTATGCATTTCTTGCTTATGATAGGGTTACATATTGGTCATGCTTCAATGTTATCCGTGTATGATTGCTTGTGTGATGTCATATGTTGAACATGCATTGGTTGTTCATGATTCATTATATATGTCAAGTGGGTGCATATGGTCAAGTTTGCATTGGTTTGACTAAGGTTGTTGTGCATAAGGTCATTGTATGCAGTTCAGTCATCATGATGATATTGGTATGTTATGATGCTAATGTGTTGGCTAAGATAAATCTGGAGATGCAGACCATCAAAGTGAAGTTGCAACATTGGACCTTGAGGCAAGAGCATGTCGTCATATAGGTTTGGATGTTGGGAATGTAGGTATGTAGGTTAATTTTTGTTATATGCATTATGGTTATGAGTATTCATTTCATTCTATCGATGTTATGGTTACATAAATTATAGATGATAGTTGATTAGTGCGGTTATATGTACATGTGTCAGATAGTCATGAATGATAGCAACGTGTGGTGGTATGCATTGCTATTGTTGTTTTATGTTAGATAACTTATATGTTGTTGATGAACATGTTATGGGTTAACTTGTTGTTGTTGTATGATATTTAGCTTGATGATTAGGATACATGTTGTTGATGAGCATGATATATAACTTCTTGTTGTTATATGTTAGTGACTTGATGGTTAGGGTTATGACATTCAGGCACGAGTCGAACTAATTATGATGTGTGTTGTATTATGGCTAGACTGACTGTGCATATGTGATTGTATGCATGAATGACAATTCTTTATGAGTTTATGATGTGAACATCTTATCTAGATACTGTTATGGCTATCATGACCTTATTTATGATTGGGTTGATATGTTGTGAAGTTATATCGTGCTAATCTAGATTGATTGTGCAGACAATATAGCCTCCGCTGAGATACATTAAGGTATGATCTTGCTTATGTTGTCTACCTTGTACTTGAATGTTCGGTTATGCATATATTTGGTGTTTGAGTGCTGGTTTCTATTATGTCGTCTATTTTTTTTGAATTTTTTATTACTCACATGATATGAGCATGTTTCTATAAGATTTCATGAAGTAATGTCCTTGTTTTAAGATGGTTGTAATAACATGTATGTGTTGAGATAGTTGATATGTATGTGAGTGCAAGCAAGTGATAGTTGTCGCATTATGTATTATGTCCGTTGAATGTGAGTTGATTTTTTATTATGACATGGTTGTTAGTCTTGGTAAATGTTTATTTCAAATTGATAGATATTTTTTCTTGATGTTGACACATATGGATGACATGTGTGTGTTTAGTTACAAGGCAATACGATTGGCACAAAAAGGTAAGGTAATTAGCTTGTTGTTATGTTTATTTATGCACTGACAGTTATTTGTTTATGGAAGTATCATGCATGGATTACATGGCAAGAGACTACCATGAAATCTTGAAGAAGGCTCGAGTTGAACTTTCCTTGGGAACCATGGGATTGAGTCATGGTGTTTGTTGCTAGTATTGTGCTTTTGACCTTTTTGATTTGTTTGCACTTGATTTATAGTCTTGATTGCATATAGTGCATGGCCATGCCACTTTGTTGTGGTGCCGTATTGCTATGGGTTTTAATGGTTTTCCTCTTGTTTGTTTTTGTCTTTCGTTTTATGTTTTGAGAGCCTTGGGAATTGGCTAGGAAAGAGGAAATTTGATGGAGCTCTGGGAGAGATGAATTGAACCCAACAGGTAATGTAAGAAATGGATGAAGCTCGGTGCATGAGTAAACACAGTGGAAGGTAAGAATATGAAAGTTGGTTGGAATGATTTGGTCCATTGTGGTAAATGGAAAATGGAAGTACAATCATGAGATAGGTAATTAGGAAAGGTAAAGTGAATGGAGATGAGGTGTGAGATGCCTTGGCTATGTTGGGAGCTATTGTTCTCAACGTTGTGCATGTTGTGCACGAATAAAGGAAGTTATCTTAACCAAAACGTTATGCTATCCGGTAAATATGATGTGATCATGATTATGTTGGTGTTTATATATGTATACATGTATATATGTATGTATGTCATGTATGACAGGGTCATCATGAATCATGATTGTTTAATTCTAATGTTTATATGTATATATGTGTGAATGTATGTATTTTTTTGACTTGAGCATTATTGATTTATGCTAATGATTATATGTATGTATGTATGTATGTCATTGTATGAAAGGGTTTTCAAGGATAATTCTTGTGGAGGAATGATTGCTTATGCATGAGAATGGCATGAAGAGATTCTTGAATTATGAGGGATCAATTGGGAAGAGTAGTCTTGACAGATCTATGAGGTTAGTATCATGTGGAAATGAGTTGATATTATATGCTTACTATGTCTATGTTTATGTTATGGACAGGTAATGATGAGGGGTACATCAATGAAGTGAAAGTATTGTGATCTGTGACATGATGGGATAAGCATGGATAGTGGAAAGGCACTAGAAGCAAGGTTTCTTGTAGGGTCAGTGTATAGTCTATGAATGTGCAGTACTACTGTTGTGTATATGTTGTGCATCTTGTATATTCAATGATTGTACCTATGGTGATGTGTACATGTAACATATGTATTATTGTGTACATATGATGTTGTATGCATGTTGTATATATGTTGTTGTGTGTGCATTTCATATGCAGTGCTAGGTATAGATGGTGTTATGTACATGTTGGATATGCAGTGTTGTGTGCAAGTTGGATATGTGGTGGTGTGTACGTATGGTGCTATGTACATATGGTGTTGTGTGCACGATTGTACATGCGGTATTGTGTACATGTTGTACATATGGTTCTCGGTGAAAAAGGTGTCGTATACATGTCGTGCATGTGGCGATGTGTACATGTAGTGTCGTGTACATGTCATGCATGTGGTTTTGTGTACATGTGGTATTCTGTACACATTGTACGAGTGGTGCGGTGTACATTTTTCATTGTGTAAACATTGTGCAGGTGGTGTCGTGTACATGTGATATTGTGCACATGTTGTGTAGGTAGTGTTGTGTACAAATGGTATTGTGTACATGTTGTCCATATGGTACTGGTATACATGTGGTATTTTGTGCCATGTCATACATGTGTTGTAGGCATGCGGTACTATGTATGTGCATATTGCAGTCATGGTATCGTGACATGTGTATTCATTATGTTGTACTTTGTATATGTATTGTGTTGTATTGTACACCGAGTGTAGGTGTATGTGTTGTATGCCAGTGTATGTGTATGTATTATGTTGTTGTAAAACAAGTGTAGGTGTATGTGTTGTATGCCGGTGTGGGTGTATGTATTGTGTGGTGTTGTATGCCTTGTGTGGATGTACATGTTGTACGCTGTGTATATGTGATTGAAGGGAATCAAAGGCAATGGGTGTTTGTTGAGTGTGGAAATCGATCTAATGTGTGTACACAAGTAAAAAGGCAGAAGTAAGGGCCGATGAAGGATAAGTATTGGTATTTTATTTTAGTTTTATTATGCCTGTGATCTATGTTTTTGACTTATGATGGTTACATGTGATTTATGATTATGATTTATGAAGATTTCATGTGATTCATGATTTTGACCTATGATGGTTGTGTTTTGAGATAACTAGATGTGATATGTTTATACATGATGATTTGATCAAACATCTATTTTTATTTGTTGTGATAGGAAGTAAACATGATTGCAAGTGTACCTTATTGACGAGCTACCAATGAGGTATGATTTTATTTTATTTCAATTTATTTGAATCTAATGGCAATTATGTGCTTACTGAATAAAAGCATGTAATTCCCAGTTGGGTGATTGGAGTTGACTGCAAGAATTAGCAGAAAAAACAAAAGGAATTGAGACAAGCAAAAATATGTTGGCAAATCACTTCAGGAGCAGGTCCATTGTGGGACACTGGTACCTAATAGTGTCCATTGATTTCCATGAGAATGCTATGACCAGTATTATGGTTTTGACGAAGGGATATGCCTTGGTTTTTGTACCTTCCGATGCGAGGAAGCCTTGCTAAGGGATGGAATTCCCGAGATGGGGGTTCCAGCGGAACTTGGAAGGTGAGTGACTGATCCAGGTCGATATTGGTGGCCACTCGCCTATTCTGCCTAGTTAGTTTCATCAGTTTTATTATTTACTATTTTTATCAATTTTTTGGGTCCTGAACTTTGGAGAGATCTTTCCAACGAGGTATCTATTACACTGAAATTTGTCACCATGACGTTTTAGTGTTTATATGGGTTCATCATTACTTATATATTACTCCCTTAGAAGTCTAGAAACATCAAAGTTCCTAAAATCAAGCCTTGAAATTGGGAGAAAAACTCATAAAAGTCTTAAAAACACTTGTACCACACTTTCTCTTAACATTGCCTGCGGTCCTGCACCTATTTGTTCTAAAATGTGATGAGCTAAACACACTTTTTCTTTATTAAAGGTGAAAACCCCTGTAAAATTTAAAATAAAGGCGGAAAGTAACATTTAGAAGCCCAACAGTCAATTCTAGAAGCTTCTAGAAGCTATTATCCGGTCGAAGGTTCACTCCTATCATGTATGTTCATTTCTCCATTATGGGAGCCTACCCCTTGGTTTATGGAGTTCAGACCCTTTAAAAGAGGATTCTATCCCCTCTTATGTGGAGTTGCAACCTCTTCTCTTTTCCTATAAATTGAAGCCATAGTGCAGCCTCAAGGAGAGAGGAGACTTTGAGAATTTTTGAGGAGAAATGTTGTTATAGCATCATTTCTCACCTTGACATGATTCATGATTGCTTTATGGCTTTATGGAAACCCATTCCTACAGACTTGGACAAATTCACTTAAAAACAGTGTAAAATCCTCCACCTTGAGATACACATCCCCTTATATGTTATCTCTTATGCACCAGTTTGGAAGGAGTCTTAGCGAGGCAAGGGCTGGACGGATCCGGACGACGGTCTGCGAAGGCCTTGGAAGGATAAGGTGATCTCTCCACTTGATTACTTTTGTACGTACTTTTTTATAATACAGAAGTATCATGCTGTTCCTGAAATAAACGTGTTAGTGTATGCTTTTATGTATGAGAATATTTTTTATACAAGCATTCATTATGATTTATTTAATGTTTTATATGAATCTCACTGACATGTAGAGTAGATATATGATGTACAACTTGTCCTTTGTGCTGGTTTCTTCTTGTATTTCAGGTTAAGGTGGAAGGACGGTGGCAGGGAGTTTGGACTCCACGTGGATCTACTTCAAACGTAGGACCCACGGGTAAATCTCTCATTCTGCTCTATTTGGTTTTTCTGAACGTGCATGATTGTGTGAGTCTCTGTTAAGTAGTACGCCCCTGCTCTGTGGAGGTTGTATCCCAACCAACCTCTAGGGTGTTAATTCCCCGAAACAGAACTGGCGACTCCACTGGGGATCACATTCTTGTGATTCTCCTGTTGGGTTGTTTCAGCTGTTTGGTAGGTTGCCAACGGTTTTTTCTGTCTTTTACAGTCCAGTTTGCTTTCTTGCAGTCAGTCTGAAGTCTTGGTGTCTTTCCCAGGCTTGTCTTTTTTGTTTTTCATTATCTTTCTTTGTATACGCTCTTTTGTCTGCACACAGTCGCGTATACACGCGAGTTTGTCTAAAGGGACCCGCGTATACGCGAGTTTCCCTTAACACAGACGCGTATACACGCTGGTTGCATAACTGCAAGGTCGCGTATACCTAGGCAGATTTTGAATTTTTGGGTTTATTGGCTTTTTGGTCCTTTCTGGCTGTGGAGGCCTATGTCTACAGAGTCTCTGTATTTACTGGAGTGTGAAGGAAGTGGTTTCAAGTCTTGTTTCTCTTTCGTTTGTTCGAAAACTAATCTTTTTGGCAAAGTGTTCTTGTTGGTGCTGGCACTCCTGGATTGAGTTCCAAGATCGCTTTCTGAGCATTCTTGGCTGTTCTGCTTTATCAGAACAGAGAGTTTCTGCTCACTGACTCGCTCCTATCTTTGTGTTGTGCTTTGCATTGCGATTTTTGCTTCGTTTTCGATTGGTTTTCTTGAGTTCCATAGGCTAGGGTTTTGTTGCAATTTTCGAAGAACTTTTCTTGCTTCTTTGGAGTCTTTTGTTGCAACGAGTTTGCACTATTTCTCTAGGCTGATTGGCTGAGTTTTTGGTCTTCCATTGCTCTTATTGATCTTGCTATCATTAGCTTTATAAGGTTTGAGAGCATTGTTGAAGTTTGTGTTTGAAATTCGGTCTATTTTTGGCTTGGATTGTGATAGTTGTGCTTGGTCTTTTTTGAGCTCTTGCTTTATAAAACTAAAAAGCCCAAAAAACATTTGTTTTGCTTTTTGTTTTTTGCATATCAAAAACTCAAAAAACATTGTCTCTTTTTTTTGTTTTTGTTGTTGCATTTTCATTTTCGTTTGGCCATATCTTTTGGAGCTTTTGTGAAGTTTCTTGCTTTTAGTTTTTCGGCTTGATTTTGAGGAGAAGTAGTCATTTGGTTTCTTCTTCTTATTGTTAAGTACTTTTGGTGTCTTATATTAAGAGTTCTTGTTTTCAAGAATTGGCTTTCTGGACAACAAAAGATGAGTTAAAACTGAAGGAGCTTTTTGGGAAATTTCACCTTGTTTTAAGAGATTTTTTGCATCTTAGGATTTACATGCTCGTAGTGATTTGCATTAGGTGCATTGAATCATTTAGTTAGCTTCTTAGTTTTTGTGAGTGTGAGTTTGCAATTCGAAAAGAAAAAATACAATTTTTTTTTTAGTCTCGTAGAACCTGTATAGAGATTACTTTTCATCGAAAGACAAAGAACTGCATGTGCATGTAGTTAAGTTTTTATTAATTTCTTTTGCGTCAAAACACCATTGGTTTCATCTCCATATCCTTGTGACTTAATACAACAGCCCTTAAAATAAGCGATTTAATCTAAAATCAACTAGCAAGTTTTACTAAGTGTCAATCACCAACTAGCTAGGTTGTGGGGCCTTGGAATAGGTGAGTGGAGAGTTAACTCTCCAAGGCCGCTCAAACAAACATAGAAGTTGATTAATTGAGCGAAATCCAACTCCGTGAGGTGGACTGGGAAAGCTCTCATCCGAGATTCAAGCGCGAGGGGAAGTGAAGGTTGAGAAGAGGGATACCCCCCCTCCGATTAGCTGAATCTCACCTCAAGACCGTTCCGCCCAGCTTCTGATACGGATTGGTTTCCATAGTTGCCGTTCCTAGGTTCCACACAGGTGACTGCGGGGGGGAATACCCGTGGTACCTGAGGCAAACGTCGCATCACTTTCAACAGTACTTCTGGGGGGTGCCCTTGCGAAGCTTAGGTGCTTGAGTCGGCAAAGGCTGTCGTTAGGAGGTCGGCGTAACTGTTTCTGATACCTTCGCTAGTTGTTCTGGGCCCTAATCATCCCAGACTGCTTTCGGAAGGCCCTATACTTCGCTTTCCTGTATTTTGGTGTCCGGTCCTCATCACCCGGAGCGGAAATACTTGGAGGTTGTTTGCTTGTTGTTTCTCAGGGATTTTTATTTTAGTGAGTGCTCTTTGCTCCTAGCTTGCCTAGCTTTTCACTTTTTTTGAGTCTAATTTAATAAATCTATAAAAGTGGCTGATCAAGCGCCTCGACGTTCGAGGAGAATCCGGGGGTTATCTCCCGAGAGTGCAGAGCCTTCTTCGAGAAGGCGTAGGAGCGATTTAGCTGGTGGTTACCATCCGGTAGCGTCTGACGCTGTGGAGAGTGATCCTCCACAAAGATCTGAGGGTTTCGTTGCTGATTCCGGTGTCGGTCCCGAGAGGAGCGTTCTGCTCACCTCGCGAGTTCTTTTTCCTCAGGAAGAAGATTTTCAAGTCGAAGACGTACCTGAGCCTCCTGCTACAGGTCCATCTCCTCTTCCTCCTGATCATCCATTTGTTCTTCAGTACATCAGACCGGAGTCTGAGAGACCGCCGGATCTTCCATATCATTCTTATCTTTCGATGGCCACGACTGGGAACGCGGCTTCTACCGTGAGTGCTGCAGGCATTCAGACCCCTGCTTCTGTCGAGGCAGGGGGCACTATTGCTTCATCTTCGATTGCTTCTAGCACTACTATGTTTGGCTCTGGGTTCACCCAAGCATATGCTTCTCATTCTGGTCCCTTCTGTTCAGGGATGTCCATTAGTGGAAATCCCTCTTTTTCCTTTTCCGCCGGTGCAACTGGATCTACGCCCATGTCTAACATGGCCAGTGGATCAGCTTCGTTTCAGGGTTTCCCCTTTGGGACTGGGCATATTCCCAGTTCCAATCCTTCTTTAGGGTCGTTTCCTTTTACGTCCTAGACCCAGAGTTTCAACCCTTGGTCTGGGGGGCAAAGCTCGACTACTTTTACAGGGTGGAATCCTGTCTTTACAACGGCTGGGGCAGGGAATCAGTTCTTCGCGGGTCATCAAGGGAATGCTTCTTTCCCTTCATCGAGTGCTTATCAATCTTTTTCTCCTCTGTCTAATGCATGGAACCCCTACCAGGGGCTTTCCTCTTCAGTCAATACTTCAGCGGGGGGAACTGGTCTGGGTTTTGGTAACTCGGCGTGGGGAGGAGGTTCTTCTCCGTTTTCTACGAGTCCTTTCTGGCAGCCTGGTGCCTCATCAAATCCAGGCTATTCTTTTCAGAATGTTGGGAATCCATCCCATCAAGGATGGAATCCTCAAGCTCCGCCTCGTCTACCATTTCTGGCAACGTTAAACTTGCCAGACTTGTCGAAGTTAACTAATGACCCGATTCGGTATAGTCCGGGGTGGCCTCCGGTCCCGACCAAACTTCCTTCAGACATTCCAAAGTTTGAAGGTAAGAATGGAGAGGATCCGGCGGACCACATTACCACTTTCCACTTATGGTGCTCATCGAACTCCCTGATCGATGATTCGATTAGGTTGAGATTATTTCAACGCACCCTAACTGGGAATGCTGCCAAATGGTATATAGAGCTCACTGGGGGCAGTTTCGCCACATTTGGAGAACTGGTTGTTACATTTCTTAACCATTTTCAGTTGCCTGTCAGATATGAGGCCGGGACCGAACTCCTGGCTAATTTTAAGCAGGATGAGGCAACTCACATTTCTGATCACATTCAGGAATGGAGGAGAAGGAAGAGGCTTATCAAAGCCCATATTCCAGGTGATTTCCTTCTCGAGTGGTTTTTGAAATCGCTTCAGTCAGACATTTCAAAGGATGTATCCCTATCTGGGGTATTTTCCGAGGAGCAGGCCATTTTTAGGGCCCAGCAGTTAGAACTGATCTATTCTCAGTCTGGGGTACTTTATAAGTATTTGCCCAATGCTCCTCGCTCCAAATTGGATTTATCGAAACCCAAACCTGGTCCGCATGGTGACGGACTTGTCGGATCGGTCAATAGTAGTGCAGCCAGCCTGCTTTCTCAATTGCAGCAGTTGTCTTTACAATCTGCTTCTTCTGGTCAGGCTGTGCCTGCTGATTCTTCACCTTCCCAGTCTTTGTCCATTAATGCTGTCCAATATTCTGAACCCAAAGGAAATCAACAGTCCGATGGGAAGAAGAAGGGGCGTAATAACAAGAAGAAGGGCAAGAATGGGAAGGGCAATGCTAATAAGACCAACGAGCGTGTTGGTGAAGGGCAAAAGGAGAAAAAGAAAGTTAAGTTTCCGTGCAAGCTTTGTGCTGGAGACCATCTCACGCATCTTTGCCCGAAAATTCGGGATGCTCAGCGCCTGTTATCTCAGCAGGGTTCTTCTAGTTCCCAGGCTGTGCTAACAAACCCTTTTCCCCAAGGGCAGCAATTAATTGCTGGCGCGAATCAAAATCCTGGGGCTTCCTCTGGAGGTGCCCAGGAAGGGGAAATTCCATCGAATATCTTTATGATGAGTGCTCATGTGGATGTCGCTACGAGATCCCGTGATTATGGCGGAGAGGAATCTTCGAAAGCTAAGGAAGTTCCTGATGCTACTGAGCCGCTTCACATCACGAAGCCAACTGTTGAGTCTATGCCTCGAATGCCAAAAGCATCTTCTAAGCGGTCAATGATTAATCCAAACATGAGGGCTGCCCAGAACTACTCGATTGTAGAAGATCTGGCGCAAAGTTCTTGTGCTATGTCAGCTTTAGAGGTACTCCAGTCTTGTCCGGCTCAGCGCAGTGCTTTGCTCACTGCCATTGGGGCTGTTGATCCGAAAAATTCTCTTCTGATCACTTTTGATATGGCTAACTTTAAGAAGAGACTTCCTCATCACATGGCATTTCACATTAGATCGTCGTATCGAAAGACCAATATCTTTCGAACGGTTGTTGATGAGGGTGCTTCTACTTGCGTGATGTCTCTCGCATGCTGGAAGACACTTGGATCTCCCAAAGTTGTTCCATCTAGCACTGTTCTTACTGCATTCGATGGCCATTATTACAGGCCCCATGGTATTGTCCCAACTTTGCCCATCTGTGTTGGGGGAAAAACCGTTAACATAGAGGTTGAGGTAGTAGATGCAGCCTTGGACTACAACCTTCTGTTGGGGAGGAACTGGATATATGAGATGGATGCTATTGCATCCTCACTATTTCGAATTGTATGTTTCCCCCACGAAGGGAGGATAGTCACGGTGGATCAACTGGACTGTCCTCCTGTAGACCTGGATGCGCCTTCTGACTCATCTGTGCCTAAGTTGGATAATACTAAGGCGCCTGTCGAGAATCTAGGAGTTGGAATGTATTCTTCCATGATGGGTTCTTTTGATCTTCCTCCTCCTAAGGTGTCTATTAATGCTATTTCATCCTCCAAGGCTCCCCTTCGAAGAGAGTTCTTTCGAACTCATTATTTTTCGGACCCTTGGACCTTACCTTCTCCAACAGCCACATTGGAGGAAGGTCAAGTGGGTGGTATGGCATTCCCGATTTCTGCAGCTGAGATTGCATATCAGTCTATTGTTGACACTGCAGAATCTGATCCAGCTCCTCTTTCACCGGAAGAGTTGGATGGTGATGTGGCTCCAGCTTGGACGCTTACTTCTTCTTCTGCCCAGGATTGTCTAGATACCACTCTTCCATCTGAAGAGGCCATCCTGGAAGCGATGACAGGTATAGATAGACCGTGGGATGACTTGCATCATCGGTCTTACTTCCTACCTGACTTGAGCGAAGTCGAACCAAGTTTTCCAAGTCCTCAGTCTCCTGGACCTGTTCACCCAGTCTTGAGCCCCTTAGCACCAGCACAGGTTTATGCTGAAGGGAACATGGCTGTGATCTATCCTACTATCCCGGTGAACATCTCCAGGAATCCCAACATTATCGAGAACGTTTTCATTGGAGTTGAATGTTCCCATGAAGAGGTTCAAATCTATACCGAGCTCTTCAAAGAGTATAGGGATGTTTTTTCTTGGTCTTATGAGGAAATGCCTGGCATAGACCCATCTATCGTCCAGCATGAGATCAAGACGTATGAAAACGCTAAGCCGGTCGGGCAAAAACTTCGTCCGGTTAATCCTAGGAAGGCAGCAGCTATCAAAGCTGAAGTTGAAAAGCTGCTTAAGGCGGGATTCATTTTCCCAGTTCCTCTGACTGAATGGGTTTCAAACCCTGTTCCGGTAGATAAAAAGCAAGGAACGATTCGAGTATGCATCGATTTCAGAGACCTGAATAAGGCGTGTCCTAAGGATAATTACCCCACACCTTTCATTGATCAGATTATTGACGAGTGTGCTGGTAATGAGATTTTCTCCTTCATGGACGGTTTCTCTGGTTATAATCAAATTACTATCCGTCCAGAAGATCAACATAAGACCGCATTTATTTGTCCCTGGGGTACGTTTGCATATAAGAAAATGCCTTTTGGTCTTAAAAATGCTGGAGCTACTTTTCAGCGGGCCATGTATTACGCCTTCCACGACATCAAGAAAATCATCGAGGCATACTTAGATGATCTAGCTGCTCATTCTCGAAAGAGGATGGATCATCCTGGTCACCTCCGGCAAATATTTGAAAGATGTCGTTTTTATAAAATTCGATTGAATCCGAACAAGTGCGTTTTCGCGGTTACATCCGGTCGGCTGTTGGGGTTTATCGTGTCTAAGGAAGGGATAAGGGTAGATCCCTTCAAGGTTGAGGCAATACTTCGGTTGCCTCCCCCGTCTTCAATCCGTCAGCTTCAAAGTCTCCAAGGGAAGTCTAATTTTCTTTGGAGGTTTATCGTCAACTATGCTGAGATTACAAAGGGATATATGAGATTGTTGAAGAAAGGAGTTCCTTTTCTTTGGGACGACTACGCTCAACGCTCATTCGATGCCTTGAAAAAGGCATTGACCTCTGCTCCTTTACTGAGTCCACCCGATTATAGGAGAGATTTTCTTTTGTATCTGGCTACAGCAGAATCTACCATTGGTATGGTTCTGGTTCAGGAGGATGATGCTCTGGCTGAGCGCATGTTATTTACTACCTTAGTCGAGGACTGGTAGGACCTGAACTGTGATACACCCCGATAGAAAAATTAGCCTTAGCAGTAGTCCATGCTGTTCAGCGACTCCAGCATTATATTATTCTTCGTAAAACTTATGTCTTGGCAGCTGCCAATCCATTTCAGTTTGTCCTCAGCAGGCGAGTGATTGGGGGCAAATATAATAGATGGATTGTGATATTACAGGAATTTGATCTAGAGTTCATGTCTGCCAAATCCAAGAAGTCATTAGTCTTTGTGGAATTGATCTCCGAGTTGCCTTGTGGAGAGGATATGATCTATGATGAGTCCTTTCCGGACGAACACTTGTTTCTAATCTCTCCACAAGATCCTTGGTATGGGGATATCATCGTGTATCTCCAGACTGCGAAGTTTCCCTCTTCTTTTTCGAAAGATGAGCGTCGTAAGCTGCGTCACTTAGCTAAAAGTTATCTGATTATTGGTGATGCTTTGTACCGTCGAAGGGTTGATTCAATCCTAAGACGTTGCTTAACTTTTGAATAAGCTGAGGCTGTGCTTAATGATTCTCACGGTGGAGCTTGTGGGGGTCATTTATCAGGGCTTGCTACAACCCAAAAGATTTTGCGTGCTGGCTACTTCTGGCCCTCGATTTTCAAAGATTGTATTGAATCGGTCAAGAAGTGTCATCCTTGTCAAGTGTATACTCGAAAAATGTGCGCTCATCCAGCTCCGCTTTTTCCAGTCGTTACTGTCGGACCCTTTACAAAGTGGGGTATGGATTATACTACTTGTAACCCACCTTCGGCAAAAGGTCACAAGTACATTATCGTAGCAGTAGACTACTTTACGAAGTGGGTCGAGGCTATGCCTACTTTTGGGAACGATGGTGAGACTGCAGCTCTTTTCTTCTTCAACCAAGTTATTTCTCGTTTCGGTATACCTAGAGAGATTGTCACTGACCATGGCAGTCACTTTCAGAATAGTATGATGGCTGAGTTGGCTCTTAAATTGGGTTTACGGCAGGAGCATTCATCTCCATATTATCCTCAGGCCAATGGGCAAGTGGAAGCCGTGAATAAATCCTTGAAGACAATTCTTCAACGGACAATTGATAAACATAGATCAAACTGGCATATTATGCTATATCCTGCACTTTGGGCATACAGGACGTCAGTCAAAACTGCAACTGGCTTTACTCCATTTCAGTTAGTCCACGGGGTGGAATCCGTATTTCCCATTGAATGCGAGATTCCTTCCCTTAAATTAGCTGTTGAGCTTCTTCCTGACACTTCTAGTCTGGCAGAATGGCTTCTTCATCTGGAACATCTCGATGAGCAGCGTCGAGATGCCACCACGATGAATGAAGCGCATAAAAACCGAGTAAAGGTTCAGTACGATAAGGCGGTCAAGCCTAGGGTCTTTTCGAAAGGCGACCTTGTTTTGGTCTATGCCCAAGAAAAGGATGCCCTGGGGGCAGGAAAGTTTAAATCGATGTGGTATGGCCCCTATATCGTTAAAAAAGTCCTTAAGAAAGGAGCGTATACCTTGGTTGACTTCGAAGGGAACGAGTTGCCGGAGCCCCGAAATGGGCTCTATTTGAAGAAGTATTATGCCTAGGCTTTGGCCTAGCATTTTGCTTTGTATATAGTAGTTTTTTGCTTTGTACATATCTGTTTGATTTTCGATTTTTGATGAGGTGGTGATGTTTTTTGATCTGCTTTGGCAGGTTGTGTTGGATGTCATGAGTCATTTTGGTTTCGCCGATGGTGCTAGTAGACACACCCGGAACTTAGCTTCCGCGGCTTGGGTGCTTCATTATCCTTCCGATCAGCTGTTGGTATCAAGAGGGGTCTGCATTGGTCCTGCTTCCAATAATGTAGCAGAATACACTGCAGTCATTCATCTACTCTCGGAGGCAATATCTTTGGGTGTTGATTCGTTGGTAGTTTTCTTGGACTCCCAGCTGGTGGTGTCGCAGTTGAACAACACTTATCGAGTACGAGATCCATTTTTATTACGATTGTTCTTGAGGGTACGTTTGTTACAAAGGTCATTTCAATTTTTAACATTCATTCATATTCCTCGAGCTGACAATTGGTTTCCTGACTCATTGGCTAATCAAGCTTTAGATTGGCATATTAATCATTCAATACAATAAATTCTAATCATCAAAAACATCATACATTTGATACATTTATCACATCACATCAAATATCGTTGTATATATATCATCGGTATGTCAAAAACTTTACAAAATTTGGATTCATAAATGTCGTACAAAACTTGGGCTTATGCCCCATCATGTTCAGTCTCAAAAAAGAATATACAGTCATCTAACATATCAAATCTGTCTACTCCTGAGGACCCTGCCCAGAAGTCGTGTTCCTATAGAACATAACTGCAGTGGTCACACGGCGGAATAATCTAACCCAGTCACGGGGTACTCCTACAACCCGTCTCTGGATGGCTTCCGGCAAATCCTCCACGGCAGCCATAGGGATTTGGCGGGTCAATCCCTCCAAGTTTCTTTGAACGGCCTGGAGTGTCCTGTCGGAATCCACTGTCTCCGCCTCACCTCTGCGGCGCTTGTGGCGCGGTAGGCCCTCAGGACGAACTGGTCCAACATCTGAAACATGATCATTTTTAATTGTCAGTCATTATGAATCCAATCCAAAAAACATGTTTGTTTTTCATTTTTCATACATAATTGAAAAATCCAAAAAATCATATAAGTTAAAATTTTTTTGCAAAAACTTACCGACTGCTCCCCATGCTGCGCCGGGTGGAAGTACTAGATCTGGATCTCCTCGGAAATCCATCCCAGCATAGGGATAGTCGTCCACTGCGATGATCTATTCTCCCCACCATAGGAAGAACTCATCGTCCCACGTGGTCCGGGGTACCTCGCTGCCCCCCAGTCTCTTCATCATGTCTGCCCAACGGGCAATTCTTGGGTCCCGCGGGCTGCTGATAGTCGAGATGACTCTGGGTCTCAAAGCTGGAACCCTCTCGAAGAATAATGTTGTCAAAATGGTACCATAGCCAAAGTGTTTTGTCTTTGTTTGGCGAATGGAGGTCAGCTGTTTTTTCATATTCAGTAGCAGGGCTGTGCACCAATCATACACATGAACTAAGCACTCTACAGCTATGCTCATTTGCGTCCTGGACGCCTGATGTAGTGAGGCAGATCCTGCCACTCTGCCGATGGTGAACAGGAGGATCTTTATGTGCAAATCCCTGATATCTCTGATTGCAATCTGTGTTCCAACCTTCTTGGAATTATCTACGCAATATATTTGGACATAGTCTTCCACGGTCAACCCTCCCAAGGGCTTTCTGTGCAAATCCACTGGATCTCCCCTCCTGGAGAGTCCAGTGATGAAGTATATATCCTCCACTTCTATGCGTAGTGGCATCTTATCAATTATGAAGCAATCCTGATCTGGTTCCCAATAATTTACGAGCATTTCAAGCAATCGCACATTACTTTTCATATTGGGCATTTTAAAGAATTTGAACAATCCACAGTTTCGGAGGACATTTTGTGCTGCGCGATCCTGCATGACCTCTTGGTCTATTGCGCTATGCTCACGTTCCCTCCATGAGATGGTCATCTTGAGAAATTTCATCAAAATTTGCATTAGAAATACCTTTTTTGAAATCGGACTTGCGCATACGCTACTTTCCCTGTGCACAGTCGCGTGTATACGCGACTTGCCTTCATTGAACCCGCGTATGCGCAGATACGCAATTTTTAGCAAGGGTTTCTGAGCAAAAAATCACTTAATTTTAATTTTCAAACGGACAAAATGAATAAACAGGATGATTAAGGAGCCTACCTGAAGTTTCGCTGAATTCCGACGGTCGGTTGTTCCTGATTTGACGAAACAAGTTTTTAGCTCCAGAGCTCTTTTTCCCAATCAGCTATGCAATAATGAACCAATTGAGAGGTAATTTGTGTATTTATGGCTAAAAATTGAAAATTTTCGCAAAAATTTCCTTATGCTTATTTTTTCGATCTATCTTATGCTGTATAACTTGATTGCTTGGAAGTGCCCAGTTTGGTATGTTTTCAGGTACATTTTGACGATTTTGAGATTTTTCCCGGTTTTTGATCCGTGATTTCAGACTCTTCACGGCAGGTATATGATCTTCACTGGCATATAGGTTAGGGAATCACTTTCCGTTGCATTTTTCATTCTAGCCTCCATATTGATCACTTGCCTTAGGGTCGATCCCATCAGGTCATGAGTATTACACCCTTTTCACTCGCCGATTTTTAATCATGACTTGATGGTAGAGCCTTCCTTTACATGGGCTTCCTAGTTAGTTCCTCGCTATCACTTGTTGCCCGTGCTGCTTTCTATGTAGGCTCGGGAGTCCTCTTTAGTCCCGCCATGTCTTCTGTGTTGAAGCTTCATTCTTCTCCTTCATCACTTATCATTTTTCTGGCTTATACCCTAGAGGCTCCCTGGTGTCGTTAAGTTGTATTACTGCATTGCATATTGGCTACTTGTTTATCCTGGCCTTTAGCCGGCTTCATTTGGACTCGATGTTTAAACCAACTTTTGACCTTGACTTTCTGTACAAGTTAACCATTGCATGCACTTAGCTATCACGACTTGACACCTTTGTACCCATGGATGGAACGTTCCTCTGAGTATCACTGACCAGGTTTCGCCACCTTGCATTGAGCATAGGATTGTTCCAATCCCAGGAACTAGTGCATCTGCTTTCTTGATACTCGTTCTATCCATTGTACCATAGCATTCTTTTATTCTTTTTCGGGCTTATTATATGAAAAAGACAAAAAAATCAAATATAACAAAAAGAGCGGGAACGGGATGTATCTTCGTTATTTTGATGGCAGTACAGAGTCAGTTTGTCGCCCTTGAACAAAGCACGTATACTTATATATATTTCCTTCATTTGGGATGGTTCTAGTTTTGACCTAGGTTCAGCCTTTACCATGTTTCACTTGTCGGTCCTCCCCCGGTTGGTTATCTCTTCCAATCATATGGAGAGTTTGTTTTTCCTCCTGCGAGACAAACTTATACAGTGTCACTTTTTACTGCCATGGTCATCACAGAGTCGTGTTTTTGTTCAAGGGAAGTCTAGCCTGAGTCGGCCATTCTGCGGTGTCTCTTGACTCATTATTTAGTCGGCCTTCCCGGTCTTGTCAGTATCATGTTCTATCACATCAGATGTTTTGGTCTTCTGCTCGTGCTGGTTTGAGAAGGTCCCCATTGACTTCTTGCCAGCGAGTTTGTCTCTTATCGACTACGACACATTGCTCTGAGAGCAAACCTAGAGCCGCACCTTGGGCCTATTTCCATCATTGATAGGTGACCTCGTGCTCAACATTTGATCATCATCATGGGTCTTTGACTGAGTGGTTTCCCCTGTGTTCGACGTCAGCACACATTATCACACTTGGGATTCGTGCAGTACCTGGATTTCCATTTGACCCTATCGGTGGATTTCTCACCTTTGTGTTAGCTTTCATTATTGGTTGGTTCAGAGGGTTTCTTCCGTGCGCTAGCTTCATCTTGTGCACGTCGGAAACGTACTTCGGTTTTTGGTTCCATCACTCTACTTCGTCCGATTCCTTCCAAATCTTGGCCTGCGGGTTACACTCGCGCTGGACTGATGTGGGATGCCTTAATGCCTTCCTTCCAGCAGATCTTTTCCCATCGACTCTGACTCATTTCTCTGGGAATAAGGTCTAGAGTCTTTTTGTCAGTACCTTAGGGTTTGCAGTCATCAGTGGCAGACTCTTCGCTATCGACAGTGGGGATTCATCATTGCCTCATGATTGGTAGATTCTTTCAAGTGTTTGACTTCAACTCATTCATTCGCACTTGTCAGATTGTACTGGGGCACCTTGACACTCATTATCATTATCGGTGGGTTGTCTCGCGTTGGTTAACGGGATACATCAATGCCCGGTAATCCAACAATTTCTCACATGGTCGACTTCGGCTCATTTATTCCCATTGTGTAGGATTGTGCCATAGTGATCGGTGAAGACCTCGGATTGCATCAGCATGTTTCGGTTCACTTTTGACAGTCCTTTAAGTATCTGCCAGTGATGCCGTCCACCCTTATATGTTGCAGTTCAGCACAACAGCATCTTATATGTTGGTCCCCGAGTTGCATGATTGTACCGTTTGATCCACCTCTTATGATCCGGTACTTGGAGATTCAGTTACTTATTTGATCAGACATCCAGTTGCACCATCTTTGATCAGCTTTCTATATGTGATACTTGGACATTGATTCGGACTTGTATTTCCGGGCCCTGCTCAGATGATTCACTATGTACTTTCAGTTCAGTTATACTTGTATACATGTTGGATCTATTCAGTACTTTCTATATATATGATGTATTTTTGACTGAGCATGGGTATGCCCGCCTCAGCATGAGTTGACTCTTTGGTTTCTTTCATTGGTTTTTGGCAGGCTGAAATCTGGTGAAGTCCTCTCTTGTCCTTGCGAAGTTCTTTCTATGTGCATAATACATTTCGGCCATCATGTACCCCTTCTGACCTCATATATTAGGGGGCATCTGTTATAGCATCATTTCTCACCTTGACATGATTCATGATTGCTACATGGCTTTATGGGCACCCATTCCTACAGACTTGGACAAATTCACTTAAAAACAGTGTAAAATCCTCCATACGCGACTATGCCCGTGTTTTTCCACGTGTATACGCGAGTACAGCTAGACTTTTCCGCGTATGCCATTTTAATGATTAAAAAATATATAAAAATCCCTAATTTCGCGCTAGGTTGATGGTTACTCAGGTAGTTCAACCACCCCAGCCCGTGGCCAACTGTTTCCAACTGCTGAAACTACTTGGAGGGACTATAAAAAGCCCTCATGTGTATGGCCTAAGAGAGAGAGAATTATTGATATTATACTCTGTTGGTATTCCCTATCCAAGTCTGATTCCCCGTGCCTCCTGCACTTTCCCAGTTCATTGTAGGAAACCCTTGTTTCCTTGAGATACACATCCCTTTATATGTTATCTCGTATGCACCAGTTTGGAAGGAGTCTTAGCGAGGCCAGGGCTGGACGGATCCGGACGACGGTCTGCGAAGGCCTTGGAAGGATCAGGTGATCTCTCCACTTGATTACTTTTGTACGTACTATTTATAATACAGAAGTATCATGCTATTCCTGAAATAAACGTGTTAGTGTATGCTTTTATGTATGAGAATATTTGTTATACAAGCATTCATTATGATTTATTTAATGTTTTATATGAATCTCACTGACATGTAGAGTAGATATATGCTGTACAACTTGTCCTTTGTTCTGGTTTCTTCTTGTATTTCAGGTTAAGGAGGAAGGACGGTTGCAGGGAGTTTGGACTCCACGTGGATCTACTTCAAACGTAGGACCCACGGGTAAATCTCTCATTCTGCTCTATTTGGTTTTTCTGAACGTGCATGATTGTGT